>CAWWDK010000251.1:0-22612 GCA_963942575.1 Priocnemis perturbator
TTACACTTGATTCGCATGAATCCGTTGAGAAATGGCCGCGATACGCCGTATTACACTTCCGGACGATGAATTCGTTCAATTCGTTCTAGAACTTTTGTATCTCGGACATCCGCGAGTGTTTCGCATCGAAAACGTGGTCCCCGTCTGTTTTAGACGCTAAAAACGCGTATGACCGTTGAATCGCACGAATCCGTTGAGAAATGGCCGAGATACGCCGTGTTACACTTCCGGACGATGAAATCTTGCTAATTCTCACGTTTTGCAAGCGAAACGCACGATGCACCGCGTTTCGATCAATTCGTTCAAGAACTCTCGTATCTCGGACATCCGCGAGTGTTTCGCTTCGAAAACATGGTCTCCGTCTGTTTTAGACGCTAAAAACGCGTATGACACTTGATTCGCACGAATCCGTTGAGAAATGGCCGAGATACGCTGTGTTGCACTTCCGGACGATGAATTCGTTTAATTCGTCCGAGAACTCTCGTATCTCGGACATCCGCGAGTGTTTCGCGTCGAAAACGTCGTCCCCGTCTGTTTTAGACTCTAAAAACGCGTATGACACTTGATTCGCACGAATCC
The DNA here is from genome assembly GCA_963942575.1 of Priocnemis perturbator. Lineage (NCBI taxonomy): Eukaryota > Metazoa > Arthropoda > Insecta > Hymenoptera > Pompilidae > Priocnemis > Priocnemis perturbator. Next base: position 580 of record CAWWDK010000251.1, read on the forward strand.
GTTGAGAAATGGCCGCGATACGCCGTATTACACTTCCGGACCATGAAATCTTGCTAGTTCTCACATTTTGCAAGCGAAACGCACCAATGCACCGCGTTTCGTTCAATTCGCTCAAGAACTTTCGTATCTCGGACATCCGCGAGTGTTTCGCGTCGAAAACGTGGTCCCCGTCTGTTTTAGACGCTAAAAGCGCGTATGACACTTGATTCGCACGAATCCGTTGAGAAATGGCCGAGAGACGCCGTGTTGCACTTCCGGACGATGAATTCGTTCAATTCGTTCAAGAACTCTCGTATCTCGGACATCCGCGAGTGTTTCGCGTCGAAAACTTGGTCCCCGTCTGTTTTAGACGCTAAAAACGCGTATGACACTTGATTCGCACGAATCCGTTGAGAAATGGCCCAGATACGCCGTGTTACACTTCCGGACGATGAATTCGTTCAATTCGTTCTAGAACTTTCGTATCTCGGACATCCGCGAGTGTTTCGCGTCGAAAACGTGGTCCTCGTCTGTTTTAGACGCTAAAAACGCGTATGACCGTTGATTCGCACGAATCCGTTGAGAAATGGCCGAGATACGCCGTGTTACACTTCCGGACGATGAAATCTTGCTAGTTCTCACGTTTTGCAAGCGAAACGCACGATGCACAGCGTTTTGTTCAATTCGTTCAAGAACTCTCGCATCTCGGACATCCGCGAGTGTTTCGCGTCGAAAACGTGGTCCCCGTCTGTTTTAGACGCTAAAGACGCGTATGACACTTGATTCGCACGAATCCGTTGAGAAATGGCCGAGATACGCCGTGTTGCACTTCCGGACGATGAATTCGTTCAATTCGTTCAAGAACTCTCGTATCTCGGACATCCGCGAGTGTTTCGCGTCGAAAACTTGGTCCCCGTCTGTTTTAGACGCTAAAAACGCGTATGACACTTGATTCGCACGAATCCGTTGAGAAATGGCCGAGATACGCCGTGTTACACTTCCGGACGATGAATTCGTTTAATTCGTCCGAGAACTCTCGTATCTCGGACATCCGCGAGTGTTTCGCGTCGAAAACGTCGTCCTCGTCTGTTTTAGACTCTAAAAACGCGTATGACACTTGATTCGCACGAATCCGTTGAGAAATGGCCGAGATACGCCGTGTTAAACTTCCGGACGATGAATTCGTTCAATTCGTTCAAGAACTCTCGTATCTCGGACATCCGCGAGTGTATCGCGTCGAAAACGTGGTCCCCGTGCGTTTTAGACGCTAAAAACGCGTATGACACTTGATTCGCACGAATCCAGTGAGAAATGGCCGAGATACGCCGTGTTGCACTTCCGGTCGATGAATTCAATCAATTCGTTCAAGAACACTCGTATCTCGGACAACCGCGATTGTTTCGCGTCGACAACGTGGTCCCCGTCTGTTTTAGACGCTAAAAACGCGTATTACACTTGATTCGCATGAATCCGTTGAGAAATGGCCGCGATACGCCGTATTACACTTCCGGACGATGAATTCATTCAATTCGTTCAAGAACTCTCGTATTTCGGACATCCGCGAGTGTTTCGCGTCGAAAACTTGATCCCCGTCTGTTTTAGACTCTAAAAACGCGTATGACACTTGATTCGCACGAATCCGTTGAGAAATGGCCGAGATACGCCGTGTTAAACTTCCGGACGATGAATTCGTTCAATTCGTTTAAGAACTCTCGTATCTCGGACATCCGCGAGTGTATCGCGTCGAAAACGTGGTCCCCGTGCGTTTTAGACGCTAAAAACGCGTATGACACTTGATTCGCACGAATCCGGTGAGAAATGGCCGAGATACGCCGTGTTGCACTTCCGGACGATGAATTCATTCATTCGTTCAAGAACTCTCGTATTTCGGACATCCGCGAGTGTTTCGCGTCGAAAACTTGGTCCCCGTCTGTTTTAGACGCTAAAAACGCGTATGACACTTGATTCGCACCAATCCGTTGAGAAATGGCCGAGATACGCCGTGTTACACTTCCGGACGATGAAATCTTGCTAGTTCTCACGTTTTGCAAGCGAAACGCACCAATGTACCGCGTTTCGTTCAATTCGCTCAAGAACTTTCGTATCTCGGACATCCGCGAGTGTTTCGCGTCGAAAACATGGTCCCCGTCTGTTTTAGACGCTAAAAGCGCGTATGACACTTGATTCGCACGAATCCGTTGAGAAATGGCCGAGATACGCCGTGTTACACTTCCGGACGATGAATTCGTTCAATTCGTTCTAGAACTTTCGTATCTCGGACATGCGCGAGTGTTTCGCGTCGAAAACGTGGTCCTCGTCTGTTTTAGACGCTAAAAACGCGTATGACCGTTGATTCGCACGAATCCGTTGAGAAATGGCCGAGATACGCCGTGTTACACTTCCGGACGATGAAATCTTGCTAGTTCTCACGTTTTGCAAGCGAAACGCACGATGCACAGCGTTTTGTTCAATTCGTTCAAGAACTCTCGCATCTCGGACATCCGCGAGTGTTTCGCGTCGAAAACGTGGTCCCCGTCTGTTTTAGACGCTAAAGACGCGTATGACATTTGATTCGCACGAATCCGTTGAGAAATGGCCGAGATACGCCGTGTTGCACTTCCGGACGATGAATTCGTTCAATTCGTTCAAGAACTCTCGTATCTCGGACATCCGCGAGTGTTTCGCGTCGAAAACTTGGTCCCCGTCTGTTTTAGACGCTAAAAACGCGTATGACACTTGATTCGCACGAATCCGTTGAGAAATGGCCGAGATACGCCGTGTTACACTTCCGGACGATGAATTCGTTTAATTCGTCCGAGAACTCTCGTATCTCGGACATCCGCGAGTGTTTCGCGTCGAAAACGTCGTCCCCGTCTGTTTTAGACTCTAAAAACGCGTATGACACTTGATTTGCACGAATCCGTTGAGAAATGGCCGAGATACGCCGTGTTAAACTTCCGGACGATGAATTCGTTCAATTCGTTCAAGAACTCTCGTATCTCGGACATCCGCGAGTGTTTCGCGTCGAAAACTTGGTCCCCGTCTGTTTTAGACGCTAAAAACGCGTATGACACTTGATTCGCACGAATCCGTTGAGAAATGGCCGAGATACGCTGTGTTGCACTTCCGGACGATGAATTCGTTTAATTCGTCCGAGAACTCTCGTATCTCGGACATCCGCGAGTGTTTCGCGTCGAAAACGTCGTCCCCGTCTGTTTTAGACTCTAAAAACGCGTATGACACTTGATTCGCACGAATCCGTTGAGAAATGGCCGCGATACGCCGTATTACACTTCCGGACCATGAAATCTTGCTAGTTCTCACATTTTGCAAGCGAAACGCACCAATGCACCGCGTTTCGTTCAATTCGCTCAAGAACTTTCGTATCTCGGACATCCGCGAGTGTTTCGCGTCGAAAACGTGGTCCCCGTCTGTTTTAGACGCTAAAAGCGCGTATGACACTTGATTCGCACGAATCCGTTGAGAAATGGCCGAGAGACGCCGTGTTGCACTTCCGGACGATGAATTCGTTCAATTCGTTCAAGAACTCTCGTATCTCGGACATCCGCGAGTGTTTCGCGTCGAAAACTTGGTCCCCGTCTGTTTTAGACGCTAAAAACGCGTATGACACTTGATTCGCACGAATCCGTTGAGAAATGGCCGAGATACGCCGTGTTACACTTCCGGACGATGAATTCGTTCAATTCGTTCTAGAACTTTCGTATCTCGGACATCCGCGAGTGTTTCGCGTCGAAAACGTGGTCCTCGTCTGTTTTAGACGCTAAAAACGCGTATGACCGTTGATTCGCACGAATCCGTTGAGAAATGGCCGAGATACGCCGTGTTACACTTCCGGACGATGAAATCTTGCTAGTTCTCACGTTTTGCAAGCGAAACGCACGATGCACAGCGTTTTGTTCAATTCGTTCAAGAACTCTCGCATCTCGGACATCCGCGAGTGTTTCGCGTCGAAAACGTGGTCCCCGTCTGTTTTAGACGCTAAAGACGCGTATGACACTTGATTCGCACGAATTCGTTGAGAAATGGCCGAGATACGCCGTGTTGCACTTCCGGACGATGAATTCGTTCAATTCGTTCAAGAACTCTCGTATCTCGGACATCCGCGAGTGTTTCGCGTCGAAAACTTGGTCCCCGTCTGTTTTAGACGCTAAAAACGCGTATGACACTTGATTCGCACGAATCCGTTGAGAAATGGCCGAGATACGCCGTGTTACACTTCCGGACGATGAATTCGTTTAATTCGTCCGAGAACTCTCGTATCTCGGACATCCGCGAGTGTTTCGCGTCGAAAACGTCGTCCTCGTCTGTTGTTCGGAGGATCGCCGGCTCGAAAACGAGCGCGGTGGATCCCGCCTTTTACAAAAGGAACGGTAGCACGGGAAGCGCGGTAAAGGAGGAGGCAAGAGAACGAAAGGAGGAGTTGCTTATATAATAAATAAATTACGTTAATATATTCTAAGGCAAAATGTACAATAAAGAAAGGACGGCACGGAACTTAAAAGCGCGTTAATGCGAAGCGAACACAAACGTAAAGCTATACTATTGACTAGAAAGTAAATTAACTACTAGCTAAGGTTAATTTACGAACTAAAAGTAATGAAACTAGAACTAAGGAAACTAAAAGCGGCGAAAGAAAAGAAAAGAAAATTAAATGCGCCACTTAGGCAAAGCAAAGGTATTAAAATAAAGCGGAATAATAAAGTATATAAAGCAAAGAATGAAGCGAATAAAGCAGAAATCAGAAAAAGCAAAGGAAAGGAAAGGCGAGCGCGCAGCACGTGTTTGTCCGACGATCCGGTCACGGTCAGCGAAAGTCTCGAGAATGTTTTTGTCACCTGTTCACGTAGGATGTCCAAAACGGAAGGAAGATCGGACCGTCGGACACCGGCGCCTTACCTCACCCGTGCTCCCCCGTCCCGCCTCGAACCGATCACCGAACTACTCGGTCCATCCGGAGTCGGCCGAGGAGCGACGGAGGGAGCCGAAGGCGAGGAAGGCGCTCGTGCTGCGCTCTCGTTACGCGGCTGTTTTAAATTCGCCGCGACATGCCGCCCGTCTCGTCACTCGACGAAATAAGGAGCCGCCCGCCGTAGCGTGCGCCGGTAGTCGCGGCGCTGCGGGCGGCCTGACGTTGTTGCACCGGTTCAGTGCACCTCGGTTCCGGTTGTCGCTGCAGTGCCCTCGTGGGCAACCGGAAGCTCAGCGAGCCGGGTTACGGCGCGCTTGAAAGTTCTCGTGGCTGTGCGGATCGTGACGACGCGAACCTCGCCGTCCGGGCCCGGGTGCGTGTCGATAACCCGGGCAAGTGGCCATTTTGTGGGCGGCAGGTTCTCGTCCGTCACCAAGACGACGCTGCCGATCCCAACGGTGGACGTGGATCTCGTCCATTTTGTGCGTGACTGGAGGAGGTGAATGTACTCCCGCGACCACCGACGCCAAAAGTGATCACGCATGTGGGTGAGCTGACGCCAACGGGAGAGGGCGCCGACAGCCTCGTCGTCGGTGCCCGGTTCCGGGATGGCGGTGAGGGGCTCGCCAACGAGCAAGTGGCCGGGCGTCAAGGCGGTGAGGTCGGAGGGGTCCTCGGAGAGCGGGCACAGCGGCCGCGAATTCAGGCAGGCCTCCACCTGACACAGGAACGTCGACATCTCCTCGAAGGTAAGAGTCTGCTCCCCGATGATGCGGCGCAGGTGGAACTTCACGGATTTGACTCCCGCTTCCCACAGGCCGCCGAAGTGGGGGGCGAGCGGCGGTATAAATGCCCAGTCCGTACCGTCCTGCGCCAGGCTCGTGGAGGCCTGCCCATAAAAATCCGACGCCCGCTGGAACATCGTCCGCAGCTCGTTGTCGGCGCCCTTAAAGGTCGTGCCGTTGTCGCTCAGGAGTCGGCGACACCGGCCACGGCGTGCCACGAAGCGGCGGAATGCTGCAATAAAAGCGTTTGAGGTTAGGTCGGACACAACCTCAAGATGAACGGCTTTAGAGGCGAGACAAATAAAGAGGGCAATGTATCCCTTGTAGGACTTGTGTCCTCGCCCCTTGGAGGTCCGGAGAGCGATGGGGCCGGCGTAGTCCACCCCGGACGTCAGAAATGGCCGGGAAGGACGCACGCGGTCGGCCGGCAGTTGTCCCATGCGTGGCGCACCAGTCGCGCCTCGGAAGCGGGCACAGCGGACACAGGAGCGGACGAGGCCCTTGACGAGGGAGGTCCCGCGCGGTATCCATACCCGCTGCAGAAGGTAATTGCGGGTAGCAAGCGCACCTCCATGAAGGGTAGCAGCGTGCGCGTCTCGTGCCAGCAACAGCGCTAGCGGACTGCGGCGCTCCACAATGAACGGATGTCGTGCGTTGTAGGACAGAAAGGAGTCCTGGAGTCGCCCACCAACCCGCAGCAGTCCGTCCGGGCAAAGGAATGGCGCCAGGGCGCGTATGGAGGAGCTGCGGGGAACTGTGTCGTCCTTGGCGAGCTGGGCGAGCTCCGTGCTGTAGTCCTGCGCCTGGGTTACTCTCACCCACACAAGCAGGCTGCCGTGGAGTTCCGAGGCGGAGAGCGGGCCGGTGCGGCGTTCCTTGGGGCTCCGCGTGTTATGCAGGAACCTACGGCAAAGGGCGGTTATTCTAAGCAGGCGAGACAAGGTGGAATATCTCAGCAAAAGAGAGGGTGTCACGGAAGTGGCGACGCAGGTGACTGAGCTCCTCTGTTCTTCTTGCGCCAGGCCCTTGGAGTCCACGGTCGAGCGCGGCCAAGCGGCCGGCGGCAGAGCGAGCCAGGCCGGCCCCTGCCACCAGAGTCTGCTGCTGGAAAGTTCCGCCGGAGAGATGCCCCGCGTCGCCAGGTCTGCGGGGTTGGAGGAAGTCCGGACGTGACTCCAGCGCTCGGGCGGGAGCGTCGCTTGAATTTCTGCAACGCGGTGAGCGACGAAGGGCTTCCAGCGGGAAGCGTGACCGCGGAGCCAATCCAAGACGACCGCAGAGTCCGTCCAAGCGGCGACGGCGCAAGGGTGTGGCGCAAGTCCGGCGGTGAGCGCGCTGACGAGCCTCGTCAGCAGGACGGCGCCATTCAGCTCCAGGCGGGGCACGCTGATCGTCTTGACCGGCGCCACCTTGGACTTCGCGACGATCAGCTGCACCTGGGCGTGGCCGGAGTCTGTGGGCACGCGAAGGTAAATGGCGCAAGCATACGCGCGCTCCGACGCGTCGCAGAATGCGTGCAGCTCCCAGGTCGTCAAGGTGGGGATCGTGCCGATCCACCGCGGCACTGAGATCCGCTCGAGCTGAGAGAGGGCGTCGCGGAAATCATTCCACTCCTGCTGCAGGTGTTCCGGAACCGGGGCGTCCCAATCCGCGCCGACGAGCCAGAGGTCCTGAAGCATCGTCTTCGCCCGCACCAGCACCGGCGCCATCCATCCGAGGGGGTCGAAAAGGTGCGCGACCTCGGAGAGGATGCTGCGCTTAGAAACGGGTGCTTCGGTAGGAGGCGGCAGCGCCACCCGTACGGAGAACGCATCGGTTTTCGGGCTCCACAGCATGCCCAAGGTAGAGACAGAGCCCTCGGGCTCAAAGCTCTTGTCGGGAAGCAGGTCGCCGGGACAAATGCGGCTGTCGTTGGAGGCCCATTTCCCCAACTCGAACCCTCCTGCTTTCAGCATGGACACCAGCTGCCGGCGTACCTCCAGGGCCTCCTCCAAAGTGTCGGCGCCGGTCAGGATGTCGTCGACGTAGGCGTTGTCCACGAGGGCCTGAGCGCCGAGCGGGAAGCGAGGTCGCTCGTCGGCGGCGAGCTGCAACAAAGTGCGGATGGCAAGAAAAGGAGCGGGCGCCGTCCCGTACGTGACCGTAGTGAGGCGGAAGTCCTCCACGGGTTGAGTCGGGTCCGCCCGCCATACGATCCGCTGGTAGTCGGCATCGTCCGGGTGTATGCGGATCTGCCGGAACATTTTGACGATGTCCGCTGTAAACCCAAGACGGTAGAAACGCCAGCGGGTCAACGTCAGCCACAGCTCAGTCTGCAGCTTCGGTCCCGGCAACAGCAGGTCATTGAGGGAGGCACCGGAGGAAGAACACGCGGAGGCGTTGAAGACGACCCTGATCTTGCCCTCCGGGTCGGATGCCTTAGTGACCTGGTGGTGCGGCAAGTAGAAGTGTCGTCGAGACTCCTCCGTCGGCGGGATGCGCTCCATGTGCCCCAGGTCGAGGTACGCTTGCATGAAGTCGGTGTACTTTGACTTCATAGAGGGCGAGCGTGCCTGGCGGCGCTCGCTGGACAGGAGCACCCGAATGGCGGCCGGACGGGAGGCGCCCAGCGAGGTGCCGGGGGCAGTCCTCCATGGAAGGCGTACCTGGAAGCGACCGGAATGGTCGCGTAGGTGAGTCTCGGCGTATAAAGCCTCGCAACTCTGGTCGTCGGCGGAAGGCAGGCGCTGACTCGGTACTTCCTCGCATTCCCAGAAACGGCGCAGCGCCTCGGAGATGAGTTCCTCCCGGCGGCAATGTAGCGAGGAGACGCTCTGTGTCAGCGGAGACGGAGCAGGAGTGGACGTCACCGGTCCCAGGAGCACCCACCCGAACGCTGTGTTCTGCACCGACGGCGTGCCCGGAGGTCCGCGGCGGAACTCACGCCTCAGGAGCAGCGGGTAGACGTCGGCCCCCAGGACCAAGTCGACCTGGGAGGGTTGTGCGAACTGGGGATCCGCCAGCTCCAGCCCCCGTAGGTGACGCCAGTCGATGTCCGGAACTCGGCTCGACGGAGTAGACGTGAGTGTCGGGAGAACCAGGGCCTGCAAGGAAATCGACGGTCCCCGATCGGTGCGTGACCGCACGCTCAGGGCGACTTCCCCGGTGGCAGTTCCCGAGCGGGCGCCTTGAAGTCCGGAGACGGCGACCTTGACGGTCGACCGTGGAAGGCGGAGGGCCTGGGCGACCCGCTCCGTTATGAAAGACGCCTCCGAACCAGGATCCAACAGGGCGCGCACAACGCGGGCCTCGCCGTTGGGCGCGACGGCCCGAACGAGGGCGGTGGCCAGTAGAACAGTTCGGTTGGCAAGGGCGGCGTGAGAGGCGACAACCGCCGTCGCTCCGGGCTCCTGGGTGTCCGAGCGGGGTTGCGCCGCCGTGTCGTCGTTGCGCCGGACGAAGTGGAGCAGGGTGTGGTGGTCCTCTTGGCAATGGAGGCACCTCCTCTCCGACGGGCAGCTCGCCCGCACGTGACCGCCTCGGAGGCAATTGAGGCAGACACCAAGACGACGCGCCTCCTCCTGCCTCTTCCCGGTGGTCAGTCGCTTAAAGCGGGCGCAATAGCTGAGGGGGTGACCTGCGGAACACAATGGGCACGAGTGCCCTGGGCGAGTTTCCGGGCGTGCCGTCGCATTGTGGGAAGCAGCGGCGACCTTCCTCGGGCCGACGGTGGAGGCGCCGATAGCAGGCGGCTTCGTCGACCGGCTGACCGGGGGTGGCGCGGCGTCCGGCTGGCGCGCGGCCTCGAGCGCCTGAATGCGCATCTCCAGGCAGTCGGTGAGCTGCGCAAAAGTGGAGAAGTCCCGGCTGTCCGCGATGGACGATTCCCAGACGAGACGAGTCGAGTGATGCAGCTTCTGGACGACAATGTGGACGAGCCAGTCGTCCCAGTGCTTCACGGGGCGTCCGAGCGCCTCGAAAGCGCGCCGCGACCGGTGAGCCACGGCCACAAGTCGCTTGAGTTCCGCGGGCGTCTCGCGCGCACACGGCGCGCACGCCAGGAAATCCTGCATGTGGCGGCATAACGTGACCCGTTTATTGTCGTACCTTCGCATGAGGTCCGCCCAAGCACCGGCGAAGGAAGCGTCCACGATGGGGATCCCGCGGATGAGGTCGGCCGCCTCTCCAGCAAGGCTCGCCTTCAAATGCTGGAGCTTCTGGGCGTTCGGAATGCCGGCGACGTCAACGACCAGAGAGCGGAAGAGGTCGCGATAACTCTCCCATTCGAGCTGGTCGCCGGAGAACGTAGGCAGGTCGATCCGGGGCAGTTGAATCTGCCGCGCTAAAGCGCCCGCCTCACCGGACGGCGCGGCCGAGATCGTCGTCGTATCCGCGACTTTCTTGGCGCCTCGAAGCTCGGCGTTAAATTTTGCCAAGCAGTCGAGACAGTCCTCCTCGGTTTGGTCGAACAAGTCCTGTGACATATAATCGGAGTCGACGGACTCCGGGAGCGCGGCAATCACCATGTGACGAGCAAGAAAGGCCTCCCAATATTGTTCCAGGCGTTCTTTTCTCGTTTCGAGCACATCCACCGTAAGTTTGTCCCGTCCTAACTTTAAAGCGTTTTTCCACGCACGTGAAATTAAGCCCGCCGTAACGGTCTGCTCCTGTATAAGTCCTTCCATTTCGCAGGAAAAGGGAGCGCGCACCACTGGAGCACTTCACGTACGGCACGAACACTTCCGAACACGTGGCGGAAACTCCCGAGCTCACACGGTGGATGGTCGAGTGCGAACACGTGCTCGACGGACACGCTTGAGCGCTTCCCGAAAGGAAAAGGAAAAAGAAAAGTATCCGGCTCGAAGGACCAAAGTGTTCGGAGGATCGCCGGCTCGAAAACGAGCGCGGTGGATCCCGCCTTTTACAAAAGGAACGGTAGCACGGGAAGCGCGGTAAAGGAGGAGGCAAGAGAACGAAAGGAGGAGTTGCTTATATAATAAATAAATTACGTTAATATATTCTAAGGCAAAATGTACAATAAAGAAAGGACGGCACGGAACTTAAAAGCGCGTTAATGCGAAGCGAACACAAACGTAAAGCTATACTATTGACTAGAAAGTAAATTAACTACTAGCTAAGGTTAATTTACGAACTAAAAGTAATGAAACTAGAACTAAGGAAACTAAAAGCGGCGAAAGAAAAGAAAAGAAAATTAAATGCGCCACTTAGGCAAAGCAAAGGTATTAAAATAAAGCGGAATAATAAAGTATATAAAGCAAAGAATGAAGCGAATAAAGCAGAAATCAGAAAAAGCAAAGGAAAGGAAAGGCGAGCGCGCAGCACGTGTTTGTCCGACGATCCGGTCACGGTCAGCGAAAGTCTCGAGAATGTTTTTGTCACCTGTTCACGTAGGATGTCCAAAACGGAAGGAAGATCGGACCGTCGGACACCGGCGCCTTACCTCACCCGTGCTCCCCCGTCCCGCCTCGAACCGATCACCGAACTACTCGGTCCATCCGGAGTCGGCCGAGGAGCGACGGAGGGAGCCGAAGGCGAGGAAGGCGCTCGTGCTGCGCTCTCGTTACGCGGCTGTTTTAAATTCGCCGCGACATCTGTTTTAGACTCTAAAAACGCGTATGACACTTGATTCGCACGAATCCGTTGAGAAATGGCCGAGATACGCCGTGTTAAACTTCCGGACGATGAATTCGTTCAATTCGTTCAAGAACTCTCGTATCTCGGACATCCGCGAGTGTATCGCGTCGAAAACGTGGTCCCCGTGCGTTTTAGACGCTAAAAACGCGTATGACACTTGATTCGCACGAATCCAGTGAGAAATGGCCGAGATACGCCGTGTTGCACTTCCGGTCGATGAATTCATTCAATTCGTTCAAGAACACTCGTATCTCGGACAACCGCGATTGTTTCGCGTCGACAACGTGGTCCCCGTCTGTTTTAGACGCTAAAAACGCGTATTACACTTGATTCGCATGAATCCGTTGAGAAATGGCCGCGATACGCCGTATTACACTTCCGGACGATGAATTCATTCAATTCGTTCAAGAACTCTCGTATTTCGGACATCCGCGAGTGTTTCGCGTCGAAAACTTGATCCCCGTCTGTTTTAGACTCTAAAAACGCGTATGACACTTGATTCGCACGAATCCGTTGAGAAATGGCCGAGATACGCCGTGTTAAACTTCCGGACGATGAATTCGTTCAATTCGTTTAAGAACTCTCGTATCTCGGACATCCGCGAGTGTATCGCGTCGAAAACGTGGTCCCCGTGCGTTTTAGACGCTAAAAACGCGTATGACACTTGATTCGGACGAATCCGGTGAGAAATGGCCGAGATACGCCGTGTTGCACTTCCGGACGATGAATTCATTCATTCGTTCAAGAACTCTCGTATTTCGGACATCCGCGAGTGTTTCGCGTCGAAAACTTGGTCCCCGTCTGTTTTAGACGCTAAAAACGCGTATGACACTTGATTCGCACCAATCCGTTGAGAAATGGCCGAGATACGCCGTGTTACACTTCCGGACGATGAAATCTTGCTAGTTCTCACGTTTTGCAAGCGAAACGCACCAATGCACCGCGTTTCGTTCAATTCGCTCAAGAACTTTCGTATCTCGGACATCCGCGAGTGTTTCGCGTCGAAAACGTGGTCCCCGTCTGTTTTAGACGCTAAAAGCGCGTATGACACTTGATTCGCACGAATCCGTTGAGAAATGGCCGAGATACGCCGTGTTACACTTCCGGACGATGAATTCGTTTAATTCGTCCGAGAACTCTCGTATCTCGGACATCCGCGAGTGTTTCGCGTCGAAAACGTCGTCCCCGTCTGTTTTAGACTCTAAAAACGCGTATGACACTTGATTCGCACGAATCCGTTGAGAAATGGCCGAGATACGCCGTGTTAAACTTCCGGACGATGAATTCGTTCAATTCGTTCAAGAACTCTCGTATCTCGGACATCCGCGAGTGTATCGCGTCGAAAACGTGGTCCCCGTGCGTTTTAGACGCTAAAAACGCGTATGACACTTGATTCGCACGAATCCGGTGAGAAATGGCCGAGATACGCCGTGTTGCACTTCCGGACGATGAATTCATTCAATTCGTTCAAGAACTCTCGTATTTCGGATATCCGCGAGTGTTTCGCGTCGAAAACTTGGTCCCCGTCTGTTTTAGACGCTAAAAACGCGTATGACACTTGATTCGCACCAATCCGTTGAGAAATGGCCGAGATACGCCGTGTTACACTTCCGGACGATGAAATCTTGCTAGTTCTCACGTTTTGCAAGCGAAACGCACCAATGCACCGCGTTTCGTTCAATTCGCTCAAGAACTTTCGTATCTCGGACATCCGCGAGTGTTTCGCGTCGAAAACGTGGTCCCCGTCTGTTTTAGACGCTAAAAGCGCGTATGACACTTGATTCGCACGAATCCGTTGAGAAATGGCCGAGATACGCCGTGTTACACTTCCGGACGATGAATTCGTTCAATTCGTTCTAGAACTTTCGTATCTCGGACATGCGCGAGTGTTTCGCGTCGAAAACGTGGTCCTCGTCTGTTTTAGACGCTAAAAACGCGTATGACCGTTGATTCGCACGAATCCGTTGAGAAATGGCCGAGATACGCCGTGTTACACTTCCGGACGATGAAATCTTGCTAGTTCTCACGTTTTGCAAGCGAAACGCACGATGCACAGCGTTTTGTTCAATTCGTTCAAGAACTCTCGCATCTCGGACATCCGCGAGTGTTTCGCGTCGAAAACGTGGTCCCCGTCTGTTTTAGACGCTAAAGACGCGTATGACACTTGATTCGCACGAATCCGTTGAGAAATGGCCGAGATACGCCGTGTTGCACTTCCGGACGATGAATTCGTTCAATTCGTTCAAGAACTCTCGTATCTCGGACATCCGCGAGTGTTTCGCGTCGAAAACTTGGTCCCCGTCTGTTTTAGACGCTAAAAACGCGTATGACACTTGATTCGCACGAATCCGTTGGGAAATGGCCGAGATACGCCGTGTTACACTTCCGGACGATGAATTCGTTTAATTCGTCCGAGAACTCTCGTATCTCGGACATCCGCGAGTGTTTCGCGTCGAAAACGTCGTCCCCGTCTGTTTTAGACTCTAAAAACGCGTATGACACTTGATTCGCACGAATCCGTTGAGAAATGGCCGAGATACGCCGTGTTAAACTTCCGGACGATGAATTCGTTCAATTCGTTCAAGAACTCTCGTATCTCGGACATCCGCGAGTGTATCGCGTCGAAAACGTGGTCCCCGTGCGTTTTAGACGCTAAAAACGCGTATGACACTTGATTCGCACGAATCCAGTGAGAAATGGCCGAGATACGCCGTGTTGCACTTCCGGTCGATGAATTCATTCAATTCGTTCAAGAACACTCGTATCTCGGACAACCGCGATTGTTTCGCGTCGACAACGTGGTCCCCGTCTGTTTTAGACGCTAAAAACGCGTATTACACTTGATTCGCATGAATCCGTTGAGAAATGGCCGCGATACGCCGTATTACACTTCCGGACGATGAATTCGTTCAATTCGTTCTAGAACTTTTGTATCTCGGACATCCGCGAGTGTTTCGCATCGAAAACGTGGTCCCCGTCTGTTTTAGACGCTAAAAACGCGTATGACCGTTGAATCGCACGAATCCGTTGAGAAATGGCCGAGATACGCCGTGTTACACTTCCGGACGATGAAATCTTGCTAATTCTCACGTTTTGCAAGCGAAACGCACGATGCACCGCGTTTCGATCAATTCGTTCAAGAACTCTCGTATCTCGGACATCCGCGAGTGTTTCGCTTCGAAAACATGGTCTCCGTCTGTTTTAGACGCTAAAAACGCGTATGACACTTGATTCGCACGAATCCGTTGAGAAATGGCCGAGATACGCTGTGTTGCACTTCCGGACGATGAATTCGTTTAATTCGTCCGAGAACTCTCGTATCTCGGACATCCGCGAGTGTTTCGCGTCGAAAACGTCGTCCCCGTCTGTTTTAGACTCTAAAAACGCGTATGACACTTGATTCGCACGAATCCGTTGAGAAATGGCCGCGATACGCCGTATTACACTTCCGGACCATGAAATCTTGCTAGTTCTCACATTTTGCAAGCGAAACGCACCAATGCACCGCGTTTCGTTCAATTCGCTCAAGAACTTTCGTATCTCGGACATCCGCGAGTGTTTCGCGTCGAAAACGTGGTCCCCGTCTGTTTTAGACGCTAAAAGCGCGTATGACACTTGATTCGCACGAATCCGTTGAGAAATGGCCGAGAGACGCCGTGTTGCACTTCCGGACGATGAATTCGTTCAATTCGTTCAAGAACTCTCGTATCTCGGACATCCGCGAGTGTTTCGCGTCGAAAACTTGGTCCCCGTCTGTTTTAGACGCTAAAAACGCGTATGACACTTGATTCGCACGAATCCGTTGAGAAATGGCCCAGATACGCCGTGTTACACTTCCGGACGATGAATTCGTTCAATTCGTTCTAGAACTTTCGTATCTCGGACATCCGCGAGTGTTTCGCGTCGAAAACGTGGTCCTCGTCTGTTTTAGACGCTAAAAACGCGTATGACCGTTGATTCGCACGAATCCGTTGAGAAATGGCCGAGATACGCCGTGTTACACTTCCGGACGATGAAATCTTGCTAGTTCTCACGTTTTGCAAGCGAAACGCACGATGCACAGCGTTTTGTTCAATTCGTTCAAGAACTCTCGCATCTCGGACATCCGCGAGTGTTTCGCGTCGAAAACGTGGTCCCCGTCTGTTTTAGACGCTAAAGACGCGTATGACACTTGATTCGCACGAATCCGTTGAGAAATGGCCGAGATACGCCGTGTTGCACTTCCGGACGATGAATTCGTTCAATTCGTTCAAGAACTCTCGTATCTCGGACATCCGCGAGTGTTTCGCGTCGAAAACTTGGTCCCCGTCTGTTTTAGACGCTAAAAACGCGTATGACACTTGATTCGCACGAATCCGTTGAGAAATGGCCGAGATACGCCGTGTTACACTTCCGGACGATGAATTCGTTTAATTCGTCCGAGAACTCTCGTATCTCGGACATCCGCGAGTGTTTCGCGTCGAAAACGTCGTCCTCGTCTGTTTTAGACTCTAAAAACGCGTATGACACTTGATTCGCACGAATCCGTTGAGAAATGGCCGAGATACGCCGTGTTAAACTTCCGGACGATGAATTCGTTCAATTCGTTCAAGAACTCTCGTATCTCGGACATCCGCGAGTGTATCGCGTCGAAAACGTGGTCCCCGTGCGTTTTAGACGCTAAAAACGCGTATGACACTTGATTCGCACGAATCCAGTGAGAAATGGCCGAGATACGCCGTGTTGCACTTCCGGTCGATGAATTCAATCAATTCGTTCAAGAACACTCGTATCTCGGACAACCGCGATTGTTTCGCGTCGACAACGTGGTCCCCGTCTGTTTTAGACGCTAAAAACGCGTATTACACTTGATTCGCATGAATCCGTTGAGAAATGGCCGCGATACGCCGTATTACACTTCCGGACGATGAATTCATTCAATTCGTTCAAGAACTCTCGTATTTCGGACATCCGCGAGTGTTTCGCGTCGAAAACTTGATCCCCGTCTGTTTTAGACTCTAAAAACGCGTATGACACTTGATTCGCACGAATCCGTTGAGAAATGGCCGAGATACGCCGTGTTAAACTTCCGGACGATGAATTCGTTCAATTCGTTTAAGAACTCTCGTATCTCGGACATCCGCGAGTGTATCGCGTCGAAAACGTGGTCCCCGTGCGTTTTAGACGCTAAAAACGCGTATGACACTTGATTCGCACGAATCCGGTGAGAAATGGCCGAGATACGCCGTGTTGCACTTCCGGACGATGAATTCATTCATTCGTTCAAGAACTCTCGTATTTCGGACATCCGCGAGTGTTTCGCGTCGAAAACTTGGTCCCCGTCTGTTTTAGACGCTAAAAACGCGTATGACACTTGATTCGCACCAATCCGTTGAGAAATGGCCGAGATACGCCGTGTTACACTTCCGGACGATGAAATCTTGCTAGTTCTCACGTTTTGCAAGCGAAACGCACCAATGTACCGCGTTTCGTTCAATTCGCTCAAGAACTTTCGTATCTCGGACATCCGCGAGTGTTTCGCGTCGAAAACGTGGTCCCCGTCTGTTTTAGACGCTAAAAGCGCGTATGACACTTGATTCGCACGAATCCGTTGAGAAATGGCCGAGATACGCCGTGTTACACTTCCGGACGATGAATTCGTTCAATTCGTTCTAGAACTTTCGTATCTCGGACATGCGCGAGTGTTTCGCGTCGAAAACGTGGTCCTCGTCTGTTTTAGACGCTAAAAACGCGTATGACCGTTGATTCGCACGAATCCGTTGAGAAATGGCCGAGATACGCCGTGTTACACTTCCGGACGATGAAATCTTGCTAGTTCTCACGTTTTGCAAGCGAAACGCACGATGCACAGCGTTTTGTTCAATTCGTTCAAGAACTCTCGCATCTCGGACATCCGCGAGTGTTTCGCGTCGAAAACGTGGTCCCCGTCTGTTTTAGACGCTAAAGACGCGTATGACATTTGATTCGCACGAATCCGTTGAGAAATGGCCGAGATACGCCGTGTTGCACTTCCGGACGATGAATTCGTTCAATTCGTTCAAGAACTCTCGTATCTCGGACATCCGCGAGTGTTTCGCGTCGAAAACTTGGTCCCCGTCTGTTTTAGACGCTAAAAACGCGTATGACACTTGATTCGCACGAATCCGTTGAGAAATGGCCGAGATACGCCGTGTTACACTTCCGGACGATGAATTCGTTTAATTCGTCCGAGAACTCTCGTATCTCGGACATCCGCGAGTGTTTCGCGTCGAAAACGTCGTCCCCGTCTGTTTTAGACTCTAAAAACGCGTATGACACTTGATTTGCACGAATCCGTTGAGAAATGGCCGAGATACGCCGTGTTAAACTTCCGGACGATGAATTCGTTCAATTCGTTCAAGAACTCTCGTATCTCGGACATCCGCGAGTGTTTCGCGTCGAAAACTTGGTCCCCGTCTGTTTTAGACGCTAAAAACGCGTATGACACTTGATTCGCACGAATCCGTTGAGAAATGGCCGAGATACGCTGTGTTGCACTTCCGGACGATGAATTCGTTTAATTCGTCCGAGAACTCTCGTATCTCGGACATCCGCGAGTGTTTCGCGTCGAAAACGTCGTCCCCGTCTGTTTTAGACTCTAAAAACGCGTATGACACTTGATTCGCACGAATCCGTTGAGAAATGGCCGCGATACGCCGTATTACACTTTCGGACCATGAAATCTTGCTAGTTCTCACATTTTGCAAGCGAAACGCACCAATGCACCGCGTTTCGTTCAATTCGCTCAAGAACTTTCGTATCTCGGACATCCGCGAGTGTTTCGCGTCGAAAACGTGGTCCCCGTCTGTTTTAGACGCTAAAAGCGCGTATGACACTTGATTCGCACGAATCCGTTGAGAAATGGCCGAGAGACGCCGTGTTGCACTTCCGGACGATGAATTCGTTCAATTCGTTCAAGAACTCTCGTATCTCGGACATCCGCGAGTGTTTCGCGTCGAAAACTTGGTCCCCGTCTGTTTTAGACGCTAAAAACGCGTATGACACTTGATTCGCACGAATCCGTTGAGAAATGGCCGAGATACGCCGTGTTACACTTCCGGACGATGAATTCGTTCAATTCGTTCTAGAACTTTCGTATCTCGGACATCCGCGAGTGTTTCGCGTCGAAAACGTGGTCCTCGTCTGTTTTAGACGCTAAAAACGCGTATGACCGTTGATTCGCACGAATCCGTTGAGAAATGGCCGAGATACGCCGTGTTACACTTCCGGACGATGAAATCTTGCTAGTTCTCACGTTTTGCAAGCGAAACGCACGATGCACAGCGTTTTGTTCAATTCGTTCAAGAACTCTCGCATCTCGGACATCCGCGAGTGTTTCGCGTCGAAAACGTGGTCCCCGTCTGTTTTAGACGCTAAAGACGCGTATGACACTTGATTCGCACGAATTCGTTGAGAAATGGCCGAGATACGCCGTGTTGCACTTCCGGACGATGAATTCGTTCAATTCGTTCAAGAACTCTCGTATCTCGGACATCCGCGAGTGTTTCGCGTCGAAAACTTGGTCCCCGTCTGTTTTAGACGCTAAAAACGCGTATGACACTTGATTCGCACGAATCCGTTGAGAAATGGCCGAGATACGCCGTGTTACACTTCCGGACGATGAATTCGTTTAATTCGTCCGAGAACTCTCGTATCTCGGACATCCGCGAGTGTTTCGCGTCGAAAACGTCGTCCTCGTCTGTTTTAGACTCTAAAAACGCGTATGACACTTGATTCGCACGAATCCGTTGAGAAATGGCCGAGATACGCCGTGTTAAACTTCCGGACGATGAATTCGTTCAATTCGTTCAAGAACTCTCGTATCTCGGACATCCGCGAGTGTATCGCGTCGAAAACGTGGTCCCCGTGCGTTTTAGACGCTAAAACGCGTATGACACTTGATTCGCACGAATCCAGTGAGAAATGGCCGAGATACGCCGTGTTGCACTTCCGGTCGATGAATTCATTCATTCGTTCAAGAACACTCGTATCTCGGACAACCGCGATTGTTTCGCGTCGACAACGTGGTCCCCGTCTGTTTTAGACGCTAAAAACGCGTATTACACTTGATTCGCATGAATCCGTTGAGAAATGGCCGCGATACGCCGTATTACACTTCCGGACGATGAATTCATTCAATTCGTTCAAGAACTCTCGTATTTCGGACATCCGCGAGTGTTTCGCGTCGAAAACTTGATCCCCGTCTGTTTTAGACTCTAAAAACGCGTATGACACTTGATTCGCACGAATCCGTTGAGAAATGGCCGAGATACGCCGTGTTAAACTTCCGACGATGAATTCGTTCAATTCGTTTAAGAACTCTCGTATCTCGGACATCCGCGAGTGTATCGCGTCGAAAACGTGGTCCCGTGCGTTTTAGACGCTAAAACGCGTATGACACTTGATTCGGACGAATCCGGTGAGAAATGGCCGAGATACGCCGTGTTGCACTTCCGGACGATGAATTCATTCATTCGTTCAAGAACTCTCGTATTTCGGACATCCGCGAGTGTTTCGCGTCGAAAACTTGGTCCCCGTCTGTTTTAGACGCTAAAAAACGCGTATGACACTTGATTCGCACCAATCCGTTGAGAAATGGCCGAGATACGCCGTGTTACACTTCCGGACGATGAAATCTTGCTAGTTCTCACGTTTTGCAAGCGAAACGCACCAATGCACCGCGTTTCGTTCAATTCGCTCAAGAACTTTCGTATCTCGGACATCCGCGAGTGTTTCGCGTCGAAAACGTGGTCCCCGTCTGTTTTAGACGCTAAAAGCGCGTATGACACTTGATTCGCACGAATCCGTTGAGAAATGGCCGAGATACGCCGTGTTACACTTCCGGACGATGAATTCGTTTAATTCGTCCGAGAACTCTCGTATCTCGGACATCCGCGAGTGTTTCGCGTCGAAAACGTCGTCCCCGTCTGTTTTAGACTCTAAAAACGCGTTATGACACTTGATTCGCACGAATCCGTTGAGAAATGGCCGAGATACGCCGTGTAAACTTCCGGACGATGAATTCGTTCAATTCGTTCAAGACTCTCGTATCTCGGACATCCGCGAGTGTATCGCGTCGAAAACGTGGTCCCCGTGCGTTTTAGACGCTAAAAACGCGTATGACACTTGATTCGCACGAATCCGGTGAGAAATGGCCGAGATACGCCGTGTTGCACTTCCGGACGATGAATTCATTCAATTCGTTCAAGAACTCTCGTATTTCGGACATCCGCGAGTGTTTCGCGTCGAAAACTTGGTCCCCGTCTGTTTTAGACGCTAAAAACGCGTATGACACTTGATTCGCACCAATCCGTTGAGAAATGGCCGAGATACGCCGTGTTACACTTCCGGACGATGAAATCTTGCTAGTTCTCACGTTTTGCAAGCGAAACGCACCAATGCACCGCGTTTCGTTCAATTCGCTCAAGAACTTTCGTATCTCGGACATCCGCGAGTGTTTCGCGTCGAAAACGTGGTCCCGTCTGTTTTAGACGCTAAAAGCGCGTATGACACTTGATTCGCACGAATCCGTTGAGAAATGGCCGAGATACGCCGTGTTACACTTCCGGACGATGAATTCGTTCAATTCGTTCTAGAACTTTCGTATCTCGGACATGCGCGAGTGTTTCGCGTCGAAAACGTGGTCCTCGTCTGTTTTAGACGCTAAAAACGCGTATGACCGTTGATTCGCACGAATCCGTTGAGAAATGGCCGAGATACGCCGTGTTACACTTCCGGACGATGAAATCTTGCTAGTTCTCACGTTTTGCAAGCGAAACGCACGATGCACAGCGTTTTGTTCAATTCGTTCAAGAACTCTCGCATCTCGGACATCCGCGAGTGTTTCGCGTCGAAAACGTGGTCCCCGTCTGTTTAGACGCTAAAGACGCGTATGACACTTGATTCGCACGAATCCGTTGAGAAATGGCCGAGATACGCCGTGTTGCACTTCCGGACGATGAATTCGTTCAATTCGTTCAAGAACTCTCGTATCTCGGACATCCGCGAGTGTTTCGCGTCGAAAACTTGGTCCCCGTCTGTTTTAGACGCTAAAAACGCGTATGACACTTGATTCGCACGAATCCGTTGAGAAATGGCCGAGATACGCCGTGTTACACTTCCGGACGATGAATTCGTTTAATTCGTCCGAGAACTCTCGTATCTCGGACATCCGCGAGTGTTTCGCGTCGAAAACGTCGTCCCCGTCTGTTTTAGACTCTAAAAACGCGTATGACACTTGATTCGCACGAATCCGTTGAGAAATGGCCGAGATACGCCGTGTTAAACTTCCGGACGATGAATTCGTTCATTCGTTCAAGAACTCTCGTATCTCGGACATCCGCGAGTGTATCGCGTCGAAAACGTGGTCCCCGTGCGTTTAGACGCTAAAAACGCGTATGACCTTGATTCGCACGAATCCAGTGAGAAATGGCCGAGATACGCCGTGTTGCACTTCCGGTCGATGAATTCATTCAATTCGTTCAAGAACACTCGTATCTCGGACAACCGCGATTGTTTCGCGTCGACAACGTGGTCCCCGTCTGTTTTAGACGCTAAAAACGCGTATTACACTTGATTCGCATGAATCCGTTGAGAAATGGCCGCGATACGCCGTATTACACTTCCGGACGATGAATTCGTTCAATTCGTTCTAGAACTTTTGTATCTCGGACATCCGCGAGTGTTT
>CAWWDK010000252.1:0-42567 GCA_963942575.1 Priocnemis perturbator
AATGGCCGAGATACGCCGTGTTGCACTTCCGGACGATGAATTCGTTCAATTCGTTCAAGAACTCTCGTATCTCGGACATCCGCGAGAGTTTCGCGTCGAAAACGTGGTCTCCGCGTGTTTTAGACGTTAATAACGCGTATGTCACTTGATTCGCACGAATCCGTTGAGAAATGGCCGAGATACGCCGTGTTACACTTCCGGACGATGAATTCGTTCAATTCGTTGAAGAACTTTCGTATCTCGGACATCCGCGAGTGTTTCGCGTCGACAACGTGGTCCCCGTCTGTTTTAGACGCTATAAACGCGTATGACACTTGATTCGCACGAATCCGTTGAGAAATGGCCGAGACACGCCGTGTTACACTACCGGACGATGAAATCTTGCTAGTTCTCACGTTTTGCAAGCGATACGCACGATGAACCGCGTTTCGTTCAATTCGTTCAAGAACTCTCGTATCTCGGACATCCGCGACTGTTTCGCTTCGAAAACGTGGTCCCCGTAAGTTTTAGACACTAAAAACGCGTATCACACTTGATTCGCACGAATCCGTTGAGAAATGGCCGAGATACGCCGTGTTACACTTCCGGACGATGAATTCGTTCAATTCGTTCAAGAACTTTCGTATCTCGGACATCCGCGATAGTTTCGCGTCGAAAACGTGGTCCCCGTCTGTTTTAGACGCTAAAAACGCGTATGACACTTGATTCGCACGAAACAGTTAAGAAATGGCCGAGATACGCCGTGTTGCACTTCCGCAAGATGAATTCGTTCAATTCGTTCAAGAACTCTCGTATCCCGGACATCCGCGAGTGTTTCGCGTCGAAAACGTGGTCACCGTCAGTTTTAGACGCTGTGAACGCGTATGACACTTGATTCGCATGAATCCGTTGAGAAATGGCCGAGATACCCCGTGTTACACTTCCGGACGACGAATTCGTTCAATTCTTTCCAGAACTCTCTAATCTCGGACATCCGCGAGTGTTTCGCGTCGAAAACGTAATCCCCGTCTGTTTTAGACGCTAAAGACGCGTATGACACTTGATTCGCACGAATCCGTTGAGAAATGGCCGAGATACGCCGTGTTGCACTTCCGGACGATGAATTCGTTCAATTCGTTCAAGAACTCTCGTATCTCGGACATCCGCGAGTGTTTCGCGTCGAAAACGTGGTCCCCGTCTGTTTTAGACGCTAACAACGCGTATGACACTTGATTCGCACGAAACCGTTGAGAAATGGCCGAGATACGCCGTGTTGCACTTCCGGACGATGAATTCGTTCAATTCGTTCAAGAACTCTCGTATCTCGGACATCCGCGAGTGTTTCGCGTCGAAAACGTGGTCTCCGTCTTTTTAGACGCTATAAACGCGTATGTCACCTGATTGGCACGAATCCGTTGAGAAATGCCGAGATACGCCGTGTTACACTTCCGGACGATGAATTCGTTCAATTCGTTGAAGAACTTTCGTATCTCGGACATCCGCGAGTGTTCGCGTCGAAAACGTGGTCCCCGTCTGTTTTAGACGCTATAAAACGCGTATGACACTTGATTCGCACGAATCCGTTGAGAAGTGGCCGAGATACGCTGTGTTACACTTTCGGACGATGAAATCTTGCTAGTTCTCACGTTTTGCAAGCGAAACGCACGATGCACCCGCATTTCGTTCAATTCGTTCAAGAACTCTCGTATCTCGGACATCCGCGAGTATTTCGCGTCGAAAACGTGGTCCCCGTCTGTTTTAGACGCTAAAAACGCGTATCACAATTGATAAGCACGAATCCGTTGAGAAATGGCCGAGACACGCTGTGTTACACTTCCGGACGATGAAATCTTGCTAGTTCTCACGTTTTGCAACCGAAACGCACGATGCACCGCGTTTCGTTCAAATCGTTCAAGAACTCTCGTATCTCGGACATCCGCGAGTGTTCGCGTCGAAAACGTGGTCCCCGTCTGCTTTAGACGCTAAAAACGTGTATGACACTTGATTCGCACGAATCCGTTGAGAAAAGGCGAGATACGCCGTGTTACACTTCCGGACGATGAAATCTTGCTAGTTCTCACGTTTTGCAAGCGATACGCACGATGAACCGCGTTTCGTTCAACTCGTTCAAGAACTCTCGTATCTCGACATCCGCGAGTGTTCGCGTCGAAAACGTGGTCCCCGTCTGCTTTAGACGCTAAAAACGCGTATGACACTTGATTCGCACGAATCCGTTGAGAAAAGGCCGAGATACGCCGTGTTACACTTCCGGACGATGAAATCTTGCTAGTTCTCACGTTTTGCAAGCGATACGCACGATGAACCGCGTTTCGTTCAATTCGTTCAAGAACTCTCGTATCTTGGACATCCGCGAGTGTTCGCGTCGAAAACGTGGTCCCCGTCTGCTTTAGACGCTAAAAACGCGTATGACACTTGATTCGCACGAATCCGTTGAGAAAAGGCCGAGATACCCCGTGTTACACTTCCGGACGATGAAATCTTGCTAGTTCTCATGTTTTGCAAGCGAAACGCACGATGCACCGCGTTTCGTTCAATTCGTTCAAGAACTTTCGTATCTCGGACATCCGCGATAGTTTCGCGTCGAAAACGTGGTCCCCGTCTGTTTTAGACGCTAAAAACGCGTGTGACACTTGATTCGCACGAATCCGTTGAGAATTGGCCGAGATACGCCGTGTTACACTTCCGGACGATGAAATCTTACTAGTTCTCACGTTTTGCATGCGAAACGCACGATGCATCGCGTTTGGTTCAATTCATTCAAGAACTCTCGTATCTCGGACATCCGCGAGTGTTTCGCGTCAAAAACGTGGTCCCCGTCTGTTTTAGACGCTAAAAACGCGTATGACACTTGATTCGCACGAATCCGTTGAGAAATGGCCGAGATACGCCATGTTACACTTCCGGACGATGAATTCGTTCAATTCGTTCAAGAACCATCGTATCTCGGACATCCGCGAGTGTTTCGCGTCGAAAACGTGGTCCCCGTCTGTTTTAGACGCTAACAACGCGTATGACACTTGATTCGCACGAAACCGTTGAGAAATGGCCGAGATACGCCGTGTTGCACTTCCGGACGATGAATTCGTACAATTCGTTCAAGAACTCTCGTATCTCGGACATCCGCGTGTGTTTCGCATCGAAAACGTGGTCCCCGTCTATTTTAGACGCTAACAACGCGTATGACACTTGATTCGCACGAAACCGTTAAGAAATGGCCGAGATACGCCGTGTTGCGCTTCCGGACGATGAATTCGTTCAATTCGTTGAAGAACTTTCGTATCTCGGACATCCGCGAGTGTTTCGCGTCGACAACGTGATCCCCGTCTGTTTTAGACCCTAAAGACGCGTATGACACTTGATTCGCACGAATCCGTTGAGAAATGGCCGAGATACGCCGTGTTACACTTCCGGACGATGAATTCGTTCAATTCGTTCAAGAACTCTCGTATCCGGCCATCCGCGAGTGTCTCGCGTCGAAAACGTGGTCCCCGTCTGCTTTAGACGCTAAAAACGCGTATGACACTTGATCGGCACGAATCCGTTGAGAAATGGCCGAGATACGCCGTGTTACACTTCCGGACGATGAAATCTTGCTAGTTCTCACGTTTTGCAAGCGATACGCACGATGAACCGCGTTTCGTTCAATTCGTTCAAGAACTCTCGTATCTCGGACATCCGCGAGTGTTTCGCGTCGAAAACGTGGTCCCCGTCTGTTTTAGACGCTAACAACGCGTATGACACTTGATTCGCACGAAACCGTTGAGAAATGGCCGAGATACGCCGTGTTACACTTCCGGACGATGAATTCGTTCAATTCGTCCCAGAACTCTCGTATCTCGGACATCCGCGAGTGTTTCGCGGCCAAAATGTGGTCCCCGTCTGTTTTAGACGCTAAAAACGCGTATGACACTTGATTCGCACGAATCCGTTGAGTAATGGCCGAGATACGCCGTGTTACACTTCCGGACGATGAAATCTTGCTAGTTCTCACGTTTTGCAAGCGAAACGCACGATGCACCGCGTTTCGTTCAATTCGTTCAAGAACTCTCGTATCTCGGACATCCGCGAGTGTTTCGCGTCGAAAACGTGGTCACCGTCTGTTTTAGACGCTAAGAACGCGTATGACACTTGATTCGCATGAATCCGTTGAGAAATGGCCGAGATACGCCGTGTTACACTTCCGGACGATGAATTCGTACAATTCGTTCCAGAAGTCTCGTATCTCGGACATCCGCGAGTGTTTCGCGTCGAAAACGTGGTCCCCGTCTGTTTTAGACGCTAAAAACGCGTATGACACTTGATTCGCACGAATCCGTTGAGAATTGGCCGAGATACGCCGTGTTACACTTCCGGACGATGAAATCTTGCTAGTTCTCACGTTTTGCATGCGAAACGCACGATGCATCGCGTTTGGTTCAATTCGTTCAAGAACTCTCGTATCCGGACATCCGCGAGTGTTTCGCGTCGAAAACGTGGTCCCCGTCTGTTTTAGACGCTAAAAACGCCTATGACACTTGATTCGCACGAATCCGTTGAGAAATGGCCGAGATACGCCGTGTTGCACTTCCGGTCGACGAATTCGTTCAATTCGTTCAAGAACTCTCGTAACTCGGACATCCGCGAGTGTTTCGCGTCGAAAACGTGATCCCCGTCTGTTTTAGACCCTAAAGACGCGTATGACACTTGATTCGCACGAATCCGTTGAGAAATGGCCGAGATACGCCGTGTTACACTTCCGGACGATGAATTCGTTCAATTCGTTCAAGAACTCTCGTATCCGGCCATCCGCGAGTGTCTCGCGTCGAAAACGTGGTCCCCGTCTGTTTTAGACGCTAAAAACGCGTATGACACTTGATCGGCACGAATCCGTTGAGAAATGGCCGAGATACGCCGTGTTACACTTCCGGACGATGAAATCTTGCTAGTTCTCACGTTTTGCAAGCGATACGCACGATGAACCGCGTTTCGTTCAATTCGTTCAAGAACTCTCGTATCTCGGACATCCGCGAGTGTTTCGCGTCGAAAAAGTGGTCCCCGTGTGTTTTAGACGCTAACAACGCGTATGACACTTGATTCGCACGAAACCGTTGAGAAATGGTCGAGATACGCCGTGTTGCACTTCCGGTCGACGAATTCGTTCAATTCGTTCAAGAACTTTCGTATCTCGGATATCCGCGAGTGTTTCGCGTCGAAAACATGGTCCCCGTCTGTTTTAGACGCTAACAACGCGTATGACACTTGATTCGCACGAATCCGTTGAGAAATGGCCGAGATACGCCGTGTTGCACTTCCGGTCGACGAATTCGTTCAATTCGTTCAAGAACTCTCTAATCTCGGACATCCGCGAGTGTTTCGCGTCGAAAACGTGATCCCCGTCTGTTTTAGACGCTAAAGACGCGTATGACACTTGATTCGCACGAATCCGTTGAGAAATGGCCGAGATACGCCGTGTTACACTTCCGGACGATGAATTCGTTCAATTCGTTCCAGAACTCTCGTATCTCGGACATCCGCGAGTGTTTCGCGTCGAAAACGTGGTCCCCGTCTGTTTTAGACGCTAAAAACGCGTATGACACTTGATTCGCACGAATCCGTTGAGAATTGGCCGAGATACGCCGTGTTACACTTCCGGACGATGAAATCTTGCTAGTTCTCACGTTTTGCATGCGAAACGCACGATGCATCGCGTTTGGTTCAATTCGTTCAAGAACTCTCGTATCCCGGACATCCGCGAGTGTTTCGCGTCGAAAACGTGGTGCCCGTCTGTTTTAGACGCTAAAAACGCGTATGACACTTGATTCGCACGAATCCGTTGAGAAATGGCCGAGATACGCCGTGTTGCACTTCCGGTCGACGAATTCGTTCAATTCGTTCAAGAACTCTCGTAACTCGGACATCCGCGAGTGTTTCGCGTCGAAAACGTGATCCCCGTCTGTTTTAGACCCTAAAGACGCGTATGACACTTGATTCGCACGAATCCGTTGAGAAATGGCCGAGATACGCTGTGTTACACTTCCGGACGATGAATTCGTTCAATTCGTTCAAGAACTCTCGTATCCGGCCATCCGCGAGTGTCTCGCGTCGAAAACGTGGTCCCCGTCTGTTTTAGACGCTAAAAACGCGTATGACACTTGATCGGCACGAATCCGTTGAGAAATGGCCGAGATACGCCGTGTTACACTTCCGGACGATGAAATCTTGCTAGTTCTCACGTTTTGCAAGCGATACGCACGATGAACCGCGTTTCGTTCAATTCGTTCAAGAACTCTCGTATCTCGGACATCCGCGAGTGTTTCGCGTCGAAAACGTGGTCCCCGTCTGTTTTAGACGCTAACAACGCGTATGACACTTGATTCGCACGAAACCGTTGAGAAATGGCCGAGATACGCCGTGTTACACTTCCGGACGATGAATTCGTTCAATTCGTCCCAGAACTCTCGTATCTCGGACATCCGCGAGTGTTTCGCGGCCAAAATGTGGTCCCCGTCTGTTTTAGACGCTAAAAACGCGTATGACACTTGATTCGCACGAATCCGTTGAGTAATGGCCGAGATACGCCGTGTTACACTTCCGGACGATGAAATCTTGCTAGTTCTCACGTTTTGCAAGCGAAACGCACGATGCACCGCGTTTCGTTCAATTCGTTCAAGAACTCTCGTATCTCGGACATCCGCGAGTGTTTCGCGTCGAAAACGTGGTCACCGTCTGTTTTAGACGCTAAGAACGCGTATGACACTTGATTCGCATGAATCCGTTGAGAAATGGCCGAGATACGCCGTGTTACACTTCCGGACGATGAATTCGTACAATTCGTTCCAGAAGTCTCGTATCTCGGACATCCGCGAGTGTTTCGCGTCGAAAACGTGGTCCCCGTCTGTTTTAGACGCTAAAAACGCGTATGACACTTGATTCGCACGAATCCGTTGAGAATTGGCCGAGATACGCCGTGTTACACTTCCGGACGATGAAATCTTGCTAGTTCTCACGTTTTGCATGCGAAACGCACGATGCATCGCGTTTGGTTCAATTCGTTCAAGAACTCTCGTATCCCGGACATCCGCGAGTGTTTCGCGTCGAAAACGTGGTCCCCGTCTGTTTTAGACGCTAAAAACGCCTATGACACTTGATTCGCACGAATCCGTTGAGAAATGGCCGAGATACGCCGTGTTGCACTTCCGGTCGACGAATTCGTTCAATTCGTTCAAGAACTCTCGTAACTCGGACATCCGCGAGTGTTTCGCGTCGAAAACGTGATCCCCGTCTGTTTTAGACCCTAAAGACGCGTATGACACTTGATTCGCACGAATCCGTTGAGAAATGGCCGAGATACGCCGTGTTACACTTCCGGACGATGAATTCGTTCAATTCGTTCAAGAACTCTCGTATCCGGCCATCCGCGAGTGTCTCGCGTCGAAAACGTGGTCCCCGTCTGTTTTAGACGCTAAAAACGCGTATGACACTTGATCGGCACGAATCCGTTGAGAAATGGCCGAGATACGCCGTGTTACACTTCCGGACGATGAAATCTTGCTAGTTCTCACGTTTTGCAAGCGATACGCACGATGAACCGCGTTTCGTTCAATTCGTTCAAGAACTCTCGTATCTCGGACATCCGCGAGTGTTTCGCGTCGAAAAAGTGGTCCCCGTGTGTTTTAGACGCTAACAACGCGTATGACACTTGATTCGCACGAAACCGTTGAGAAATGGTCGAGATACGCCGTGTTGCACTTCCGGTCGACGAATTCGTTCAATTCGTTCAAGAACTTTCGTATCTCGGACATCCGCGAGTGTTTCGCGTCGAAAACATGGTCCCCGTCTGTTTTAGACGCTAACAACGCGTATGACACTTGATTCGCACGAATCCGTTGAGAAATGGCCGAGATACGCCGTGTTGCACTTCCGGTCGACGAATTCGTTCAATTCGTTCAAGAACTCTCTAATCTCGGACATCCGCGAGTGTTTCGCGTCGAAAACGTGATCCCCGTCTGTTTTAGACGCTAAAGACGCGTATGACACTTGATTCGCACGAATCCGTTGAGAAATGGCCGAGATACGCCGTGTTACACTTCCGGACGATGAATTCGTTCAATTCGTTCCAGAACTCTCGTATCTCGGACATCCGCGAGTGTTTCGCGTCGAAAACGTGGTCCCCGTCTGTTTTAGACGCTAAAAACGCGTATGACACTTGATTCGCACGAATCCGTTGAGAATTGGCCGAGATACGCCGTGTTACACTTCCGGACGATGAAATCTTGCTAGTTCTCACGTTTTGCATGCGAAACGCACGATGCATCGCGTTTGGTTCAATTCGTTCAAGAACTCTCGTATCCCGGACATCCGCGAGTGTTTCGCGTCGAAAACGTGGTGCCCGTCTGTTTTAGACGCTAAAAACGCGTATGACACTTGATTCGCACGAATCCGTTGAGAAATGGCCGAGATACGCCGTGTTGCACTTCCGGTCGACGAATTCGTTCAATTCGTTCAAGAACTCTCGTAACTCGGACATCCGCGAGTGTTTCGCGTCGAAAACGTGATCCCCGTCTGTTTTAGACCCTAAAGACGCGTATGACACTTGATTCGCACGAATCCGTTGAGAAATGGCCGAGATACGCTGTGTTACACTTCCGGACGATGAATTCGTTCAATTCGTTCAAGAACTCTCGTATCCGGCCATCCGCGAGTGTCTCGCGTCGAAAACGTGGTCCCCGTCTGTTTTAGACGCTAAAAACGCGTATGACACTTGATCGGCACGAATCCGTTGAGAAATGGCCGAGATACGCCGTGTTACACTTCCGGACGATGAAATCTTGCTAGTTCTCACGTTTTGCAAGCGATACGCACGATGAACCGCGTTTCGTTCAATTCGTTCAAGAACTCTCGTATCTCGGACATCCGCGAGTGTTTCGCGTCGAAAACGTGATCCCCGTCTGTTTTAGACGCTAACAACGCGTATGACACTTGGTTCGCACGAAACCGTTGAGAAATGGCCGAGATACGCCGTGTTACACTTCCGGACGATGAATTCGTTCAATTCGTTCCAGAACTCTCGTATCTCGGACATCCGCGAGTGTTTCGCGGCCAAAATGTGGTCCCCGTCTGTTTTAGACGCTAAAAACGCGTATGACACTTGATTCGCACGAATCCGTTGAGTAATGGCCGAGATACGCCGTGTTACACTTCCGGACGATGAAATCTTGCTAGTTCTCACGTTTTGCAAGCGAAACGCACGATGCACCGCGTTTCGTTCAATTCGTTCAAGAACTCTCGTATCTCGGACATCCGCGAGTGTTTCGCGTCGAAAACGTGGTCACCGTCTGTTTTAGACGCTAAGAACGCGTATGACACTTGATTCGCATGAATCCGTTGAGAAATGGCCGAGATACGCCGTGTTACACTTCCGGACGATGAATTCGTACAATTCGTTCCAGAAGTCTCGTATCTCGGACATCCGCGAGTGTTTCGCGTCGAAAACGTGGTCCCCGTCTGTTTTAGACGCTAAAAACGCGTATGACACTTGATTCGCACGAATCCGTTGAGAATTGGCCGAGATACGCCGTGTTACACTTCCGGACGATGAAATCTTGCTAGTTCTCACGTTTTGCATGCGAAACGCACGATGCATCGCGTTTGGTTCAATTCGTTCAAGAACTCTCGTATCCCGGACATCCGCGAGTGTTTCGCGTCGAAAACGTGGTGCCCGTCTGTTTTAGACGCTAAAAACGCGTATGACACTTGATTCGCACGAATCCGTTGAGAAATGGCCGAGATACGCCGTGTTGCACTTCCGGTCGACGAATTCGTTCAATTCGTTCAAGAACTCTCGTAACTCGGACATCCGCGAGTGTTTCGCGTCGAAAACGTGATCCCCGTCTGTTTTAGACCCTAAAGACGCGTATGACACTTGATTCGCACGAATCCGTTGAGAAATGGCCGAGATACGCTGTGTTACACTTCCGGACGATGAATTCGTTCAATTCGTTCAAGAACTCTCGTATCCGGCCATCCGCGAGTGTCTCGCGTCGAAAACGTGGTCCCCGTCTGTTTTAGACGCTAAAAACGCGTATGACACTTGATCGGCACGAATCCGTTGAGAAATGGCCGAGATACGCCGTGTTACACTTCCGGACGATGAAATCTTGCTAGTTCTCACGTTTTGCAAGCGATACGCACGATGAACCGCGTTTCGTTCAATTCGTTCAAGAACTCTCGTATCTCGGACATCCGCGAGTGTTTCGCGTCGAAAACGTGGTCCCCGTCTGTTTTAGACGCTAACAACGCGTATGACACTTGATTCGCACGAAACCGTTGAGAAATGGTCGAGATACGCCGTGTTGCACTTCCGGTCGACGAATTCGTTCAATTCGTTCAAGAACTTTCGTATCTCGGACATCCGCGAGTGTTTCGCGTCGAAAACGTGATCCCCGTCTGTTTTAGACGCTAACAACGCGTATGACACTTGGTTCGCACGAAACCGTTGAGAAATGGCCGAGATACGCCGTGTTACACTTCCGGACGATGAATTTGTTCAATTCGTTCAAGAACTATCGTATCTCGGACATCCGCGAGTGTTTCGCGTCGAAAACGTGGTCCCCGTCTGTTTTAGACGCTAAAAACGCGTATGACACTTGATTCGCACGAATCCGTTGAGAATTGGCCGAGATACGCCGTGTTACACTTCCGGACGATGAAATCTTGCTAGTTCTCACGTTTTGCATGCGAAACGCACGATGCATCGCGTTTGGTTCAATTCGTTCAAGAACTCTCATATCCCGGACATCCGCGAGTGTTTCGCGTCGAAAACGTGGTCCCCGTCTGTTTTAGACGCTAAAGACGCGTATGACACTTGATTCGCACGAATCCGTTGAGAAATGGCCGAGATACGCCGTGTTACACTTCCGGACGATGAATTCGTTCAATTCGTTCCAGAACTCTCGTATCTCGGACATCCGCGAGTGTTTCGCGTCGAAAACGTGGTCACCGTCTGTTTTAGATGCTAAGAACGCGTATGACACTTGATTCGCATGAATCCGTTGAGAAATGGCCGAGATACGCCGTGTTACACTTCCGGACGATGAATTCGTACAATTCGTTCCAGAACTCTCGTATCTCGGACATCCGCGAGTGTTTCGCGTCGAAAACGTGGTCCCCGTCTGTTTTAGACGCTAAAAACGCGTATGACACTTGATTCGCACGAATCCGTTGAGAATTGGCCGAGGTACGCCGTGTTACACTTCCGGACGATGAAATCTTGCTAGTTCTCACGTTTTGCATGCGAAACGCACGATGCATCGCGTTTGGTTCAATTCGTTCAAGAACTCTCGTATCCCGGACATCCGCGAGTGTTTCGCGTCGAAAACGTGGTGCCCGTCTGTTTTAGACGCTAAAAACGCGTATGACACTTGATTCGCACGAATCCGTTGAGAAATGGCCGAGATACGCCGTGTTGCACTTCCGGTCGACGAATTCGTTCAATTCGTTCAAGAACTCTCTAATCTCGGACATCCGCGAGTGTTTCGCGTCGAAAACGTGGTCCCCATCTGTTTTAGACGCTAAAAACGCGTATTCCAATTGATTCGCACGAACCCGTTGAGAAATGGCCGAGATACGCCGTGTTACACTTCCGGAAGATGAATTCGTTCAATTCGTTCAAGAACTCTCGTATCCGGCCATCCGCGAGTGTCTCGCGTCGAAAACGTGGTCTCCGTCTGTTTTAGACGCTAAAAACGCGTATGACACTTGATCGGCACGAATCCGTTGAGAAATGGCCGAGATACGCCGTGTTACACTTCCGGACGATGAAATCTTGCTAGTTCTCACGTTTTGCAAGCGATACGCACGATGAACCGCGTTTCGTTCAATTCGTTCAAGAACTCTCGTATCTCGGACATCCGCGAGTGTTTCGCGTCGAAAACGTGGTCCCCGTCTGTTTTAGACGCTAACAACGCGTTTGACACTTGATTCGCACGAAACCGTTGAGAAATGGTCGAGATACGCCGTGTTGCACTTCCGGTCGACGAATTCGTTCAATTCGTTCAAGAACTTTCGTATCTCGGACATCCGCGAGTGTTTCGCGTCGAAAACATGGTCCCCGTCTGTTTTAGACGCTAACAACGCGTATGACACTTGATTCGCACGAATCCGTTGAGAAATGGCCGAGATACGCCGTGTTGCACTTCCGGTCGACGAATTCGTTCAATTCGTTCAAGAACTCTCTAATCTCGGACATCCGCGAGTGTTTCGCGTCGAAAACGTGATCCCCGTCTGTTTTAGACGCTAAAGACGCGTATGACACTTGATTCGCACGAATCCGTTGAGAAATGGCCGAGATACGCCGTGTTACACTTCCGGACGATGAATTCGTTCAATTCGTTCCAGAACTCTCGTATCTCGGACATCCGCGAGTGTTTCGCGTCGAAAACGTGGTCACCGTCTGTTTTAGATGCTAAGAACGCGTATGACACTTGATTCGCACGAATCCGTTGAGAAATGGCCGAGATACGCCGTGTTACACTTCCGGACGATGAATTCGTTCAATTCGTTCAAGAACTCTCGTATCCGGCCATCCGCGAGTGTCTCGCGTCGAAAACGTGGTCTCCGTGTGTTTTAGACGCTAAAAACGCGTATGACACTTGATCGGCACGAATCCGTTGAGAAATGGCCGAGATACGCCGTGTTACACTTCCGGACGATGAAATCTTGCTAGTTCTCACGTTTTGCAAGCGATACGCACGATGAACCGCGTTTCGTTCAATTCGTTCAAGAACTCTCGTATCTCGGACATCCGCGAGTGTTTCGCGTCGAAAACGTGGTCCCCGTCTGTTTTAGACGCTAACAACGCGTATGACACTTGATTCGCACGAAACCGTTGAGAAATGGTCGAGATACGCCGTGTTGCACTTCCGGTCGACGAATTCGTTCAATTCGTTCAAGAACTCTCTAATCTCGGACATCCGCGAGTGTTTCGCGTCGAAAACGTGGTCCCCATCTGTTTTAGACGCTAAAAACGCGTATTCCAATTGATTCGCACGAACCCGTTGAGAAATGGCCGAGATACGCCGTGTTGCACTTCCGGACGATGAATTCGTTCAACTCGTTCAAGAACTTTCGTATCTCGGACATCCGCGATAGTTTCGTGTCGAAAACGTGGTCCCCGTCTGTTTTAGACGCTAAAAACGCGTGTGACACTTGATTCGCACGAAACCGTTGAGAATTGGCCGAGATACGCCGTGTTACACTTCCGGACGATGAAATCTTGCTAGTTCTCACGTTTGAATGCGAAACGCACGATGCATCGCGTTTGGTTCAATTCGTTCAAGAACTCTCGTATCTCGGACATCCGCGAGTGTTTCGCGTCGAAAACGTGGTCCCCGTTAAAATAAAAGGAACGCCATGAATTAATAATTTAACACGCATATAAAATAACCGAATACATCTATATATATAAATTAACGAAAATTAGATACGAACACTCATACACACACATACACACCTTAATACTGGATTGTCTTTGCTGATATCGAAGCACGCGTCCGTACTTATTATAACTTTCAATTGTGAGCAGACGTGAACTCTCTTGTAATAATTGGCCGAACGAGGCGGACGAGAAGTATGATGGTGTTATTTGCGTGCGTCTTAGCTAATTGCCGGTACCGGTCTGTTTTACTCCTTATATTTTTCCGTCGCCGGGCCTCGATTTGCACTGTCCCTTTTATACTTAGGATAAAAATGACGAAATTATAGAAATAGAGGACGTTAGGGAAGGAGCAGATCCAATTTCCAGTCAGGTCAATGACAATGTTTTGTTGGGGAATGACGAAAGAAATAATATATGCCAGATGGTCGAGGGTGATAGTTTCTTCGAGCGAGTGCAGACGACCGCGCGTAAGCTAACGACAATTGGCGATGACCGGAGGCAGGCCATTGTCGATTTGATAGTGAAGTATCGACGATTATTCGAGGAAAAGGTGGAATGTCCGACAATATATGAGCATGTAATTCGGTTAACCAGTGATAGGCCTATCATCCGAAAGTCATACCCTGTACCGTTAGCGATGCGACCTGCTGTCGAGGAGGAGCTGCGGCACATGCTGAACGCGGGTATAATAGAACGTTCTGACAGTTGTTTCTGCAATCCGTTGAGAGTCGTGAAAAAGAAAGACGGTAAAATACGTTTATGTTTGGACGCGCGGCACCTCAATGCAATTATAGATGACGATCATGAGTCTCCACCACCCATTAACGAGATCCTGCAAAAATATCATGATAAGAAGGTCTTTACACTTACTGATTTGGCTCATGGGTATTGGCAAATCCCATTGGCCGAGGAGTCGCGTAGATACACGGCATTTCTTTTCGGGTCGACCATGTATCAGTTCAGACGTATTCCGTTTGGATTAAAAACAGCAGGGAGTGGATTTATAAGGGCATTGAGCCTCGCGTTAAGAAATTCGTTTAGCGATTTTTTAACCGTATATGTTGATGACCTACTGATCGCGTCGACCGATTTCCAATCCCATATGCGGCACCTTGGCCTCGTGTTTGGTAGGTTACTCGCGCACAACTTCACATTGCAATTGGATAAATCCGTATGGGCAAGCGACAAAGTACCATTTTTAGGTTTTGTTTTATCAGACACGGGAATAAGCCCCGAACCTAGTAAATTACAAGTAATTCGAGACTTCCCAGCACCGACAAACAAGAAGCAACTGCAGCAATTCCTTGGTGTATGTAATTATTATCGGCAGTTTGGTTATAATTATTCACAATATATAGATCCATTTCGACCACTACTGAGAAAAGATACGCCCTGGGTATGGAATGACGAATGTGAAGTTAGTTTTAAAGAATTAAAGGACAATTTTGTTAATGTAATTGAATTAAAGCATGTACTCCCTGGTCAGATGTTTAAATTACAAACGGATGCCAGTGACAAAGGGCTATGCGGGATTCTGTATCAAACGGATAGCGAAGGGAATCATAGGGTGATAAATTTAGTAAGTCGATGTCTGACCTCGGCCGAGCGTAATTATAACACCACCGAGAAGGAATTGTTGGCAGTTGTTTTTGCCGTACAAAAATGCCGGATATACTTAATAGGAGTCAAATTTGAAATAATTACGGACCACAAAAGCCTAACGTATTTAAATAGCACGGCATACATGAGTCCGCGGTTAATAAGATGGAGCTTAATATTGCAACAATACGAGTTTGCTGTGCAATATTGCAGAGGCAAAGACAACGTCGTAGCTGATTTTTTTAGTAGAAACCCAAGTGGTGATTTTTCGGGCGAGGACCACAACGAGCTGATGATATGTTCACTAGACCGTCTTTTTTAGACGCTAAAAACGCATATGACACTTGATTCGCACGAATCCGTTGAGAAATGGCCGAGATACGCCGTGTTACACTTCCGGACAATGAATTCGTTCAATTCGTTCAAGAACTCTCGTATCTCGGACATCCGCGAGTGTTTCGCGTCGAAAACGTTGTCCCCGTCTCTTTTAGACGCTAAAAACGCGTATGACACTTGATTCGCATGAATCCGTTGAAAAATGGCCGAGATACGCCGTGTTACACGTCCGGACGATGAAATCTTGCTAGTTCTCACGTTTTGCAAGCGAAACGCACGATGCACCGCGTTTCGTTCAATTCGTTCAAGTACTCTCGTATCTCGGACATTCGCGAGTGTTTCGCGTCGAAAACGTGGTCCCCGTCTGTTTTAGACGCTAAAAACGCGTATGACACTTGATTCGCACGAATCCGTTGAAAAATGGCCGAGATACGCCGTGTTACACGTCCGGACGATGAAATCTTGCCTGTTTTCACGTTTTGGAAGCGAAACGCATGATGCACCGCGTTTCGTTCAATTCGTTCAAGAACTCTCGTATCTCGGACATCCGCGAGTGTTTCGCGTCGAAAACGTGGTCCCCGTCTGTTTTAGACGCTAAAAACGCGTATGCCACTTGATTCACACGAATCCGTTGAGAAATGGCCGAGATACGCCGTGTTACACTTCCGGACGATGAAATCTTGCTAGTTCTCACGTTTTGCAAGCGAAACGCACGGTGCACCGCGTTTCGTTCAATTCGTTCAAGAACTCTCGTATCTCCGACATCCGCGAGTATTTCGCGTCGAAAACGCGGTCCCCGTCTTTTTTAGACGCTAAAAACGCATATGACACTTGATTCGCACGAATCCGTTGAGAAATGGCCGAGATACGCCGTGTTATACTTCCGGACAATGAATTCGTTCAATTCGTTCAAGAACTCTCGTATCACGGACATCCGCGAGTGTTTCGCGTCGAAAACGTGGTCCCCGTCTGTTTTAGACGCTAAAAACGCGTATGACACTTGATTCGCACGAATCCGTTGAAAAATGGCCGAGATACGCCGTGTTACACTTCCGGACGATGAAATCTTGCTAGTTCTCACGTTTTGCAAGCGAAACGCACGATGCACCGCGTTTCGTTCAATTCGTTCAAGAACTCTCGTATCTCCGACATCCGCGAGTATTTCGCGTCGAAAACGCGGTCCCCGTCTTTTTTAGACGCTAAAAACGCATATGACACTTGATTCGCACGAATCCGTTGAGAAATGGCCGAGATACGCCGTGTTACACTTCCGGACAATGAATTCGTTCAATTCGTTCAAGAACTCTCGTATCTCGGACATCCGCGAGTGTTTCGCGTCGAAAACGTGGTCCCCGTCTGTTTTAGACGCTAAAAACGCGTATGACACTTGATTCGCACGAATCCGTTGAGAAATGGCCGAGATACGCCGTGTTACAGTTCCGGACAATGAATTCGTTCAATTCGTTCAAGAACTCTCGTATCTCGGACATCCGCGAGTGTTTCGCGTCGAAAACGTGGTCCCTGTCTGTTTTAGACGCTAAAAACGCGTATGACACTTGATTCGCACGAATCCGTTGAAAAATGGCCGAGATACGCCGTGTTACACTTCCGGACGATGAAATCTTGCTTGTTCTCACGTTTTGCAAGCGAAACGCATGATGCACCGCGTTTCGTTCAATTCGTTCAAGTACTCTCGTATCTCGGACATCCGCGAGTGTTTCGCATCGAAAACGTGGTCCCTGTCTGTTTTAGACGCTAAAAACGCGTATGCCACTAAATTCGCACGAATCCGTTGATAAATGGCCGAGATACGCCGTGTTACACTTCCGGACGATGAATTCGTTCAATTCGTTCAAGAACTCTCGTATCTCGGACATCCGCGAGTGTTTCGCGTCGAAAACGTCGTCCCCGTCTGTTTTAGACGCTAACAACGCGTATGACAATTGATTCGCACGAATCCGTTGAGAAATGGCCGAGATACGCCGCGTTACACTTCCGGACGATGAAATCTTGCTAGTTCTCACGTTTTGCATGCGACACGCACGATGCACCGCGTTTCGTTCAATTCGTTCAAGAACTCTCGTATCTCGGACATCCGCAAGAGTTTCGCGTCGAAAACGTGGTCCCCGTCTGTTTTAGACGCTAAAAACGCGTATGACACTTGATTCGCACGAAACCGTTGAGAAATGGACGAGATACGCCGTGTTGCACTACCGGACGATGAATTCGTTCAATGCGTTCAAGAACTCACGTATCTCGGACATCCGCGAGTGTTTCGCGTCGAAAACGTTGTCCCCGTCTCTTTTAGACGCTAAAAACGCGTATGACACTTGATTCGCATGAATCCGTTGAAAAATGGCCGAGATACGCCGTGTTACACGTCCGGACGATGAAATCTTGCTAGTTCTCACGTTTTGCAAGCGAAACGCACGATGCACCGCGTTTCGTTCAATTCGTTCAAGTACTCTCGTATCTCGGACATTCGCGAGTGTTTCGCGTCGAAAACGTGGTCCCCGTCTGTTTTAGACGCTAAAAACGCGTATGACACTTGATTCGCACGAATCCGTTGAAAAATGGCCGAGATACGCCGTGTTACACGTCCGGACGATGAAATCTTGCCTGTTTTCACGTTTTGGAAGCGAAACG
This sequence comes from Priocnemis perturbator, assembly GCA_963942575.1. Lineage (NCBI taxonomy): Eukaryota > Metazoa > Arthropoda > Insecta > Hymenoptera > Pompilidae > Priocnemis > Priocnemis perturbator. The sequence goes on from CAWWDK010000252.1 coordinate 17,996, forward strand.
CATGATGCACCGCGTTTCGTTCAATTCGTTCAAGAACTCTCGTATCTCGGACATCCGCGAGTGTTTCGCGTCGAAAACGTGGTCCCCGTCTGTTTTAGACGCTAAAAACGCGTATGCCACTTGATTCACACGAATCCGTTGAGAAATGGCCGAGATACGCCGTGTTACACTTCCGGACGATGAAATCTTGCTAGTTCTCACGTTTTGCAAGCGAAACGCACGGTGCACCGCGTTTCGTTCAATTCGTTCAAGAACTCTCGTATCTCCGACATCCGCGAGTATTTCGCGTCGAAAACGCGGTCCCCGTCTTTTTTAGACGCTAAAAACGCATATGACACTTGATTCGCACGAATCCGTTGAGAAATGGCCGAGATACGCCGTGTTATACTTCCGGACAATGAATTCGTTCAATTCGTTCAAGAACTCTCGTATCACGGACATCCGCGAGTGTTTCGCGTCGAAAACGTGGTCCCCGTCTGTTTTAGACGCTAAAAACGCGTATGACACTTGATTCGCACGAATCCGTTGAAAAATGGCCGAGATACGCCGTGTTACACTTCCGGACGATGAAATCTTGCTAGTTCTCACGTTTTGCAAGCGAAACGCACGATGCACCGCGTTTCGTTCAATTCGTTCAAGAACTCTCGTATCTCCGACATCCGCGAGTATTTCGCGTCGAAAACGCGGTCCCCGTCTTTTTTAGACGCTAAAAACGCATATGACACTTGATTCGCACGAATCCGTTGAGAAATGGCCGAGATACGCCGTGTTACACTTCCGGACAATGAATTCGTTCAATTCGTTCAAGAACTCTCGTATCTCGGACATCCGCGAGTGTTTCGCGTCGAAAACGTGGTCCCCGTCTGTTTTAGACGCTAAAAACGCGTATGACACTTGATTCGCACGAATCCGTTGAGAAATGGCCGAGATACGCCGTGTTACAGTTCCGGACAATGAATTCGTTCAATTCGTTCAAGAACTCTCGTATCTCGGACATCCGCGAGTGTTTCGCGTCGAAAACGTGGTCCCTGTCTGTTTTAGACGCTAAAAACGCGTATGACACTTGATTCGCACGAATCCGTTGAAAAATGGCCGAGATACGCCGTGTTACACTTCCGGACGATGAAATCTTGCTTGTTCTCACGTTTTGCAAGCGAAACGCATGATGCACCGCGTTTCGTTCAATTCGTTCAAGTACTCTCGTATCTCGGACATCCGCGAGTGTTTCGCATCGAAAACGTGGTCCCTGTCTGTTTTAGACGCTAAAAACGCGTATGCCACTAAATTCGCACGAATCCGTTGATAAATGGCCGAGATACGCCGTGTTACACTTCCGGACGATGAATTCGTTCAATTCGTTCAAGAACTCTCGTATCTCGGACATCCGCGAGTGTTTCGCGTCGAAAACGTCGTCCCCGTCTGTTTTAGACGCTAACAACGCGTATGACAATTGATTCGCACGAATCCGTTGAGAAATGGCCGAGATACGCCGCGTTACACTTCCGGACGATGAAATCTTGCTAGTTCTCACGTTTTGCATGCGACACGCACGATGCACCGCGTTTCGTTCAATTCGTTCAAGAACTCTCGTATCTCGGACATCCGCAAGAGTTTCGCGTCGAAAACGTGGTCCCCGTCTGTTTTAGACGCTAAAAACGCGTATGACACTTGATTCGCACGAAACCGTTGAGAAATGGACGAGATACGCCGTGTTGCACTACCGGACGATGAATTCGTTCAATGCGTTCAAGAACTCACGTATCTCGGACATCCGCGAGTGTTTCGCGTCGAAAACGTGGTCCCCGTCTGTTTTAGAAGCTAAAAACGCGTATGACACTTGATTCGCACGAATCCGTTGAGAAATGGCCGAGATACGCCGTGTTACACTTCCGGACGATGAAATCTTGCTAGTTCTCACGTTTTGCAAGCAAAACGCACGATGCACCGCGTTTCGTTCAATTCGTTCAAGTACTCTCGTATCTCGGACATCCGCGAGTGTTTCGCATCGAAAACGTGGTCCCCGTCTGTTTTAGACGCTAAAAACGCGTATGCCACTAAATTCGCACGAATCCGTTGATAAATGGCCGAGATACGCCGTGTTACACTTCCGGACGATGAATTCGTTCAATTCGTTCAAGAACTCTCGTATCTCGGACATCCGCGAGTGTTTCGCGTCGAAAACGTCGTCCCCGTCTGTTTTAGACGCTAACAACGCGTATGACAATTGATTCGCACGAATCCGTTGAGAAAGGGCCAAGATACGCCGTGTTACACTTCCGGACGATGAAATCTTGCTAGTTCTCACGTTTTGCATGCGACACGCACGATGCACCGCGTTTCGTTCAATTCGTTCAAGAACTCTCGTATCTCGGACATCCGCGAGTGTTTCGCGTCGAAAACGTGGTCCCCGTCTGTTTTAGACGCTAAAAATGCGTATGACACTTGATTCGCACGAATCCGTTGAGAAAGGGCCAAGATACGCCGTGTTGCACTACCGGACGATGAATTCGTTCAATTCGTTCAAGAACTCACGTATCTCGGACATCCGCGAGTGTTTCGCGTCGAAAACATGGTCCCTGTCAGATGTAGACGCTAAAAACGCGAATAACACTTGATTCGCACGAATCCGTTGTGAAATGGCCGAGATACGCCGTGTAACACTTCCGGACGATGAAATCTTGCTAGTTCTCACGTTTTGCTAGCGAAACGTACGATGCACCGCGTTTCGTTCAATTCGTTCAAGAACTCTCGTATCTCGGACATCCGCGAGTGTTTCGCGTCGAAAAAGTGGTCCTCGTGCGTTTTAGACGCTAAAAACGCGAATGACACTTGAAGCGCACGAATCCGTTGAGAAATGGCCGAGATACGCCGTGTTACACATCCGGACGATGAAATCTTGCTAGTTCTCACGTTTTGCAAGCGACACGTACGATGCACCGCGTTTCGTTCAATTCGTTCAAGAACTCTCGTATCTCGGACATCCGCGAGTGTTTCGCGTCGAAAACGTGGTCCTCGTGCGTTTTAGACGCTAAAAACGCGTATGACACTTGATTCGCACGAATCCGTTGAGAAATGGCCGAGATACGACGTGTTACACTTCCGGACGATGAATTCGTTCAATTCGTTGAATGTTGTGGATGAGGCGGCCGTCGGTAATTAGAGCGTTACGCGCACCTTCCTTTCCGACCACCGCGGTCGCCTCTACCCAACGTATACCCCTCTGCTCCGCTACCGTTGAGGACTCCAAGACGCGGGAACTCCTCGGCTTCGCGCCTTTAATTGCCTGGGCCAACCGCAGCGCCCAAGGTCACGTGATGCCCTTATATGGCCATTTCCGAGAACTGTGCCACTGATTGGTGCCAATACCAATTAGTGGCACAAATCTGTGTGCGCCGACAAGGTTATATAAGGGGGTCAGGTGGAACGGTCGGGTTCCACGTTTTTTGAAATTGCGAGCCTAAGACGAGAGTACGACGGGACGAACTGAGAGTGCGAAAGTGTTGAAAGTGTTGTTTGTAAGATCTCCCCGCGGATTGGGTCTCGTCGAGCGTGGACGGTATTGTTTCCGAGCCCACCCTCGTATCCTTCCTTCCCGGACTACGGCGGCGAATCCCATCGCGCGCCTATAAGTAGTTCTCTCGGTCCCAACGCACCTCCGACTCTTTGAGTTCTCCTAAGTATCTCCCGTCGAAGGCAAGGTGCACGTCGGTGCCCTCCTTCCCTTCCATCTTCCGGGTCGCCGCGACGTCAGTAGGACGTGTGTGGCGTTGACCCTACCTTCCTTCCTTCCTCGCGCGTGCGACTCAATTAAAAGGACGACGGTCAGTGGTAAGCGCGATACTACCGCCTAATAAAGATCTTTTAAAAGAAATTTGGTTCTCCTCTCTCCACACTCGAGCTGATCCCAGCTTACCCGCGCCTTCCTATCATTTCGATAATCCTAAACATATGGTCCTTCGAGCCGGATTACGAGTGTAGTGAAGTGTAGTGAGTGACTTCGTGCGTCCGAGGAGAGGGGCGAACCCGTACGCGCAGTTCTGCCGAATATCTGAGCCGCTGACCACCGCAGCACGATCTTCGCGTGCCGAATCAGAATCCGCCATCTTGAGACGTAGCGAGCTGCGATCCCCACGCCATCACGTGAGCTCCCCTCATTAGGAGGGGTCCCCGGTCAGCTGTTCCTTATTTGTTTTGCGCCTCGGCTTCTGCGTTTCAGCCCGTATCTTGCCGCTTTCCGAGTTCTATTGCTTTTAGTTGGCGCCCTTTAAGGAGGTTCCCTTATTGTTCCTCGATACGTCAAAATGACTAAGTTGGAGGAGTTGGTGTCGGCCCAGCTGGAGGCCAAAGACCAAATCGCATATCGACTCGCCAGCTATATCAAGCTCGCCAAACCCAGGAGGACGGCGATGGCCATCGAAACGAGACTCGCGGACGTGCGCGAGTATTGGAACGAGTCCCGTAAGCGTCACCTGGAGATAGTCCAGCAAGCCGATGACACCTTCCGCATGACGCACAAATACTTCATCGACAACGTGTTCGAAGCCATCACCGACACCATGGACGAAACCCGAGATGCTCTGAAGGAGCACCTAGCGGCGATAAGACCTCTGCCTGTCCCCGGTCCTGCCACCGTAGAGGACTCGTCCTCTACGGCGGAGCCTAAATTCAACGCGGTTTCATTACCATCGATATCTCTCCCCAAGTTTAGCGGGGATATCACGGCCTGGTGCAGCTTCCGCGACTTATTCTCCACCCTAGTTGCTTCAAGGACGGATTTGTCAGACAGTCAGAGGTTACATTATTTGAAGGCGAGCTTACAGGGCGAGGCGTCTCGCCTTCTTATTAATATGGCGATTACCGAAGCGAACTATTCGACTGCGTGGGCGACACTCGAACAGCGTTACGGGAGGCAACGCGCTATTGTTTATACACACCTACAGAGGTTTGTTGACTCCCCCAGAGCAGGCTCCGGTTCCGTACGCGAGCTCAAGGCGCTATTGGACTTGAGCAGGGAAGTGCGATCTGCCCTTTTGAATCTCTCACGCCCAATTGACAAGTGGGAGGACCTTTTTGTTTTCACAATAGTATCCAAATTGGATAAATCCACGCGCCGGGACTGGGAGCTTTCTCTGAGTGATGTAAACCTCTTGCCCGATTTTGCGTTATTAGAAACGTTCCTCAATAATAGGATCGGTGCGCTAGAGTCTGTGGAGCCTTCAGCTGCCGTTGACAACACGACTCGAACAGCTAGGTCTCGACCGGAGGTTACTCGAGTACATCAAGCCTCGCCCGCACGTCAGCCTCGTCAGGGCAAAGTGAATGCGGGCAGCCGAACACACTCGGCCATTGTTTGCGTTTCTTGCGGGGAGGCCCACCTTACGTATCAATGTAATTTGTTTTTGAGCCTCTCTCCTCCACAACGTATCGCGTTAATGCAGAAACATGGCCGATGTTTGAATTGCTTTTCTCCCAGCCACATAGCCAGGAATTGTACAGGCAAATACCGATGTCGGTACTGCCAGCAACCGCATCACTCGCTACTCCACGTACTGAATAAGCCTGCGTCTACTGAAAATGCTCAGCCGTCGACTCCCGTTTTGACGACAGCCCCGGTGGCTACTCATGGCCCCGATTTACCAACAGAGGCCTCCACATCCAGCAATTTTTCGCGAACGGGTTTGAGTCATACCGTGCTTCCCACTGCCTCTGTGTTGCTTACGGGTACAACGGGTCGTTCTTATCGCGTGCGCGCGCTGCTTGACCAGGGTTCACAGTCATCTTTCGTAGCGCAGTCTGTTGTACAGGTCCTGCGGCCCACGTTGAGGCCTGTGTCGATTCGAGTAAGTGGTATTGGCGCTGCCACCGTCGGTGCAGCTCGTCAAGTCGCTTCCTTACGCGTTCGCTCGATGTCGGGAGATCTGTTCGACGAGCCGATTCACGCGTTAGTTTTACCGAAGCTGTCGTCGTATATTCCACCTCCGGTCCCAGTTACAGCGGACTTATCCTATTTGAAGGATCTGACTCTGGCCGATTCCCAGCCGTTTTCCAACGCTCCGATTGATCTCATCATTGGCGCTGATCATTATGGTCGGTTTCTTCGGGACGGCTTGATAATCGGGTCCGATAACTCCCCTTCCGCGCAAAACACCGTGTTCGGTTGGGTACTTTCGGGTCGACTGCTTGCTACCCCTTGCGAAAAATACGAGCTGTTGTCCAGTCATCTTTCTGTTGCGAGTCCCCTGGAGTCCGTTCAGGATACGTTGTGCAAATTTTGGGAGGTTGAGGAAGTTCCCTCCACAGTCCCTGAGTCCGATGAGGACAAGGCCTGCGAGGCCCATTTTAAGGAAACCTTCTCGCGTCTGCCGGATGGCCGTTACATGGTTCGGCTACCTTTTAAATCTCCGCCTCCTCTTGCGATCGGGTCCACATCCCAGGCTGCTCTTCGAATGTTCCTATCCACGGAAATACGTCTGAATAAAAGACCCGCTTTACTCGAAGCCTATACCGCGTTCCTGCTCGAGTATGAGCAGTTGGCTCATATGGAACGTATTGCTCCTGAGGAACCTCGCGCTCTCTCTGCCGTTTATTTGCCGCACCACCCCGTTGTGAAAGAATCCAGCACCACGACGAAGGTGCGGGTAGTTTTTAATGCCTCTTGTCCATCCTCTAACGGTTCGTCACTAAACGATTTTTTGTGTGTCGGTCCTAAATTACAAGCCGATCTATTCTCGATTATTTTACGTTGGAGAACGTTTAGATACGTCTACACGGGGGATTTAGAGAAAATGTTTAGGCAGATTCAGGTCCATCCGGCGGATCGTAATTATCAGCGTATATATTGGCGGCCTTCCCCAGACGAGGAGGTTCTCGAGTTCCGCCTGACGACAGTCACCTACGGTACCGCGTCAGCCCCCTTCTTGGCAAATCGCGTTATCGCCCAATTAGTAGAGGACGAGGGTGCCAATTTTCCCCTCGCCTCCCCTATCCTTCAGAGTCAAATTTATGTTGATGACGTAATGTTTGGAGGCGATGACCCCATTATTCTCATAGAGACTAGGAAGCAATTGGCTATTCTCCTCATGGCGGGTGGTTTCCGCCCACACAAATGGGCCGCGAATAGTGCCGTTCTTCTAAAAGACATCGCGCTCGAAGATGTCTGCCTTAGCCCTGATAAGCCGCTAGGCGAAGACGCCACACTGAAGGTCTTGGGCGTAGTGTGGGACCCTTCGCTTGACGCCTTTTCTTTCCGCGTTCAGCCGCAGGCTGGGCTGCTCACAAAACGCACTTTCTTATCGTTAATTTCTCGTATTTTTGATCCCCACGGATGGGTTGCTCCGTTTATTATTTCTGGGAAGATACTGATGCAACGGCTTTGGCTGCATAAGGTTGGTTGGGATGAGCCCCTCACCGCTGATTTGTCGAATTCAATGGCTTTATTTCAAAGCCAGTTACCTCTCTTGAATCGTATAGCTCTTCCTCGTTGGACCCGTCAGGCCGCGGCCACCCGTCTAGAGCTCCATGGGTACGCAGACGCCTCCAATTCTGCGTTCGCGGCGGTTGTCTACTTGCGAGTGGAAACCGAACATGACCAGGCATCGGTATCTCTTTTGTTCGGCAAGACCAAGGTGGCTCCAATAAAGATCCTTAGTGTGCCTAGGCTGGAGCTCTGCGCCGCAGTGTTGTTGGTGCGGGCATTAGAATTTGTGCAGCGATCCATGCACTTGTCTTCCGTTCCTATAACGTGTTGGACGGACTCAGCTGTGGTGTTGGCCTGGCTGAAGTCGCCTCCATCCCGTTGGAAAGTTTTTGTTGCCCATAGGGTATCGTTCATCCAGCAGGCTCTCCCTACGGCCGTGTGGCGGCATGTGCCCACGGGCGAGAATCCCGCCGACTGCGCGTCTCGTGGGGTTTCCGCGGAAGTCCTTCTGACTCACCCCCTATGGTGGACAGGGCCGCCTTGGTTGAGCGCATCCGCGTTGACATGGCCATGCGTGGAAGTGGCGGGTGGTGCGGACACCGACCTTGAGGGCAGGAAAGACGTCTGCGCCCATACCGCCTCTGGGGCATCCACAGATTCTGAATGGGACCTCCCATTAAAATACTCCTCATGGCCGAGGCTGTTGAGAATTACCTGTTATATTTTCCGTTTTATCAATAGATTAAGGCATAGAACTAAGTTCCCTTCGAGCGGCCTATTAGCTTCTGAAATTGCCGCCGCGCGTACTTTCTGGTGCCGGAGCGCCCAGGTGCAGTATCTTGGGGTTGCACTCAAGCCTGGAGAGGCAAAACTTCCTTCGGCTCTCGGCAAAGTCAAAAATTTGACTCCCTTCGTCGACAGTGACGGCCTTGTGCGAGTGGGTGGGCGTCTTAGGAATTCGAAACTTCCGTTCGAAGCAAAACACCCGCTCTTGATTCCGGTGTGCCGCATTGCCGAATTGCTCGTGCGACACGCGCACGTATGTACCCTACACGGCGGGCTCCGCGTTTCTCTCCACTTTTTGCGCCAGCATTACTGGGTAGTGACTGCTCGTTCGCTCATGAAGCATTGTTTATTTCGTTGCGTGGTCTGTACAAGGCATCGGGCACAAACGTCGGTGCAACTCCTCGGGGACTTACCGAAACCGAGGGTCACTCCGTCGCGTCCCTTTTCCCATACCGGGGTGGATTATGCAGGCCCATTTTCTCTTCGATCCTCTAAAGGCCGGGGAGTTAAAACGCACAAGGCATACATTGTTGTCTTCGTGTGCCTTGCAGTACGAGCGGTCCATTTGGAAGTGGCCGATGATTATGCGACGGGAGGTTTTTTGTCGGCTTTTGAGCGCTTTAGTTCGCGTAGAGGTATGCCATCAGACGTTTATAGTGATAACGGCACCAACTTTGTGGGGGCCGAGCGTGAATTGTCGCGCTGTCTTTCGTCGGTACTACGGGATCCCAATTTGCAGTCTCGCTTTGCGAACGACGGCGTAACGTGGCATTTTATCCCACCGGCCGCACCCCATTTCGGGGGTCTATGGGAGGCATGCGTTAAGAGCGTCAAATATCACCTGAGACGTATTGTAGGGAACTTCACGCCTACCTATGAAGAATTCTCTACGCTGCTTTGTAAGGTTGAGTGCGTGCTCAACTCGCGACCCATAGGCCCGCTTCACGACGATGTGGAGAGTCTCGAGGCGATTACGCCGGGTCACTTCCTGACCGGTTCGCATCTCAAAGTTGTACCCAAACCTTCCGTACTCGATGTGAGGGAGAATCGTTTGTCCCGCTGGCAATTTGTGGACCGCGCCGCGGAGACATTTTGGAAGGTCTGGGCGGCCGATTATTTGAATACTGTGCAGCAAAGGGGGAAATGGCGCACCCCACAGCCGAATCTGAAGGTCAATGATCTGGTCTTACTGAAGAGTCACGCCCTGCCCCCTGCGAAATGGGAGCTCGGTAGAGTTACAGAGTGTTTCCCTGGCGCGGATGATCTGGTACGGGTTGTACTTGTGAAGACCGAAAAATCTGCATTTAAGCGGCCCGTTACGCAGGTATGCAGACTACCGATCGATCCTGCGGCATAAACGCAGTCGACTTGTCCTCCTTCAAATTGAAATTTTTGTTGGCTCTGCCCCCCATTACCGCTCCCGGTACATATTAGGATAAGTTAGGTTAAGGTAGCTTAGTTGACTGTTAAGACAGATGTGTATGCCTTTTCTTTTGCGTTGTTCAACAAATCAAATTGTTGAAGGCGGGTGGTATGTTGTGGATGAGGCGGCCGTCGGTAATTAGAGCGTTACGCGCACCTTCCTTTCCGACCACCGCGGTCGCCTCTACCCAACGTATACCCCTCTGCTCCGCTACCGTTGAGGACTCCAAGACGCGGGAACTCCTCGGCTTCGCGCCTTTAATTGCCTGGGCCAACCGCAGCGCCCAAGGTCACGTGATGCCCTTATATGGCCATTTCCGAGAACTGTGCCACTGATTGGTGCCAATACCAATTAGTGGCACAAATCTGTGTGCGCCGACAAGGTTATATAAGGGGGTCAGGTGGAACGGTCGGGTTCCACGTTTTTTGAAATTGAGAGCCTAAGACGAGAGTACGACGGGACGAACTGAGAGTGCGAAAGTGTTGAAAGTGTTGTTTGTAAGATCTCCCCGCGGATTGGGTCTCGTCGAGCGTGGACGGTATTGTTTCCGAGCCCACCCTCGTATCCTTCCTTCCCGGACTACGGCGGCGAATCCCATCGCGCGCCTATAAGTAGTTCTCTCGGTCCCAACGCACCTCCGACTCTTTGAGTTCTCCTAAGTATCTCCCGTCGAAGGCAAGGTGCACGTCGGTGCCCTCCTTCCCTTCCATCTTCCGGGTCGCCGCGACGTCAGTAGGACGTGTGTGGCGTTGACCCTACCTTCCTTCCTTCCTCGCGCGTGCGACTCAATTAAAAGGACGACGGTCAGTGGTAAGCGCGATACTACCGCCTAATAAAGATCTTTTAAAAGAAATTTGGTTCTCCTCTCTCCACACTCGAGCTGATCCCAGCTTACCCGCGCCTTCCTATCATTTCGATAATCCTAAACATTGAAGAACTCTCGTATCTCGGACATCCGCGAGTGTTTCGCGTCGAAAACGTGGTCCCCGTCTGTTTTAGACGCTAAAAACGCGTATGACACTTGATTCGCACGAATCCGTTGAGAAATGGCCGAGATACGCCGTGTTACACTTCCGGACGATGAAGTCTTGCTAGTTCTCACGTTTTGCAAGCAACACGCACGATGCACCGCGTTTCGTTCAATTCGTTCAAGAACTCTCGTATCTCGGACATCCGCGAGTGTTTCGCGTCGAAAACGTGGTCCCCGTCTGTTTTAGAAGCTAAAAACGCGTATGACACTTGATTCGCACGAATCCGTTGAGAAATGGCCGAGATACGCCGTGTTACACTTCCGGACGATGAAATCTTGCCAGTTCTCACGTTTTGCAAGCGAAACGCAAGATGCACCGCGTTTCGTTCAATTCGTTCAAGTACTCTCGTATCTCGGACATCCGCGAGTGTTTCGCGTCGAAAACGTGGTCCCCGTCTGTTTTAGATGCTAAAAACGCGTATCACACTTGATTCGCACGAATCCGTTGAGAAATGGCCGAGATACGCCGTGTTACACTTCCGGACGATGAAATCTTGCTAGTTCTCACGTTTTGCAAGCGAAACGCAAGATGCACCGCGTTTCGTTCAATTCGTTCAAGTACTCTCGTATCTCGGACATCCGCGAGTGTTTCGCGTCGAAAACGTGGTCCCCGTCTGTTTTAGACGCTAAAAACCCGTATGACACTTGATTCGCACGAATCCGTTGAGAAATGGCCGAGATACGCCGTGTTACACTTCCGGACGATGAAATCGTTCAATTCGTTCAAGAACTCTCGTATCTTGGACATCCGCGAGTGTTTCGCGTCGAAAATGTGGTCCCCGTGCGTTTTAGACGCTAAAAACGCGTATGACACATGTTTCGCACGAATCCGTTGAGAAATGGCCGAGATACGCCGTGTTACACTTCCGGACGATGAAATCTTGCTAGTTCTCACGTTTTGCAAGCGAAACGCACGATGCACCGCGTTTCGTTCAATTCGTTCAAGAACTCTCGTATCTCGGACTTCCGCGAGTGTATCGCGTCGAAAACGTGGTCCCCGTCTGTTTTAGACGCTATAAACGCGTATGGCACTTGATTCGCACGAATCCGTTGAGAAATGGCCGAGATACGCCGTGTTACACTTCCGGACGATGAAATCTTGCTAGTTCTCACGTTTTGCAAGCGAAACGCACGATGCACCGCGTTTCGTTTAATTCGTTCAAGAACTCTCGCATCTCGGACATCCGCGAGTGTTTCGCGTCGAAAACGTGGTCCCCGTCTGTTTTAGACGCTAAAGACGCGTATGACACTTGATTCGCACGAATCCGTTGAGAAATGGCCGATATACGCCGTGTTACACTTCCGGACGATGAATTCGTTCAATTCGTTGAAGAACTTTCGTATCTCGGACATCCGCGAGTGTTTCGCGTCGAAAACGTGGTCCCCGTCTGTTTTAGACGCTATAAACGCGTATGACACTTGATTCGCACGAATCCGTTGAGAAATGGCCGAGATACGCCGTGTTACACTTCCGGACGGTGAAATCTTGCTAGTTCTCACGTTTTACAAGCGAAACGCACGATGCACCGCGTTTCGTTCAATTCGTTCAAGTACCCTCGTATCTCGGACATCCGCGAGTGTTTCGCGTCGAAGACGTGGTCCCCGTCTGTTTTAGACGCTAAAAACGCGTATGACACTTGATTCGCACGAATCCGTTGAGAAATGGCCGAGATACGACGTGTTACACTTCCGGACGATGAATTCGTTCAATTCGTTGAAGAACTCTCGTATCTCGGACATCCGCGAGTGTTTCGCGTCGAAAACGTGGTCCCCGTGCGTTTTAGACGCTAAAAACGCGAATGACACTTGATACGCACGAATCCGTTGAGAAATGGCCGAGATACGCCGTGTTACACTTCCGGACGATGAAATCTTGCTAGTTCTCACGTTTTGCAAGCAACACGCACGATGCACCGCGTTTCGTTCAATTCGTTCAAGAACTCTCGTATCTCGGACATCCGCGAGTGTTTCGCGTCGAAAACGTGGTCCCCGTCTGTTTTAGACGCTAAAAACGCATATGACACTTGATTCGCACGAATCCGTTGAGAAATGGCCGAGATACGCCGTGTTGCACTTCCGGACGATGAATTCGTTCAATTCGTTCAAGAACTCTCGTATCTCGGACATCCGCGACTGTTCCGCGTCGAAAACGTGGTCCCCGTCTGTTTTAGACGCTAAAAACGCGTATGACACTTGATTCGCACGAATCCGTTGAGAAATGGCCGAGATACGCCGTGTTACACTTCCGGACGATTAATTCGTTCAAGAAATCTCGTATCTCGGACATCCGCGAGTGTTTCGCGTCGAAATCGTGGTCCCCGTCTGTTTTAGAAGCTAAAAACGCGTATGACACTTGATTCGCACGAATCCGTTGAGAAATGGCCGAGATACGCCGTGTTACACTTCCGGACGATGAAATCTTGCTAGTTCTCACGTTTTGCAAGCGAAACGCACGATGCACCGCGTTTCGTTCAATTCGTTCAAGTACTCTCGTATCTCGGACATCCGCGAGTGTTTCGCGTCGAAAACGTGGTCCCCGTCTGTTTTAGACGCTAAAAACGCGTATGACACTTGATTCGCACGAATCCGTTGAGAAATGGCCGAGATACGCAGTGTTACACTTCCGGACGATGAATTCGTTCAATTCGTTGAAGAACTCTCGTATCTCGGACATCCGCGATTGTTTCGCGTCGAAAACGTGGTCCCCGTCTGTTTTAGAAGCTAAAAACGCGTATGACACTTGATTCGCACGAATCCGTTGAGAAATGGCCGAGATACGCCGTGTTACACTTCCGGTTGATGAAATCTTGCTAGTTCTCACGTTTTGCAAGCGAAACGCACGATGCACCGCGTTTCGTTCAATTCGTTCAAGTACTCTCGTATCTCGGACATCCGCGAGTGTTTCGCGTCGAAAACGTGGTCCCCGTCTGTTTTAGACGCTATAAACGCGTATGACACTTGATTCGCACGAATCCGTTGAGAAATGGCCGAGATACGCCGTGTTACACTTCCGGACGGTGAAATCTTGCTAGTTCTCACGTTTTACAAGCGAAACGCACGATGCACCGCGTTTCGTTCAATTCGTTCAAGTACCCTCGTATCTCGGACATCCGCGAGTGTTTCGCGTCGAAGACGTGGTCCCCGTCTGTTTTAGACGCTAAAAACGCGTATGACACTTGATTCGCACGAATCCGTTGAGAAATGGCCGAGATACGACGTGTTACACTTCCGGACGATGAATTCGTTCAATTCGTTGAAGAACTCTCGTATCTCGGACATCCGCGAGTGTTTCGCGTCGAAAACGTGGTCCCCGTGCGTTTTAGACGCTAAAAACGCGAATGACACTTGATACGCACGAATCCGTTGAGAAATGGCCGAGATACGCCGTGTTACACTTCCGGACGATGAAATCTTGCTAGTTCTCACGTTTTGCAAGCAACACGCACGATGCACCGCGTTTCGTTCAATTCGTTCAAGAACTCTCGTATCTCGGACATCCGCGAGTGTTTCGCGTCGAAAACGTGGTCCCCGTCTGTTTTAGACGCTAAAAACGCATATGACACTTGATTCGCACGAATCCGTTGAGAAATGGCCGAGATACGCCGTGTTGCACTTCCGGACGATGAATTCGTTCAATTCGTTCAAGAACTCTCGTATCTCGGACATCCGCGACTGTTCCGCGTCGAAAACGTGGTCCCCGTCTGTTTTAGACGCTAAAAACGCGTATGACACTTGATTCGCACGAATCCGTTGAGAAATGGCCGAGATACGCCGTGTTACACTTCCGGACGATTAATTCGTTCAAGAAATCTCGTATCTCGGACATCCGCGAGTGTTTCGCGTCGAAATCGTGGTCCCCGTCTGTTTTAGAAGCTAAAAACGCGTATGACACTTGATTCGCACGAATCCGTTGAGAAATGGCCGAGATACGCCGTGTTACACTTCCGGACGATGAAATCTTGCTAGTTCTCACGTTTTGCAAGCGAAACGCACGATGCACCGCGTTTCGTTCAATTCGTTCAAGTACTCTCGTATCTCGGACATCCGCGAGTGTTTCGCGTCGAAAACGTGGTCCCCGTCTGTTTTAGACGCTAAAAACGCGTATGACACTTGATTCGCACGAATCCGTTGAGAAATGGCCGAGATACGCAGTGTTACACTTCCGGACGATGAATTCGTTCAATTCGTTGAAGAACTCTCGTATCTCGGACATCCGCGATTGTTTCGCGTCGAAAACGTGGTCCCCGTCTGTTTTAGAAGCTAAAAACGCGTATGACACTTGATTCGCACGAATCCGTTGAGAAATGGCCGAGATACGCCGTGTTACACTTCCGGTTGATGAAATCTTGCTAGTTCTCACGTTTTGCAAGCGAAACGCACGATGCACCGCGTTTCGTTCAATTCGTTCAAGTACTCTCGTATCTCGGACATCCGCGAGTGTTTCGCGTCGAAAACGTGGTCCCCGTTTGTTTTTGACGCTAAAAACGCGTATGACACTTGATTCGCACGAATCCATTGAGAAATGGCCGAGATACGCCGTGTTACACTTCCGGACGATGAAATCTTGCTAGTTCTCACGTTTTGCAAGCGAAACGCACGATGCACCGCGTTTCGTTCAATTCGTTCAAGAACTCTCGTATCTCGGACATCCGCGAGTGGTTCGCGTCGAAAACGTGGTCCCCGTGCATTTCAGACGCTAAAAACGCGTATGACACTTGATTCGCACGAATCCGTTGAGAAATGGCCGAGATACGCCGAGTTACACTTCCGGACGATGAATTCGTTCAATTCGTTCAAGAACTCTCGTATCTCGGACATCCGCGAGTGTTTCGCGTCGAAAACGTGGTCCCCGTCAGATTTAGACGCTAAAAACGCGTATGACACTTGATGCGCACGAATCCGTTGAGAAATGGCCGAGATACGTCGTGTTACACTTCCGGACGATGAAATCTTGCTAATTCTCAAATTTTGCAAGCGACACGCACGATGCACCGCGTTTCGTTCAATTCGTTCAAGAACTCTCGTATCTCGGACATCCGCGAGTGTTTCGCGTCGGAAACGCGGTCCCCGTCTGTTTTAGACGCTAAAAACGCGTATGACACTTGATTCGCACGAATCCGTTGAGAAATGGCCGAGATACGCCGTGTTGCACTTCCGGACGATGAATTCGTTCAATTCGTTCAAGAACTCTCGTATCTCGGACATCCGCGAGTATTTCGCGTCGAAAACGTCGTCCCCGTCTGTTTTAGACGCTAAAAACGCGTATGGCACTTGATTCGCACGAATCCGTTGAGAAATGGCCGAGATACGCCGTGTTACACTTCCGGACGATGAAATCTTGCTAGTTCTCACGTTTTGCAAGCGAAACGCATGATGCACCGCGTTTCGTTCAATTCGTTCAAGAACTCTCGCATCTCGGACATTCGCGAGTGTTTCGCGTCGAAAACGTGGTCCCCGTCTGTTTTAGACGCTAAAGACGCGTATGACACTTGATTCGCACGAATCCGTTGAGAAATGGCCGATATACGCCGTGTTACACTTCCGGACGATGAATTCGTTCAATTCGTTGAAGAACTTTCGTATCTCGGACATCCACGAGTGTTTCGCGTCGAAAACGTGGTCCCCGTCTGTTTTAGACGCTATAAACGCGTATGACACTTGATTCGCACGAATCCGTTGAGAAATGGCCGAGATACGCCGTGTTACACTTCCGGACGATGAAATCTTGCTAGTTCTCACGTTTTGCAAGCGAAACGCACGATGCACCGCGTTTCGTTTAATTCGTTCAAGAACTCTCGCATCTCGGACATCCGCGAGTGTTTCGCGTCGAAAACGTGGTCCCCGTCTGTTTTAGACGCTAAAGACGCGTATGACACTTGATTCGCACGAATCCGTTGAGAAATGGCCGATATACGCCGTGTTACACTTCCGGACGATGAATTCGTTCAATTCGTTGAAGAACTTTCGTATCTCGGACATCCGCGAGTGTTTCGCGTCGAAAACGTGGTCCCCGTCTGTTTTAGACGCTATAAACGCGTATGACACTTGATTCGCACGAATCCGTTGAGAAATGGCCGAGATACGCCGTGTTACACTTCCGGACGGTGAAATCTTGCTAGTTCTCACGTTTTACAAGCGAAACGCACGATGCACCGCGTTTCGTTCAATTCGTTCAAGTACCCTCGTATCTCGGACATCCGCGAGTGTTTCGCGTCGAAGACGTGGTCCCCGTCTGTTTTAGACGCTAAAAACGCGTATGACACTTGATTCGCACGAATCCGTTGAGAAATGGCCGAGATACGACGTGTTACACTTCCGGACGATGAATTCGTTCAATTCGTTGAAGAACTCTCGTATCTCGGACATCCGCGAGTGTTTCGCGTCGAAAACGTGGTCCCCGTGCGTTTTAGACGCTAAAAACGCGAATGACACTTGATACGCACGAATCCGTTGAGAAATGGCCGAGATACGCCGTGTTACACTTCCGGACGATGAAATCTTGCTAGTTCTCACGTTTTGCAAGCAACACGCACGATGCACCGCGTTTCGTTCAATTCGTTCAAGAACTCTCGTATCTCGGACATCCGCGAGTGTTTCGCGTCGAAAACGTGGTCCCCGTCTGTTTTAGACGCTAAAAACGCATATGACACTTGATTCGCACGAATCCGTTGAGAAATGGCCGAGATACGCCGTGTTGCACTTCCGGACGATGAATTCGTTCAATTCGTTCAAGAACTCTCGTATCTCGGACATCCGCGACTGTTCCGCGTCGAAAACGTGGTCCCCGTCTGTTTTAGACGCTAAAAACGCGTATGACACTTGATTCGCACGAATCCGTTGAGAAATGGCCGAGATACGCCGTGTTACACTTCCGGACGATTAATTCGTTCAAGAAATCTCGTATCTCGGACATCCGCGAGTGTTTCGCGTCGAAATCGTGGTCCCCGTCTGTTTTAGAAGCTAAAAACGCGTATGACACTTGATTCGCACGAATCCGTTGAGAAATGGCCGAGATACGCCGTGTTACACTTCCGGACGATGAAATCTTGCTAGTTCTCACGTTTTGCAAGCGAAACGCACGATGCACCGCGTTTCGTTCAATTCGTTCAAGTACTCTCGTATCTCGGACATCCGCGAGTGTTTCGCGTCGAAAACGTGGTCCCCGTCTGTTTTAGACGCTAAAAACGCGTATGACACTTGATTCGCACGAATCCGTTGAGAAATGGCCGAGATACGCAGTGTTACACTTCCGGACGATGAATTCGTTCAATTCGTTGAAGAACTCTCGTATCTCGGACATCCGCGATTGTTTCGCGTCGAAAACGTGGTCCCCGTCTGTTTTAGAAGCTAAAAACGCGTATGACACTTGATTCGCACGAATCCGTTGAGAAATGGCCGAGATACGCCGTGTTACACTTCCGGTTGATGAAATCTTGCTAGTTCTCACGTTTTGCAAGCGAAACGCACGATGCACCGCGTTTCGTTCAATTCGTTCAAGTACTCTCGTATCTCGGACATCCGCGAGTGTTTCGCGTCGAAAACGTGGTCCCCGTTTGTTTTTGACGCTAAAAACGCGTATGACACTTGATTCGCACGAATCCATTGAGAAATGGCCGAGATACGCCGTGTTACACTTCCGGACGATGAAATCTTGCTAGTTCTCACGTTTTGCAAGCGAAACGCACGATGCACCGCGTTTCGTTCAATTCGTTCAAGAACTCTCGTATCTCGGACATCCGCGAGTGGTTCGCGTCGAAAACGTGGTCCCCGTGCATTTCAGACGCTAAAAACGCGTATGACACTTGATTCGCACGAATCCGTTGAGAAATGGCCGAGATACGCCGTGTTACACTTCCGGACGATGAATTCGTTCAATTCGTTCAAGAACTCTCGTATCTCGGACATCCGCGAGTGTTTCGCGTCGAAAACGTGGTCCCCGTCAGATTTAGACGCTAAAAACGCGTATGACACTTGATGCGCACGAATCCGTTGAGAAATGGCCGAGATACGTCGTGTTACACTTCCGGACGATGAAATCTTGCTAATTCTCACATTTTGCAAGCGACACGCACGATGCACCGCGTTTCGTTCAATTCGTTCAAGAACTCTCGTATCTCAGACATCCGCGAGTGTTTCGCGTCGGAAACGCGGTCCCCGTCTGTTTTAGACGCTAAAAACGCGTATGACACTTGATTCGCACGAATCCGTTGAGAAATGGCCGAGATACGCCGTGTTGCACTTCCGGACGATGAATTCGTTCAATTCGTTCAAGAACTCTCGTATCTCGGACATCCGCGAGTATTTCGCGTCGAAAACGTCGTCCCCGTCTGTTTTAGACGCTAAAAACGCGTATGGCACTTGATTCGCACGAATCCGTTGAGAAATGGCCGAGATACGCCGTGTTACACTTCCGGACGATGAAATCTTGCTAGTTCTCACGTTTTGCAAGCGAAACGCATGATGCACCGCGTTTCGTTCAATTCGTTCAAGAACTCTCGCATCTCGGACATCCGCGAGTGTTTCGCGTCGAAAACGTGGTCCCCGTCTGTTTTAGACGCTAAAGACGCGTATGACACTTGATTCGCACGAATCCGTTGAGAAATGGCCGATATACGCCGTGTTACACTTCCGGACGATGAATTCGTTCAATTCGTTGAAGAACTTTCGTATCTCGGACATCCACGAGTGTTTCGCGTCGAAAACGTGGTCCCCGTCTGTTTTAGACGCTATAAACGCGTATGACACTTGATTCGCACGAATCCGTTGAGAAATGGCCGAGATACGCCGTGTTACACTTCCGGACGATGAAATCTTGCTAGTTCTCAAGTTTTGCAAGCGAAACGCACGATGCACCGCGTTTCGTTCAATTCTTTCAAGAACTCTCGTATCTCGGACATCCGCGAGTGTTTCGCGTCGAAAACGTGGTCCCCGTCTGTTTTTGACGCTAAAAACGCGTATGACACTTGATTCGCACGAACCCGTTGAGAAATGGCCGAGATACGCCGTGTTGCACTTCCGGACGATGAATTCGTTCAATTCGTTCAAGAACTCTCGTATCTCGGACATCCGCTAGTGTTTCGCGTCGAAAACGTGGTCCCCGTCTGTTTTAGACGCTAAAAACGCGTATGACACTTGATTCGCACGAATCCGTTGAGAAATGGCCGAGATACGCCGTGTTGCACTTCCGGACGATGAATTCGTTCAATTCGTTCAAGAACTCTCGTATCTCGGACATCCGCGAGTGTTTCGCGTCGAAAACGTGGTCCCTGTCTGTTTTAGACGCTAAAAACGCGTATGACACTTGATTCCCACGAATCCGTTCTGAAATGGCCGAGATACGCCGTGTTACACTTCCGGACGATGAAATCTTGCTAGTTCTCACGTTTTGCTAGCGAAACGTACGATGCACCGCGTTTCGTTCAATTCGTTCAAGAACTCTCGTATCTCGGACATGCGCGAGTGTTTCGCGTCGAAAACGTGGTCCCCGTGCGTTTTAGACGCTAAAAACGCGAATGACACTTGATACGCACGAATCCGTTGAGAAATGGCCGAGATACGCCGTGTTACACTTCCGGACGATGAAATCTTGCTAGTTCTCACGTTTTGCAAGCGAAACGCACGATGCACCGCGTTTCTATCAATTCGTTCAAGTACTCTCGTATCTCGGACATCCGCGAGTGTTTCGCGTCGAAAACGTGGTCCCCGTCTGTTTTAGAAGCTAAAAACGCGTATGACACTTGATTCGCACGAATCCGTTGAGAAATGGCCGAGATACGCCGTGTTACACTTCCGGACGATTAATTCGTTCAAGAAATCTCGTATCTCGGACATCCGCGAGTGTTTCGCGTCGAAATCGTGGTCCCCGTCTGTTTTAGAAGCTAAAAACGCGTATGACACTTGATTCGCACGAATCCGTTGAGAAATGGCCGAGATACGCCGTGTTACACTTCCGGACGATGAAATCTTGCTAGTTCTCACGTTTTGCAAGCGAAACGCACGATGCACCGCGTTTCTATCAATTCGTTCAAGTACTCTCGTATCTCGGACATCCGCGAGTGTTTCGCGTCGAAAACGTGGTCCCCGTCTGTTTTAGACGCTAAAAACGCGTATGACACTTGATTCGCACGAATCCGTTGAGAAATGGCCGAGATACGCCGTGTTACACTTCCGGTTGATGAAATCTTGCTAGTTCTCACGTTTTGCAAGCGAAACGCACGATGCACCGCGTTTCGTTCAATTCGTTCAAGTACTCTCGTATCTCGGACATCCGCGAGTGTTTCGCGTCGAAAACGTGGTCCCCGTTTGTTTTTGACGCTAAAAACGCGTATGACACTTGATTCGCACGAATCCATTGAGAAATGGCCGAGATACGCCGTGTTACACTTCCGGACGATGAAATCTTGCTAGTTCTCACGTTTTGCAAGCGAAACGCACGATGCACCGCGTTTCGTTCAATTCGTTCAAGAACTCTCGTATCTCGGACATCCGCGAGTGGTTCGCGTCGAAAACGTGGTCCCCGTGCATTTCAGACGCTAAAAACGCGTATGACACTTGATTCGCACGAATCCGTTGAGAAATGGCCGAGATACGCCGTGTTACACTTCCGGACGATGAATTCGTTCAATTCGTTCAAGAACTCTCGTATCTCGGACATCCGCGAGTGTTTCGCGTCGAAAACGTGGTCCCCGTCAGATTTAGACGCTAAAAACGCGTATGACACTTGATGCGCACGAATCCGTTGAGAAATGGCCGAGATACGCCGTGTTACACTTCCGGACGATGAAATCTTGCTAATTCTCACGTTTTGCAAGCGACACGCACGATGCACCGCGTTTCGTTCAATTCGTTCAAGAACTCTCGTATCTCGGACATCCGCGAGTGTTTCGCGTCGGAAACGCGGTCCCCGTCTGTTTTAGACGCTAAAAACGCGTATGACACTTGATTCGCACGAATCCGTTGAGAAATGGCCGAGATACGCCGTGTTGCACTTCCGGACGATGAATTCGTTCAATTCGTTCAAGAACTCTCGTATCTCGGACATCCGCGAGTATTTCGCGTCGAAAACGTCGTCCCCGTCTGTTTTAGACGCTAAAAACGCGTATGGCACTTGATTCGCACGAATCCGTTGAGAAATGGCCGAGATACGCCGTGTTACACTTCCGGACGATGAAATCTTGCTAGTTCTCACGTTTTGCAAGCGAAACGCACGATGCACCGCGTTTCGTTCAATTCGTTCAAGAACTCTCGTATCTCGGACATCCGCGAGTGTTTCGCGTCGAAAACGTGGTCCCCGTCTGTTTTTGACGCTAAAAACGCGTATGACACTTGATTCGCACGAACCCGTTGAGAAATGGCTGAGATACGCCGTGTTGCACTTCCGGACGATGAATTCGTTCAATTCGTTCAAGAACTCTCGTATCTCGGACATCCGCTAGTGTTTCGCGTCGAAAACGTGGTCCCCGTCTGTTTTAGACGCTAAAAACGCGTATGACACTTGTTATGTATGTAGTGGGTGAAATAATCGTTCCCAGGATTGAGGTGCCACGAGGCCCAAACAGTACGCTTTATTACACCGTCTCATACACGTCGGTCACGCTACAATACTGGCACACGAATCACGCTCGGCCAACGCCACGCGGTTGCCGAGTCGCAGCGCCGAATCCCCTCCACAATTTCGGAAGGCTACGAAAAAGTGCGTATGCACTCGGTCTCGCAGTTCGGCCGGTACACGACACTCTCTCCCCTTAATGACGAAATTCTAGTGTACGTAGAACTCGCCATAACGCTGTGGTGGTCTCCGGTTCCGCATTTGCCTCTCCAAAAAGGGTGGTGTATCCATCTCTTGCGGCAACTCCGGGTGATTCGGTTCCTCCACCGGCATTGGAACTTGCGTATCATCCGGTGGTCCGTAATCCAGTCTTATGGTGCCATTATCTCTACCGGGCGTATCGCCTCCCATACTCCGTATCTGATTTACATGACGTGTCCATGTTCGCCCGTCATCTAAAGTAATCTTATAATGTAGCTTCCCTATTCGCCGTTTAATGATTCCAAAACACCATTTTTTTGAACCCAAGTAATTTCGGCACTGCACCCTCTCTCTCTCCCTAAAACTATGTACTCTTATATCTACGTTTGCAGTCGCACGTGTTCGCTGTTTCTCCGGAAGAATTAAATCTAAACGCGTCCTAATTTTCCTAGAGAACATTCTTTCTGCCGGTGAATCGTTTGTCGTTACATGAGGCGTAATTCTATACCGCAATAATAAGTTTTGTAGAGCTACTTGGATGTTGTCGTACGTCGCTTGATTATTCTCTAGATTCTTTCTTAAGCCTACTTTCAATATTTGTACGAAACGTTCTGCTTGTCCGTTTGTAGACGGATTGTACGGCGCGGTGAATTTCGGAGTAATTCCGTTTTCTTTTAAAAATGTTGAAAATTCTTGCGAACGGAAATTCGTACCGTTGTCCATCACCACTACCTTCGGGATGCCAAAAGTACTGAAAATTTCTCTGCACTTTTCGATGGTCGTCTTTGTCGTCATATTCTTCACTACTCGAACTTCTGGCCATTTTGAAAACGAATCCACCAGTACAAAAAAGAAATGATTAAGGAATGGTCCTGCATAATCAACGTGCACTCGCTCAAACGGTACTGTAGTCGGTTCCCAGCAATGGGTCTCTACTTTTGTCGGGTTATTCCTATTCGCATTACATCGTTCGCAATTTCTTGTAACATTCTCTATTTCCCGGTCAATACCTGGCCACCAACACACTCCTCGTGCTAAATGCTTCATCTTTACTACTCCAAAATGTCCCAAATGTAATTCTTGTAAAATTCTTTTTCGCAATCGTTCCGGAATAACTACTTTACCATTGCACATGATCATGCCCTGTTGCAAACTGTACGCTGCGTGGTTTATATTGAAACGTTCTTTCGCCGGTAGCTGCCTTCCGCTTTGTAAAGCTGTTTTGAGTGTATGTAAAGCTAAATCCGTTATGGTTGCATTGGCTATTTCACTTGCTGTAACTGGCAATGTACTCAAACTTTGAATCTCGTACGCATCCACCACATCACATTCAAAATTTGTCTCTGTTTTTACCGGCAATCGAGACAAACCATCCGCATTGCTATGTGATTTTGTATTTTTATATTTGATTTCATACGCGAATCCTTGTAAGAATAGCGCATAATGCTGCATTCTCATTGCACTGTATGCTGGTAATGATTTTGATGGAGAGAATATCTGAACGAGCGGCTGGTGGTCAGTGTACAAAGTAAAACGGTTCCCGTAAAGATATTGGTGAAATTTCTTGATCGCAAAAATAATTGCATACGCTTCTTTATCGATCTGTGAATAACGTTGCTGCGTCTTTGTGAGGGTCTGTGACGCATACTGTAGTACCCGCTCTGTACCATCGGGATATTTGTGCGAAAGCACCGCACCGACGCCGTACGCACTGGCGTCAGTGGCTACGATTAACGGTAGTTTAGGATCAAAATGCACCAAGACCTGATCGCTTTTAAATTGCTCCTTCGCTTTCAAGAACGCTTGTTCACAATCCGCAGTCCATCTATATGGGACGCGATCGCCTAATAATGTATACAATGGAAATAGTAATGAACTTAACTGCTTAATGAATCTGCCGTAATAGTTAACGAAACCAATAAATGCTCGTAGTTCTGTCGTGTTCCTTGGCGGTGGCATTTTGTCTATGGCTTCCATTTTTGCTTTGGTTTTGTGAATACCATTTTTATCTATCACGTATCCACAATATTCTATCGAATCTTTGAAAAACTCGGATTTTTCCGTATTTATGCGTATATTCGCCTCGCCCAACCTATTTAGGACTTGATTCAACCGTTGTAAATGTATTCGATCATTCGGCGCTGTAATTTTAATGTCATCGAGGAAC
>CAWWDK010000253.1:0-2500 GCA_963942575.1 Priocnemis perturbator
ACACGAGCAGTCTGTACAAGTTTCATAAACATCGTACGGCTGGAAGCGGAGTTAGACACAAATTGTCATCTACAACGCAGTACTGGATAGATCCCGTTCAGCGACTATGTCCCGTCGTAGCTGTATGTAAGTTCATCGAGAAATGCGAACCGACCGTACGATCTTCTTCAAACTTGCAGGAGTGCTCTCGATTGACGACACGAGCATTCTGTACAAGTTTCATAAACTTCGTACGGCTGGAAGCGGAGTTTGAGAAAAATTGTCATCATCCGATATTCCGCTCAGCGACCAAGTCCCGTCGTAGCTGTATGTAAGTTCATCGAGAAATGCGAACCGACCGTACGATCTTCTTCAAACTTGCAGGAGTGCTCTCGATTGACGACACGAGCAGTCTGTACAAGTTTCATAAACATCGTACGGCTGGAAGCGGAGTTAGACACAAATTGTCATCTACAACGCAGTACTGGATAGATCCCGTTCAGCGACTATGTCCCGTCGTAGCTGTATGTAAGTTCATCGAGAAATGCGAACCGACCGTACGATCTTCTTCAAACTTGCAGGAGTGCTCTCGATTGACGACACGAGCATTCTGTACAAGTTTCATAAACTTCGTACGGCTGGAAGCGGAGTTTGAGAAAAATTGTCATCATCCGATATTCCGCTCAGCGACAAAGTCCCGTCGTAGCTGTATGTAAGTTCATCGAGAAATGCGAACCGACCGTACGATGTTCTTCAAACTTGCAGGAGTGCTCTCGATTGACGACACGAGCAGTCTGTACAAGTTTCATAAACATCGTACGGCTGGAAGCGGAGTTAGACACAAATTGTCATCTACAACGCAGTACTGGATAGATCCCGTTCAGCGACCAAGTCCCGTCGTAGCTGTATGTAAGTTCATCGAGAAATGCGAACCGACCGTACGATCTTCTTCAAACTTGCAGGAGTGCTCTCGATTGACGACACGAGCATTCTGTACAAGTTTCATAAACTTCGTACGGCTGGAAGCGGAGTTTGAGAAAAATTGTCATCATCCGATATTCCGCTCAGCGACCAAGTCCCGTCGTAGCTGTATGTAAGTTCATCGAGAAATGCGAACCGACCGTACGATGTTCTTCAAACTTGCAGGAGTGCTCTCGATTGACGACACGAGCAGTCTGTACAAGTTTCATAAACATCGTACGGCTGGAAGCGGAGTTAGACACAAATTGTCATCTACAACGCAGTACTGGATAGATCCCGTTCAGCGACTATGTCCCGTCGTAGCTGTATGTAAGTTCATCGAGAAATGCGAACCGACCGTACGATCTTCTTCAAACTTGCAGGAGTGCTCTCGATTGACGACACGAGCATTCTGTACAAGTTTCATAAACTTCGTACGGCTGGAAGCGGAGTTTGAGAAAAATTGTCATCATCCGATATTCCGCTCAGCGACCAAGTCCCGTCGTAGCTGTATGTAAGTTCATCGAGAAATGCGAACCGACCGTACGATCTTCTTCAAACTTGCAGGAGTGCTCTCGATTGACGACACGAGCATTCTGTACAAGTTTCATAAACTTCGTACGGCTGGAAGCGGAGTTTGAGAAAAATTGTCATCATCCGATATTCCGCTCAGCGACTAAGTGCCAGCGGCGTGTTCCTTTCGCCGAAGTGTTACGTTCCTATATAATTATATGCTTAAGGGGTTATCCTACTCTGACCAACCTCAAAAACAGGCTAATATTCGCGAATTAATTCCGAAAAAATTATTAAGCCGATATTATTAGTTTTTGAATACGTGTTTGTAGACAGCTTAGGGAGCATGAATAACAAATTTTACAACAAAATGTTTATATTTGAACAAGATATGTGACTTCGTGTTCAATATGGTGCTCTTCGTGCACGGTTCGACGGTGTACACGATATCTGAGTCTGTAATAGATTAATTGACTTGCAGTTGTGTACACATGTTCGGACAAATAGTAGCTTCAGTGTGTCGGGCGGTTTTTTCGATAACATATTTTGTTTAAGAAATAAACCACTTTAAACTACCCATTTCGTGCGCAAAATAGTGAAAAAAAAATCCAAACGTTGGATTTTTTATCCAACGTTGTGCGCAAAACCATGTGCGCAAAATAGTGAAAAAAAAATCCAAACGTTGGATTTTTATCCAACGTTATGCGCAAAATAGTCAAAAAAAAATCCAAACGTTGGATTTGTATCCAACGTTGTGCGCAAAATAGTCAAAAAAAAATCCAAACGTTGGATTTGTATCCAACGTTGTGCGCAAAACGTTGTGCGCAAAATAGTAAAAAAAAATCCAAACGTTGGATTTTTGTATATATATGGAGGAAAAAAAAGCCCTCGATACACGATAGCTATTGCAATATAATGCATGAACTGTTTTTGTTTTTAAACTTTCCAAATAACTAATACTACAGACAACCAACTTAACAAATAAACAATATACAATAACGGACGAACTAAGACGACGAAAACTTATAACCAAATACAGGAACATTTC
>CAWWDK010000253.1:12500-27500 GCA_963942575.1 Priocnemis perturbator
GATATTCCGCTCAGCGACAAAGTCCCGTCGTAGCTGTATGTAAGTTCATCGAGAAATGCGAACCGACCGTACGATGTTCTTCAAACTTGCAGGAGTGCTCTCGATTGACGACACGAGCAGTCTGTACAAGTTTCATAAACATCGTACGGCTGGAAGCGGAGTTAGACACAAATTGTCATCTACAACGCAGTACTGGATAGATCCCGTTCAGCGACCAAGTCCCGTCGTAGCTGTATGTAAGTTCATCGAGAAATGCGAACCGACCGTACGATCTTCTTCAAACTTGCAGGAGTGCTCTCGATTGACGACACGAGCATTCTGTACAAGTTTCATAAACTTCGTACGGCTGGAAGCGGAGTTTGAGAAAAATTGTCATCATCCGATATTCCGCTCAGCGACCAAGTCCCGTCGTAGCTGTATGTAAGTTCATCGAGAAATGCGAACCGACCGTACGATCTTCTTCAAACTTGCAGGAGTGCTCTCGATTGACGACACGAGC
Source organism: Priocnemis perturbator (assembly GCA_963942575.1). Lineage (NCBI taxonomy): Eukaryota > Metazoa > Arthropoda > Insecta > Hymenoptera > Pompilidae > Priocnemis > Priocnemis perturbator. The sequence continues at coordinate 13,000 of CAWWDK010000253.1, forward strand.
ATTCTGTACAAGTTTCATAAACTTCGTACGGCTGGAAGCGGAGTTTGAGAAAAATTGTCATCATCCGATATTCCGCTCAGCGACCAAGTCCCGTCGTAGCTGTATGTAAGTTCATCGAGAAATGCGAACCGACCGTACGATCTTCTTCAAACTTGCAGGAGTGCTCTCGATTGACGACACGAGCAGTCTGTACAAGTTTCATAAACATCGTACGGCTGGAAGCGGAGTTAGACACAAATTGTCATCTACAACGCAGTACTGGATAGATCCCGTTCAGCGACTATGTCCCGTCGTAGCTGTATGTAAGTTCATCGAGAAATGCGAACCGATCGTACGATCTTCTTCAAACTTGCAGGAGTGCTCTCGATTGACGACACGAGCATTCTGTACAAGTTTCATAAACTTCGTACGGCTGGAAGCGGAGTTTGAGAAAAATTGTCATCATCCGATATTCCGCTCAGCGACCAAGTCCCGTCGTAGCTGTATGTAAGTTCATCGAGAAATGCGAACCGACCGTACGATCTTCTTCAAACTTGCAGGAGTGCTCTCGATTGACGACACGAGCAGTCTGTACAAGTTTCATAAACATCGTACGGCTGGAAGCGGAGTTAGACACAAATTGTCATCTACAACGCAGTACTGGATAGATCCCGTTCAGCGACTATGTCCCGTCGTAGCTGTATGTAAGTTCATCGAGAAATGCGAACCGACCGTACGATCTTCTTCAAACTTGCAGGAGTGCTCTCGATTGACGACACGAGCATTCTGTACAAGTTTCATAAACTTCGTACGGCTGGAAGCGGAGTTTGAGAAAAATTGTCATCATCCGATATTCCGCTCAGCGACAAAGTCCCGTCGTAGCTGTATGTAAGTTCATCGAGAAATGCGAACCGACCGTACGATCTTCTTCAAACTTGCAGGAGTGCTCTCGATTGACGACACGAGCAGTCTGTACAAGTTTCATAAACATCGTACGGCTGGAAGCGGAGTTAGACACAAATTGTCATCTACAACGCAGTACTGGATAGATCCCGTTCAGCGACTATGTCCCGTCGTAGCTGTATGTAAGTTCATCGAGAAATGCGAACCGATCGTACGATCTTCTTCAAACTTGCAGGAGTGCTCTCGATTGACGACACGAGCATTCTGTACAAGTTTCATAAACTTCGTACGGCTGGAAGCGGAGTTTGAGAAAAATTGTCATCATCCGATATTCCGCTCAGCGACCAAGTCCCGTCGTAGCTGTATGTAAGTTCATCGAGAAATGCGAACCGACCGTACGATCTTCTTCAAACTTGCAGGAGTGCTCTCGATTGACGACACGAGCAGTCTGTACAAGTTTCATAAACATCGTACGGCTGGAAGCGGAGTTAGACACAAATTGTCATCTACAACGCAGTACTGGATAGATCCCGTTCAGCGACTATGTCCCGTCGTAGCTGTATGTAAGTTCATCGAGAAATGCGAACCGATCGTACGATCTTCTTCAAACTTGCAGGAGTGCTCTCGATTGACGACACGAGCATTCTGTACAAGTTTCATAAACTTCGTACGGCTGGAAGCGGAGTTTGAGAAAAATTGTCATCATCCGATATTCCGCTCAGCGACCAAGTCCCGTCGTAGCTGTATGTAAGTTCATCGAGAAATGCGAACCGACCGTACGATCTTCTTCAAACTTGCAGGAGTGCTCTCGATTGACGACACGAGCAGTCTGTACAAGTTTCATAAACATCGTACGGCTGGAAGCGGAGTTAGACACAAATTGTCATCTACAACGCAGTACTGGATAGATCCCGTTCAGCGACTATGTCCCGTCGTAGCTGTATGTAAGTTCATCGAGAAATGCGAACCGACCGTACGATCTTCTTCAAACTTGCAGGAGTGCTCTCGATTGACGACACGAGCATTCTGTACAAGTTTCATAAACTTCGTACGGCTGGAAGCGGAGTTTGAGAAAAATTGTCATCATCCGATATTCCGCTCAGCGACAAAGTCCCGTCGTAGCTGTATGTAAGTTCATCGAGAAATGCGAACCGACCGTACGATGTTCTTCAAACTTGCAGGAGTGCTCTCGATTGACGACACGAGCAGTCTGTACAAGTTTCATAAACATCGTACGGCTGGAAGCGGAGTTAGACACAAATTGTCATCTACAACGCAGTACTGGATAGATCCCGTTCAGCGACTATGTCCCGTCGTAGCTGTATGTAAGTTCATCGAGAAATGCGAACCGACCGTACGATCTTCTTCAAACTTGCAGGAGTGCTCTCGATTGACGACACGAGCATTCTGTACAAGTTTCATAAACTTCGTACGGCTGGAAGCGGAGTTTGAGAAAAATTGTCATCATCCGATATTCCGCTCAGCGACCAAGTCCCGTCGTAGCTGTATGTAAGTTCATCGAGAAATCCGAACCGACCGTACGATGTTCTTCAAACTTGCAGGAGTGCTCTCGATTGACGACACGAGCAGTCTGTACAAGTTTCATAAACATCGTACGGCTGGAAGCGGAGTTAGACACAAATTGTCATCTACAACGCAGTACTGGATAGATCCCGTTCAGCGACCAAGTCCCGTCGTAGCTGTATGTAAGTTCATCGAGAAATGCGAACCGACCGTACGATCTTCTTCAAACTTGCAGGAGTGCTCTCGATTGACGACACGAGCATTCTGTACAAGTTTCATAAACTTCGTACGGCTGGAAGCGGAGTTTGAGAAAAATTGTCATCATCCGATATTCCGCTCAGCGACAAAGTCCCGTCGTAGCTGTATGTAAGTTCATCGAGAAATGCGAACCGACCGTACGATGTTCTTCAAACTTGCAGGAGTGCTCTCGATTGACGACACGAGCAGTCTGTACAAGTTTCATAAACATCGTACGGCTGGAAGCGGAGTTAGACACAAATTGTCATCTACAACGCAGTACTGGATAGATCCCGTTCAGCGACCAAGTCCCGTCGTAGCTGTATGTAAGTTCATCGAGAAATGCGAACCGACCGTACGATCTTCTTCAAACTTGCAGGAGTGCTCTCGATTGACGACACGAGCATTCTGTACAAGTTTCATAAACTTCGTACGGCTGGAAGCGGAGTTTGAGAAAAATTGTCATCATCCGATATTCCGCTCAGCGACCAAGTCCCGTCGTAGCTGTATGTAAGTTCATCGAGAAATGCGAACCGACCGTACGATCTTCTTCAAACTTGCAGGAGTGCTCTCGATTGACGACACGAGCAGTCTGTACAAGTTTCATAAACATCGTACGGCTGGAAGCGGAGTTAGACACAAATTGTCATCTACAACGCAGTACTGGATAGATCCCGTTCAGCGACTATGTCCCGTCGTAGCTGTATGTAAGTTCATCGAGAAATGCGAACCGATCGTACGATCTTCTTCAAACTTGCAGGAGTGCTCTCGATTGACGACACGAGCATTCTGTACAAGTTTCATAAACTTCGTACGGCTGGAAGCGGAGTTTGAGAAAAATTGTCATCATCCGATATTCCGCTCAGCGACCAAGTCCCGTCGTAGCTGTATGTAAGTTCATCGAGAAATGCGAACCGACCGTACGATCTTCTTCAAACTTGCAGGAGTGCTCTCGATTGACGACACGAGCAGTCTGTACAAGTTTCATAAACATCGTACGGCTGGAAGCGGAGTTAGACACAAATTGTCATCTACAACGCAGTACTGGATAGATCCCGTTCAGCGACTATGTCCCGTCGTAGCTGTATGTAAGTTCATCGAGAAATGCGAACCGACCGTACGATCTTCTTCAAACTTGCAGGAGTGCTCTCGATTGACGACACGAGCATTCTGTACAAGTTTCATAAACTTCGTACGGCTGGAAGCGGAGTTTGAGAAAAATTGTCATCATCCGATATTCCGCTCAGCGACAAAGTCCCGTCGTAGCTGTATGTAAGTTCATCGAGAAATGCGAACCGACCGTACGATCTTCTTCAAACTTGCAGGAGTGCTCTCGATTGACGACACGAGCATTCTGTACAAGTTTCATAAACTTCGTACGGCTGGAAGCGGAGTTTGAGAAAAATTGTCATCATCCGATATTCCGCTCAGCGACCAAGTCCCGTCGTAGCTGTATGTAAGTTCATCGAGAAATGCGAACCGACCGTACGATGTTCTTCAAACTGGCAGGAGTGCTCTCGATTGACGACACGAGCAGTCTGTACAAGTTTCATAAACATCGTACGGCTGGAAGCGGAGTTAGACACAAATTGTCATCTACAACGCAGTACTGGATAGATCCCGTTCAGCGACTATGTCCCGTCGTAGCTGTATGTAAGTTCATCGAGAAATGCGAACCGACCGTACGATCTTCTTCAAACTTGCAGGAGTGCTCTCGATTGACGACACGAGCATTCTGTACAAGTTTCATAAACTTCGTACGGCTGGAAGCGGAGTTTGAGAAAAATTGTCATCATCCGATATTCCGCTCAGCGACCAAGTCCCGTCGTAGCTGTATGTAAGTTCATCGAGAAATGCGAACCGACCGTACGATCTTCTTCAAACTTGCAGGAGTGCTCTCGATTGACGACACGAGCATTCTGTACAAGTTTCATAAACTTCGTACGGCTGGAAGCGGAGTTTGAGAAAAATTGTCATCATCCGATATTCCGCTCAGCGACAAAGTCCCGTCGTAGCTGTATGTAAGTTCATCGAGAAATGCGAACCGACCGTACGATGTTCTTCAAACTTGCAGGAGTGCTCTCGATTGACGACACGAGCAGTCTGTACAAGTTTCATAAACATCGTACGGCTGGAAGCGGAGTTAGACACAAATTGTCATCTACAACGCAGTACTGGATAGATCCCGTTCAGCGACCAAGTCCCGTCGTAGCTGTATGTAAGTTCATCGAGAAATGCGAACCGACCGTACGATCTTCTTCAAACTTGCAGGAGTGCTCTCGATTGACGACACGAGCATTCTGTACAAGTTTCATAAACTTCGTACGGCTGGAAGCGGAGTTTGAGAAAAATTGTCATCATCCGATATTCCGCTCAGCGACCAAGTCCCGTCGTAGCTGTATGTAAGTTCATCGAGAAATGCGAACCGACCGTACGATCTTCTTCAAACTTGCAGGAGTGCTCTCGATTGACGACACGAGCATTCTGTACAAGTTTCATAAACTTCGTACGGCTGGAAGCGGAGTTTGAGAAAAATTGTCATCATCCGATATTCCGCTCAGCGACCAAGTCCCGTCGTAGCTGTATGTAAGTTCATCGAGAAATGCGAACCGACCGTACGATCTTCTTCAAACTTGCAGGAGTGCTCTCGATTGACGACACGAGCAGTCTGTACAAGTTTCATAAACATCGTACGGCTGGAAGCGGAGTTAGACACAAATTGTCATCTACAACGCAGTACTGGATAGATCCCGTTCAGCGACTATGTCCCGTCGTAGCTGTATGTAAGTTCATCGAGAAATGCGAACCGATCGTACGATCTTCTTCAAACTTGCAGGAGTGCTCTCGATTGACGACACGAGCATTCTGTACAAGTTTCATAAACTTCGTACGGCTGGAAGCGGAGTTTGAGAAAAATTGTCATCATCCGATATTCCGCTCAGCGACCAAGTCCCGTCGTAGCTGTATGTAAGTTCATCGAGAAATGCGAACCGACCGTACGATCTTCTTCAAACTTGCAGGAGTGCTCTCGATTGACGACACGAGCAGTCTGTACAAGTTTCATAAACATCGTACGGCTGGAAGCGGAGTTAGACACAAATTGTCATCTACAACGCAGTACTGGATAGATCCCGTTCAGCGACTATGTCCCGTCGTAGCTGTATGTAAGTTCATCGAGAAATGCGAACCGACCGTACGATCTTCTTCAAACTTGCAGGAGTGCTCTCGATTGACGACACGAGCATTCTGTACAAGTTTCATAAACTTCGTACGGCTGGAAGCGGAGTTTGAGAAAAATTGTCATCATCCGATATTCCGCTCAGCGACAAAGTCCCGTCGTAGCTGTATGTAAGTTCATCGAGAAATGCGAACCGACCGTACGATCTTCTTCAAACTTGCAGGAGTGCTCTCGATTGACGACACGAGCAGTCTGTACAAGTTTCATAAACATCGTACGGCTGGAAGCGGAGTTAGACACAAATTGTCATCTACAACGCAGTACTGGATAGATCCCGTTCAGCGACTATGTCCCGTCGTAGCTGTATGTAAGTTCATCGAGAAATGCGAACCGATCGTACGATCTTCTTCAAACTTGCAGGAGTGCTCTCGATTGACGACACGAGCATTCTGTACAAGTTTCATAAACTTCGTACGGCTGGAAGCGGAGTTTGAGAAAAATTGTCATCATCCGATATTCCGCTCAGCGACCAAGTCCCGTCGTAGCTGTATGTAAGTTCATCGAGAAATGCGAACCGACCGTACGATCTTCTTCAAACTTGCAGGAGTGCTCTCGATTGACGACACGAGCAGTCTGTACAAGTTTCATAAACATCGTACGGCTGGAAGCGGAGTTAGACACAAATTGTCATCTACAACGCAGTACTGGATAGATCCCGTTCAGCGACTATGTCCCGTCGTAGCTGTATGTAAGTTCATCGAGAAATGCGAACCGATCGTACGATCTTCTTCAAACTTGCAGGAGTGCTCTCGATTGACGACACGAGCATTCTGTACAAGTTTCATAAACTTCGTACGGCTGGAAGCGGAGTTTGAGAAAAATTGTCATCATCCGATATTCCGCTCAGCGACCAAGTCCCGTCGTAGCTGTATGTAAGTTCATCGAGAAATGCGAACCGACCGTACGATCTTCTTCAAACTTGCAGGAGTGCTCTCGATTGACGACACGAGCAGTCTGTACAAGTTTCATAAACATCGTACGGCTGGAAGCGGAGTTAGACACAAATTGTCATCTACAACGCAGTACTGGATAGATCCCGTTCAGCGACTATGTCCCGTCGTAGCTGTATGTAAGTTCATCGAGAAATGCGAACCGACCGTACGATCTTCTTCAAACTTGCAGGAGTGCTCTCGATTGACGACACGAGCATTCTGTACAAGTTTCATAAACTTCGTACGGCTGGAAGCGGAGTTTGAGAAAAATTGTCATCATCCGATATTCCGCTCAGCGACAAAGTCCCGTCGTAGCTGTATGTAAGTTCATCGAGAAATGCGAACCGACCGTACGATGTTCTTCAAACTTGCAGGAGTGCTCTCGATTGACGACACGAGCAGTCTGTACAAGTTTCATAAACATCGTACGGCTGGAAGCGGAGTTAGACACAAATTGTCATCTACAACGCAGTACTGGATAGATCCCGTTCAGCGACTATGTCCCGTCGTAGCTGTATGTAAGTTCATCGAGAAATGCGAACCGACCGTACGATCTTCTTCAAACTTGCAGGAGTGCTCTCGATTGACGACACGAGCATTCTGTACAAGTTTCATAAACTTCGTACGGCTGGAAGCGGAGTTTGAGAAAAATTGTCATCATCCGATATTCCGCTCAGCGACCAAGTCCCGTCGTAGCTGTATGTAAGTTCATCGAGAAATCCGAACCGACCGTACGATGTTCTTCAAACTTGCAGGAGTGCTCTCGATTGACGACACGAGCAGTCTGTACAAGTTTCATAAACATCGTACGGCTGGAAGCGGAGTTAGACACAAATTGTCATCTACAACGCAGTACTGGATAGATCCCGTTCAGCGACCAAGTCCCGTCGTAGCTGTATGTAAGTTCATCGAGAAATGCGAACCGACCGTACGATCTTCTTCAAACTTGCAGGAGTGCTCTCGATTGACGACACGAGCATTCTGTACAAGTTTCATAAACTTCGTACGGCTGGAAGCGGAGTTTGAGAAAAATTGTCATCATCCGATATTCCGCTCAGCGACAAAGTCCCGTCGTAGCTGTATGTAAGTTCATCGAGAAATGCGAACCGACCGTACGATGTTCTTCAAACTTGCAGGAGTGCTCTCGATTGACGACACGAGCAGTCTGTACAAGTTTCATAAACATCGTACGGCTGGAAGCGGAGTTAGACACAAATTGTCATCTACAACGCAGTACTGGATAGATCCCGTTCAGCGACCAGTCCCGTCGTAGCTGTATGTAAGTCATCGAGAAATGCGAACCGACCGTACGATCTTCTTCAAACTTGCAGGAGTGCTCTCGATTGACGACACGAGCATTCTGTACAAGTTTCATAAACTTCGTACGGCTGAAGCGGAGTTTGAGAAAAATTGTCATCATCCGATATTCCGCTCAGCGACCAAGTCCCCGTCGTAGCTGTATGTAAGTTCATCGAGAAATGCGAACCGACCGTACGATGTTCTTCAAACTGGCAGGAGTGCTCTCGATTGACGACACGAGCAGTCTGTACAAGTTTCATAAACATCGTACGGCTGGAAGCGGAGTTAGACACAATTGTCATCTACAACGCAGTACTGGATAGATCCCGTTCAGCGACTATGTCCCGTCGTAGCTGTATGTAAGTTCATCGAGAAATGCGAACCGACCGTACGATCTTCTTCAAACTTGCAGGAGTGCTCTCGATTGACGACACGAGCATTCTGTACAAGTTTCATAAACTTCGTACGGCTGGAAGCGGAGTTTGAGAAAAATTGTCATCATCCGATATTCCGCTCAGCGACCAAGTCCCGTCGTAGCTGTATGTAAGTTCATCGAGAAATGCGAACCGACCGTACGATGTTCTTCAAACTGGCAGGAGTGCTCTCGATTGACGACACGAGCAGTCTGTACAAGTTTCATAAACATCGTACGCTGGAAGCGAGTTAGACACAATTTGTCATCTACAACGCAGTACTGGATAGATCCCGTTCAGCGACTATGTCCCGTCGTAGCTGTATGTAAGTTCATCGAGAAATGCGAACCGACCGTACGATCTTCTTCAAACTTGCAGGAGTGCTCTCGATTGACGACACGAGCATTCTGTACAAGTTTCATAAACTTCGTACGGCTGGAAGCGGAGTTTGAGAAAAATTGTCATCATCCGATATTCCGCTCAGCGACCAAGTCCCGTCGTAGCTGTATGTAAGTTCATCGAGAAATGCGAACCGACCGTACGATCTTCTTCAAACTTGCAGGAGTGCTCTCGATTGACGACACGAGCATTCTGTACAAGTTTCATAAACTTCGTACGGCTGAAGCGGAGTTGCGAAAAATTGTCATCATCCGATTCCGCTCAGCGACCAAGTCCCGTCGTAGCTGTATGTAAGTTCATCGAGAAATGCGACCGACCGTACGATGTTCTTCAAACTGGCAGGAGTGCTCTCGATTGACGACACGAGCAGTCTGTACAAGTTTCATAAACATCGTACGGCTGGAAGCGGAGTTAGACACAAATTGTCATCTACAACGCAGTACTGGATAGATCCCGTTCAGCGACTATGTCCCGTCGTAGCTGTATGTAAGTTCATCGAGAAATGCGAACCGACCGTACGATCTTCTTCAACTTGCAGAGTGCTCTCGATTGACGACACGAGCATTCTGTACAAGTTTCATAAACTTCGTACGGCTGGAAGCGGAGTTTGAGAAAAATTGTCATCATCCGATATTCGCTCAGCGACCAAGTCCCGTCGTAGCTGTATGTAAGTTCATCGAGAAATGCGAACCGACCGTACGATGTTCTTCAAACTTGCAGGAGTGCTCTCGATTGACGACACGAGCAGTCTGTACAAGTTTCATAAACATCGTACGGCTGGAAGCGGAGTTAGACACAAATTGTCATCTACAACGCAGTACTGATAGATCCCGTTCAGCGACTATGTCCCGTCGTAGCTGTATGTAAGTTCATCGAGAAATGCGAACCGACCGTACGATCTTCTTCAAACTTGCAGGAGTGCTCTCGATTGACGACACGAGCATTCTGTACAAGTTTCATAAACTTCGTACGGCTGGAAGCGGAGTTTGAGAAAAATTGTCATCATCCGATATTCCGCTCAGCGACCAAGTCCCGTCGTAGCTGTATGTAAGTTCATCGAGAAATGCGAACCGACCGTACGATCTTCTTCAAACTTGCAGGAGTGCTCTCGATTGACGACACGAGCATTCTGTACAAGTTTCATAAACTTCGTACGGCTGGAAGCGGAGTTTGCGAAAAATTGTCATCATCCGATATTCCGCTCAGCGACCAAGTCCCGTCGTAGCTGTATGTAAGTTCATCGAGAAATGCGAACCGACCGTACGATGTTCTTCAAACTGGCAGGAGTGCTCTCGATTGACGACACGAGCAGTCTGTACAAGTTTCATAAACATCGTACGGCTGGAAGCGGAGTTAGACACAAATTGTCATCTACAACGCAGTACTGGATAGATCCCGTTCAGCGACTATGTCCCGTCGTAGCTGTATGTAAGTTCATCGAGAAATGCGAACCGACCGTACGATCTTCTTCAAACTTGCAGGAGTGCTCTCGATTGACGACACGAGCATTCTGTACAAGTTTCATAAACTTCGTACGGCTGGAAGCGGAGTTGAGAAAAATTGTCATCATCCGATATTCCGCTCAGCGACCAAGTCCCGTCGTAGCTGTATGTAAGTTCATCGAGAAATGCGACCGACCGTACGATGTTCTTCAACTTGCAGGAGTGCTCTCGATTGACGACACGAGCAGTCTGTACAAGTTTCATAAACATCGTACGGCTGGAAGCGGAGTTAGACACAAATTGTCATCTACAACGCAGTACTGGATAGATCCCGTTCAGCGACTATGTCCCGTCGTAGCTGTATGTAAGTTCATCGAGAAATGCGAACCGACCGTACGATCTTCTTCAAACTTGCAGGAGTGCTCTCGATTGACGACACGAGCATTCTGTACAAGTTTCATAAACTTCGTACGGCTGGAGCGGAGTTTGAGAAAAATTGTCATCATCGAATTATTCCGCTCAGCGACCAAGTCCCGTCGTAGCTGTATGTAAGTTCATCGAGAAATGCGAACCGACCGTACGATCTTCTTCAAACTTGCAGGAGTGCTCTCGATGACGACACGAGCATTCTGTACAAGTTTCATAACTTCGTACGGCTGGAAGCGGAGTTTGAGAAAAATTGTCATCATCCGATATTCCGCTCAGCGACCAAGTCCCGTCGTAGCTGTATGTAAGTTCATCGAGAAATGCGAACCGACCGTACGATCTTCTTCAAACTTGCAGAGTGCTCTCGATTGACGACACGAGCAGGTCTGTACAAGTTTCATAAACATCGTACGGCTGAAGCGGAGTTAGACACAAATTGTCATCTACAACGCAGTACTGGATAGATCCCGTTCAGCGACTATGTCCCGTCGTAGCTGTATGTAAGTTCATCGAGAAATGCGAACCGATCGTACGATCTTCTTCAAACTTGCAGGAGTGCTCTCGATTGACGACACGAGCATTCTGTACAAGTTTCATAAACTTCGTACGGCTGAAGCGGAGTTTGAGAAAAATTGTCATCATCCGATATTCCGCTCAGCGACCAAGTCCCGTCGTAGCTGTATGTAAGTTCATCGAGAAATGCGAACCGACCGTACGATCTTCTTCAAACTTGCAGGAGTGCTCTCGATTGACGACACGAGCAGTCTGTACAAGTTTCATAACATCGTACGGCTGGAAGCGGAGTTAGACACAAATTGTCATCTACAACGCAGTACTGGATAGATCCCGTTCAGCGACTATGTCCCGTCGTAGCTGTATGTAAGTTCATCGAGAAATGCGAACCGACCGTACGATCTTCTTCAAACTTGCAGGAGTGCTCTCGATTGACGACACGAGCATTCTGTACAAGTTTCATAAACTTCGTACGGCTGGAAGCGGAGTTTTGAGAAAAATTGTCATCATCCGATATTCCGCTCAGCGACAAAGTCCCGTCGTAGCTGTATGTAAGTTCAATCGAGAAATGCGAACCGACCGTACGATCTTCTTCAAACTTGCAGGAGTGCTCTCGATTGACGACACGAGCATTCTGTACAAGTTTCATAAACTTCGTACGGCTGGAAGCGGAGTTTGAGAAAAATTGTCATCATCCGATATTCCGCTCAGCGACCAAGTCCCGTCGTAGCTGTATGTAAGTTCATCGAGAAATGCGAACGACCGTACGATGTTCTTCAAACTGGCAGGAGTGCTCTCGATTGACGACACGAGCAGTCTGTACAAGTTTCATAAACATCGTACGGCTGGAAGCGGAGTTAGACACAAATTGTCATCTACAACGCAGTACTGGATAGATCCCGTTCAGCGACTATGTCCCGTCGTAGCTGTATGTAAGTTCATCGAGAAATGCGAACCGACCGTACGATCTTCTTCAAACTTGCAGGAGTGCTCTCGATTGACGACACGAGCATTCTGTACAAGTTTCATAAACTTCGTACGGCTGGAAGCGGAGTTTGAGAAAAATTGTCATCATCCGATATTCCGCTCAGCGACCAAGTCCCGTCGTAGCTGTATGTAAGTTCATCGAGAAATGCGAACCGACCGTACGATGTTCTTCAAACTTGCAGGAGTGCTCTCGATTGACGACACGAGCAGTCTGTACAAGTTTCATAAACATCGTACTGCTGGAAGCGGAGTTAGACACAAATTGTCATCTACAACGCAGTACTGGATAGATCCCGTTCAGCGACTATGTCCCGTCGTAGCTGTATGTAAGCGTCGTAGCTGTATGTAAGTTCATCGAGAAATGCGAACCGACCGTACGATCTTCTTCAAACTTGCAGGAGTGCTCTCGATTGACGACACGAGCATTCTGTACAAGTTTCATAAACTTCGTACGGCTGGAAGCGGAGTTTGAGAAAAATTGTCATCATCCGATATTCCGCTCAGCGACCAAGTCCCGTCGTAGCTGTATGTAAGTTCATCGAGAAATGCGAACCGACCGTACGATCTTCTTCAAACTTGCAGGAGTGCTCTCGATTGACGACACGAGCATTCTGTACAAGTTTCATAAACTTCGTACGGCTGGAAGCGGAGTTTGAGAAAAATTGTCATCATCCGATATTCCGCTCAGCGACCAAGTCCCGTCGTAGCTGTATGTAAGTTCATCGAGAAATGCGAACCGACCGTACGATCTTCTTCAAACTTGCAGGAGTGCTCTCGATTGACGACACGAGCAGTCTGTACAAGTTTCATAAACATCGTACGGCTGGAAGCGGAGTTAGACACAAATTGTCATCTACAACGCAGTACTGGATAGATCCCGTTCAGCGACTATGTCCCGTCGTAGCTGTATGTAAGTTCATCGAGAAATGCGAACCGACCGTACGATCTTCTTCAAACTTGCAGGAGTGCTCTCGATTGACGACACGAGCATTCTGTACAAGTTTCATAAACTTCGTACGGCTGGAAGCGGAGTTTGAGAAAAATTGTCATCATCCGATATTCGCTCAGCGACAAAGTCCGTCGTAGCTGTATGTAAGTTCATCGAGAAATGCGAACCGACCGTACGATGTTCTTCAAACTTGCAGGAGTGCTCTCGATTGACGACACGAGCAGTCTGTACAAGTTTCATAAACATCGTACGGCTGGAAGCGGAGTTAGACACAAATTGTCATCTACAACGCAGTACTGGATAGATCCCGTTCAGCGACTATGTCCCGTCGTAGCTGTATGTAAGTTCATCGAGAAATGCGAACCGACCGTACGATCTTCTTCAAACTTGCAGGAGTGCTCTCGATTGACGACACGAGCATTCTGTACAAGTTTCATAAACTTCGTACGGCTGGAAGCGGAGTTTGAGAAAAATTGTCATCATCCGATATTCCGCTCAGCGACTAGTGCCAGCGGCGTGTTCCTTTCGCCGAAGTGTTACGTTCCTATATAATTATATGCTTAAGGGGTTATCCTACTCTGACCCAACCTCAAAAACAGGCTAATATTCGCGAATTAATTCCGAAAAAATTATTAAGCCGATATATTAGTTTTTGAATACGTGTTTGTAGACAGCTTAGGGAGCATGAATAACAAATTTTACAACAAAATGTTTATATTTGAACAAGATATGTGACTTCGTGTTCAATATGGTGCTCTTCGTGCACGGTTCGACGGTGTACACCGATATCTGAGTCCTGTAATAGATTAATTGACTTGCAGTTGTGTACACATGTTCGGACAAATAGTAGCTTCAGTGTGTCGGGCGGTTTTTTCGATAACATATTTTGTTTAAGAAATAAACCACTTTAAACTACCCATTTCGTGCGCAAAATAGTGAAAAAAAAATCCAAACGTTGGATTTTTATCCAACGTTGTGCGCAAAACCAAGTGCGCAAAATAGTGAAAAAAAAATCCAAACGTTGGATTTTTATCCAACGTTATGCGCAAAATAGTCAAAAAAAAAATCCAAACGTTGGATTTGTATCCAACGTTGTGCGCAAAATAGTCAAAAAAAAATCCAAACGTTGGATTTGTATCCAACGTTGTGCGCAAAACGTTGTGCGCAAAATAGTAAAAAAAAATCCAAACGTTGGATTTTTGTATATATATGGAGGAAAAAAAAGCCCTCGATACACGATAGCTATTGCAATATAATGCA
>CAWWDK010000254.1:7500-10000 GCA_963942575.1 Priocnemis perturbator
GTGCACGTGTGAAGGTTGAGGGGCCGGAAGCGATTGGGGTACACCCCGATCCACCGGCCCATGAGTCCTCCCAGGCGGAAGACTGCGAGCCTGCCCAGTCCATGGACTGTGAGCGTGCCGTAGTCGCCGCCAAGAGGAAATGCAGTGAAGCTGCAATGGACAGTAACGACAAAGACGGTGACTGGATCCCTGTGGGGAAAAGGCCCGTCCTTCAGCCACGCTTGCCGCGGACTTCGGTTTCGAAGTCCGCTAAGGTTGTAGCCCCCGGGGCCTCTAAGGTCTCGGAGGCGAAAGTCTTGCGAGTGGTGTTGGAGAAGTGTCGAGATCCAAGTCCTGGGAAGCCCAGTCCCAGGAAAAGAAATAAGGCTAAAAAGCCGCAGCGGCCTGGCAACCCGCCTCTATCTCCGTCTCTGGCGGAGATAACAAACAAGGTGCGCGCCATTCAGGGGATATGCCTCAGCTCATCTAATAAGGTGAGCAAGGAGGTGTCGAGCCTGATAATGGCGCAGGTCGAGGCTCTTGCCCAAGTGGCAAGGGACCTCGTCATTGAGAACAAGGTTTGTGAGGGGAGGGCAAAAACTGCTTCGCAGGAAGCAGTGAAAGCCCAGAAAGCTGTTGAGAGTGCTATTTCTCAGTCACTGCAAAAGGTGGCTCAGAAAGAAAAGCCCTTGTCCTACGCTGATATGGCGAGAAGGACGAAGGGTGGCGTAGGCACTGCGCCAGTTCAAAGACCACAGACCCATGTGGTCAAAATCTTTCCCTCGGCCAAAGGGAAAGATCAATTTGCTGACAGCGATGCTACCAAGAAGAAGGTTCTGCAATTGGTAAACCCGACCAAGAACAGGATCGCGGTAAAGGCTGTCAAGCGAATTCATGGAAACGGTATTTCCATAGAGACGACGTCTCAGGAAGACCTTAAGGTCTTCCTTGAAAGTCAAAAGTTGAAAGAGGCACACCTGAAGGTGGAGCTCCCGGCCAGGAGGAGGCCACTCGTAATTATTTACGATGTGCCCTCTGCAATGAGCCAGAAGGAGCTCCTCTCGGGCCTCCGAAAGCAAAACCTTAAAGATTTAGCTAAGGAGGAGTGCGAGAAGGCCATAGTTCCCCGTTTTCGAATGGGGAAAAAGCCTGATACCAAACACTGGGTCGTCGAGGTAGACCCAGTGATTCGAAAGAGGCTCCTTTCTGGGGCCCGTGTCTTTCTCGGATGGTCGTCCTGTCGGGTTCAGGACTACCTATCTGTAACGAGATGCTTCAAGTGTCAGGCCTTCGGGCATGTGGCCAAGCATTGTCGTTCGAAGGAGGAGGTTTGTGGTCACTGCGCCCAACGGGGGCATACCCATGCCAAATGCACAGTAAGGGACAAGCCTGCAGCCTGCCCTTCTTGTAAGGCGCTTGGCAAGGCATACAAGCACCCTTCGAGAGATAAAAAGTGCCCATCTTATTTGATGGCACTCGAGAACATTGTTAGTCGAACAAATTATGTATAATAATCGTTCGAAACTTCCGAAACCCTTGAGAATGCTGCAGCTTAATATGCAGCGTTCCAAAGCGGTTGCTGACGAAGTCAGACTAACGATGGAGCGCAGGAATGTCGATGTGTTGCTTGCACAAGAGCCGTACAATGTCCGGGGAAAAATCTCCGGCTTGGGGCTCGCTGCGAGAGTGGTGACGGGCGCGCCCGACGGAGCTCAGGCTCTGGCGGCGATCGTCGTCCGGAACCCTGACTACAATGTAGTCAAGCTCTCGCAGTTGTGCGACACGCATTGTGCCTGCGCTGAGATAACCGGCCAGTTCGGTGCTTTCTACGTGGTCAGCCAGTACTTCCAATTCTCTGATGAGATTGGGGTCGGCTTGGCTGCGCTAGAGAAGCTGCTGTTTGTGTTGCGGGACCGTCCGGTCGTTATCGCTGCTGACGTCAATGCCAAGTCTCCCCTTTGGGGGAGTGCGGCAAATGACGAACGCGGCGAAGCTATGGAGGATTTCATAGCGCAACACGACCTGATTGTCCTAAATGAGGCTGGGAACGCTCCGACGTTTTCCGGTCCGACAGGCGAGTCGAATATTGACGTTACTATGGTCACGCAGAAGGCCGTTCATTTGATGAACGGCTGGAAGGTTCGCCCATCATGGACGAACAGTGATCATAACTCGATTGAAATAACGCTGGATAAGCCATCTTCTGATGGCCAACCAGCGGAGCAGGAGCCCCTTCTCAAAAGGCGCTTCCTGCTCAATTCTCTTGACCAGCGGAAGTTTGATCGGACGCTATTGAATGAGAGAGAAGCACTTTTCTCCTTTGAAATCGAACGACGTGAGGACGTTGAACGCCTGGCGGAGGCGGTCGAGAAATCGATCGTCAAAGCCTGTGAGACGTCCATGCGCAAAAAGACAAGACATGTCAAGTCGGTCCCGTGGTGGACGCCAGACTTGACTGACTTAAAACACTTGACATATGAAGCGAGAGTTGCCTTCCATAAGGAAGGCAATGAAGAGAAGC
>CAWWDK010000254.1:15000-22500 GCA_963942575.1 Priocnemis perturbator
TATCGAAAAAACCGCCCGACACACTGAAGCTACTATTTGTCCGAACATGTGTACACAACTGCAAGTCAATTAATCTATTACAGACTCAGATATCGTGTACACCGTCGAACCGTGCACGAAGAGCACCATATTGAACACGAAGTCACATATCTTGTTCAAATATAAACATTTTGTTGTAAAATTTGTTATTCATGCTCCCTAAGCTGTCTACAAACACGTATTCAAAAACTAATAATATCGGCTTAATAATTTTTTCGGAATTAATTCGCGAATATTAGCCTGTTTTTGAGGTTGGTCAGAGTAGGATAACCCCTTAAGCATATAATTATATAGGAACGTAACACTTCGGCGAAAGGAACACGCCGCTGGCACTTAGTCGCTGAGCGGAATATCGGATGATGACAATTTTTCTCAAACTCCGCTTCCAGCCGTACGAAGTTTATGAAACTTGTACAGAATGCTCGTGTCGTCAATCGAGAGCACTCCTGCAAGTTTGAAGAAGATCGTACGGTCGGTTCGCATTTCTCGATGAACTTACATACAGCTACGACGGGACATAGTCGCTGAACGGGATCTATCCAGTACTGCGTTGTAGATGACAATTTGTGTCTAACTCCGCTTCCAGCCGTACGATGTTTATGAAACTTGTACAGACTGCTCGTGTCGTCAATCGAGAGCACTCCTGCAAGTTTGAAGAACATCGTACGGTCGGTTCGCATTTCTCGATGAACTTACATACAGCTACGACGGGACTTTGTCGCTGAGCGGAATATCGGATGATGACAATTTTTCTCAAACTCCGCTTCCAGCCGTACGAAGTTTATGAAACTTGTACAGAATGCTCGTGTCGTCAATCGAGAGCACTCCTGCAAGTTTGAAGAAGATCGTACGGTCGGTTCGCATTTCTCGATGAACTTACATACAGCTACGACGGGACATAGTCGCTGAACGGGATCTATCCAGTACTGCGTTGTAGATGACAATTTGTGTCTAACTCCGCTTCCAGCCGTACGATGTTTATGAAACTTGTACAGACTGCTCGTGTCGTCAATCGAGAGCACTCCTGCAAGTTTGAAGAAGATCGTACGGTCGGTTCGCATTTCTCGATGAACTTACATACAGCTACGACGGGACTTGGTCGCTGAGCGGAATATCGGATGATGACAATTTTTCTCAAACTCCGCTTCCAGCCGTACGAAGTTTATGAAACTTGTACAGAATGCTCGTGTCGTCAATCGAGAGCACTCCTGCAAGTTTGAAGAAGATCGTACGGTCGGTTCGCATTTCTCGATGAACTTACATACAGCTACGACGGGACTTGGTCGCTGAGCGGAATATCGGATGATGACAATTTTTCTCAAACTCCGCTTCCAGCCGTACGAAGTTTATGAAACTTGTACAGAATGCTCGTGTCGTCAATCGAGAGCACTCCTGCAAGTTTGAAGAAGATCGTACGGTCGGTTCGCATTTCTCGATGAACTTACATACAGCTACGACGGGACATAGTCGCTGAACGGGATCTATCCAGTACTGCGTTGTAGATGACAATTTGTGTCTAACTCCGCTTCCAGCCGTACGATGTTTATGAAACTTGTACAGACTGCTCGTGTCGTCAATCGAGAGCACTCCTGCAAGTTTGAAGAACATCGTACGGTCGGTTCGCATTTCTCGATGAACTTACATACAGCTACGACGGGACTTGGTCGCTGAGCGGAATATCGGATGATGACAATTTTTCTCAAACTCCGCTTCCAGCCGTACGAAGTTTATGAAACTTGTACAGAATGCTCGTGTCGTCAATCGAGAGCACTCCTGCAAGTTTGAAGAAGATCGTACGGTCGGTTCGCATTTCTCGATGAACTTACATACAGCTACGACGGGACATAGTCGCTGAACGGGATCTATCCAGTACTGCGTTGTAGATGACAATTTGTGTCTAACTCCGCTTCCAGCCGTACGATGTTTATGAAACTTGTACAGACTGCTCGTGTCGTCAATCGAGAGCACTCCTGCCAGTTTGAAGAACATCGTACGGTCGGTTCGCATTTCTCGATGAACTTACATACAGCTACGACGGGACTTGGTCGCTGAGCGGAATATCGGATGATGACAATTTTTCTCAAACTCCGCTTCCAGCCGTACGAAGTTTATGAAACTTGTACAGAATGCTCGTGTCGTCAATCGAGAGCACTCCTGCAAGTTTGAAGAAGATCGTACGGTCGGTTCGCATTTCTCGATGAACTTACATACAGCTACGACGGGACTTTGTCGCTGAGCGGAATATCGGATGATGACAATTTTTCTCAAACTCCGCTTCCAGCCGTACGAAGTTTATGAAACTTGTACAGAATGCTCGTGTCGTCAATCGAGAGCACTCCTGCAAGTTTGAAGAAGATCGTACGGTCGGTTCGCATTTCTCGATGAACTTACATACAGCTACGACGGGACATAGTCGCTGAACGGGATCTATCCAGTACTGCGTTGTAGATGACAATTTGTGTCTAACTCCGCTTCCAGCCGTACGATGTTTATGAAACTTGTACAGACTGCTCGTGTCGTCAATCGAGAGCACTCCTGCAAGTTTGAAGAAGATCGTACGGTCGGTTCGCATTTCTCGATGAACTTACATACAGCTACGACGGGACTTGGTCGCTGAGCGGAATATCGGATGATGACAATTTTTCTCAAACTCCGCTTCCAGCCGTACGAAGTTTATGAAACTTGTACAGAATGCTCGTGTCGTCAATCGAGAGCACTCCTGCAAGTTTGAAGAAGATCGTACGATCGGTTCGCATTTCTCGATGAACTTACATACAGCTACGACGGGACATAGTCGCTGAACGGGATCTATCCAGTACTGCGTTGTAGATGACAATTTGTGTCTAACTCCGCTTCCAGCCGTACGATGTTTATGAAACTTGTACAGACTGCTCGTGTCGTCAATCGAGAGCACTCCTGCAAGTTTGAAGAAGATCGTACGGTCGGTTCGCATTTCTCGATGAACTTACATACAGCTACGACGGGACTTGGTCGCTGAGCGGAATATCGGATGATGACAATTTTTCTCAAACTCCGCTTCCAGCCGTACGAAGTTTATGAAACTTGTACAGAATGCTCGTGTCGTCAATCGAGAGCACTCCTGCAAGTTTGAAGAAGATCGTACGGTCGGTTCGCATTTCTCGATGAACTTACATACAGCTACGACGGGACTTGGTCGCTGAACGGGATCTATCCAGTACTGCGTTGTAGATGACAATTTGTGTCTAACTCCGCTTCCAGCCGTACGATGTTTATGAAACTTGTACAGACTGCTCGTGTCGTCAATCGAGAGCACTCCTGCAAGTTTGAAGAACATCGTACGGTCGGTTCGCATTTCTCGATGAACTTACATACAGCTACGACGGGACTTTGTCGCTGAGCGGAATATCGGATGATGACAATTTTTCTCAAACTCCGCTTCCAGCCGTACGAAGTTTATGAAACTTGTACAGAATGCTCGTGTCGTCAATCGAGAGCACTCCTGCAAGTTTGAAGAAGATCGTACGGTCGGTTCGCATTTCTCGATGAACTTACATACAGCTACGACGGGACTTGGTCGCTGAACGGGATCTATCCAGTACTGCGTTGTAGATGACAATTTGTGTCTAACTCCGCTTCCAGCCGTACGATGTTTATGAAACTTGTACAGACTGCTCGTGTCGTCAATCGAGAGCACTCCTGCAAGTTTGAAGAACATCGTACGGTCGGTTCGGATTTCTCGATGAACTTACATACAGCTACGACGGGACTTGGTCGCTGAGCGGAATATCGGATGATGACAATTTTTCTCAAACTCCGCTTCCAGCCGTACGAAGTTTATGAAACTTGTACAGAATGCTCGTGTCGTCAATCGAGAGCACTCCTGCAAGTTTGAAGAAGATCGTACGGTCGG
This sequence comes from Priocnemis perturbator, assembly GCA_963942575.1. NCBI lineage: Eukaryota > Metazoa > Arthropoda > Insecta > Hymenoptera > Pompilidae > Priocnemis > Priocnemis perturbator. The sequence goes on from CAWWDK010000254.1 coordinate 18,932, forward strand.
TTCGCATTTCTCGATGAACTTACATACAGCTACGACGGGACATAGTCGCTGAACGGGATCTATCCAGTACTGCGTTGTAGATGACAATTTGTGTCTAACTCCGCTTCCAGCCGTACGATGTTTATGAAACTTGTACAGACTGCTCGTGTCGTCAATCGAGAGCACTCCTGCAAGTTTGAAGAACATCGTACGGTCGGTTCGCATTTCTCGATGAACTTACATACAGCTACGACGGGACTTTGTCGCTGAGCGGAATATCGGATGATGACAATTTTTCTCAAACTCCGCTTCCAGCCGTACGAAGTTTATGAAACTTGTACAGAATGCTCGTGTCGTCAATCGAGAGCACTCCTGCAAGTTTGAAGAAGATCGTACGGTCGGTTCGCATTTCTCGATGAACTTACATACAGCTACGACGGGACATAGTCGCTGAACGGGATCTATCCAGTACTGCGTTGTAGATGACAATTTGTGTCTAACTCCGCTTCCAGCCGTACGATGTTTATGAAACTTGTACAGACTGCTCGTGTCGTCAATCGAGAGCACTCCTGCAAGTTTGAAGAAGATCGTACGGTCGGTTCGCATTTCTCGATGAACTTACATACAGCTACGACGGGACTTGGTCGCTGAGCGGAATATCGGATGATGACAATTTTTCTCAAACTCCGCTTCCAGCCGTACGAAGTTTATGAAACTTGTACAGAATGCTCGTGTCGTCAATCGAGAGCACTCCTGCAAGTTTGAAGAAGATCGTACGATCGGTTCGCATTTCTCGATGAACTTACATACAGCTACGACGGGACATAGTCGCTGAACGGGATCTATCCAGTACTGCGTTGTAGATGACAATTTGTGTCTAACTCCGCTTCCAGCCGTACGATGTTTATGAAACTTGTACAGACTGCTCGTGTCGTCAATCGAGAGCACTCCTGCAAGTTTGAAGAAGATCGTACGGTCGGTTCGCATTTCTCGATGAACTTACATACAGCTACGACGGGACTTGGTCGCTGAGCGGAATATCGGATGATGACAATTTTTCTCAAACTCCGCTTCCAGCCGTACGAAGTTTATGAAACTTGTACAGAATGCTCGTGTCGTCAATCGAGAGCACTCCTGCAAGTTTGAAGAAGATCGTACGATCGGTTCGCATTTCTCGGTGAACTTACATACAGCTACGACGGGACATAGTCGCTGAACGGGATCTATCCAGTACTGCGTTGTAGATGACAATTTGTGTCTAACTCCGCTTCCAGCCGTACGATGTTTATGAAACTTGTACAGACTGCTCGTGTCGTCAATCGAGAGCACTCCTGCAAGTTTGAAGAAGATCGTACGGTCGGTTCGCATTTCTCGATGAACTTACATACAGCTACGACGGGACTTTGTCGCTGAGCGGAATATCGGATGATGACAATTTTTCTCAAACTCCGCTTCCAGCCGTACGAAGTTTATGAAACTTGTACAGAATGCTCGTGTCGTCAATCGAGAGCACTCCTGCAAGTTTGAAGAAGATCGTACGGTCGGTTCGCATTTCTCGATGAACTTACATACAGCTACGACGGGACATAGTCGCTGAACGGGATCTATCCAGTACTGCGTTGTAGATGACAATTTGTGTCTAACTCCGCTTCCAGCCGTACGATGTTTATGAAACTTGTACAGACTGCTCGTGTCGTCAATCGAGAGCACTCCTGCAAGTTTGAAGAAGATCGTACGGTCGGTTCGCATTTCTCGATGAACTTACATACAGCTACGACGGGACTTGGTCGCTGAGCGGAATATCGGATGATGACAATTTTTCTCAAACTCCGCTTCCAGCCGTACGAAGTTTATGAAACTTGTACAGAATGCTCGTGTCGTCAATCGAGAGCACTCCTGCAAGTTTGAAGAAGATCGTACGATCGGTTCGCATTTCTCGATGAACTTACATACAGCTACGACGGGACATAGTCGCTGAACGGGATCTATCCAGTACTGCGTTGTAGATGACAATTTGTGTCTAACTCCGCTTCCAGCCGTACGATGTTTATGAAACTTGTACAGACTGCTCGTGTCGTCAATCGAGAGCACTCCTGCAAGTTTGAAGAAGATCGTACGGTCGGTTCGCATTTCTCGATGAACTTACATACAGCTACGACGGGACTTGGTCGCTGAGCGGAATATCGGATGATGACAATTTTTCTCAAACTCCGCTTCCAGCCGTACGAAGTTTATGAAACTTGTACAGAATGCTCGTGTCGTCAATCGAGAGCACTCCTGCAAGTTTGAAGAAGATCGTACGGTCGGTTCGCATTTCTCGATGAACTTACATACAGCTACGACGGGACTTGGTCGCTGAGCGGAATATCGGATGATGACAATTTTTCTCAAACTCCGCTTCCAGCCGTACGAAGTTTATGAAACTTGTACAGAATGCTCGTGTCGTCAATCGAGAGCACTCCTGCAAGTTTGAAGAAGATCGTACGGTCGGTTCGCATTTCTCGATGAACTTACATACAGCTACGACGGGACTTGGTCGCTGAACGGGATCTATCCAGTACTGCGTTGTAGATGACAATTTGTGTCTAACTCCGCTTCCAGCCGTACGATGTTTATGAAACTTGTACAGACTGCTCGTGTCGTCAATCGAGAGCACTCCTGCAAGTTTGAAGAACATCGTACGGTCGGTTCGCATTTCTCGATGAACTTACATACAGCTACGACGGGACTTTGTCGCTGAGCGGAATATCGGATGATGACAATTTTTCTCAAACTCCGCTTCCAGCCGTACGAAGTTTATGAAACTTGTACAGAATGCTCGTGTCGTCAATCGAGAGCACTCCTGCAAGTTTGAAGAAGATCGTACGGTCGGTTCGCATTTCTCGATGAACTTACATACAGCTACGACGGGACTTGGTCGCTGAGCGGAATATCGGATGATGACAATTTTTCTCAAACTCCGCTTCCAGCCGTACGAAGTTTATGAAACTTGTACAGAATGCTCGTGTCGTCAATCGAGAGCACTCCTGCAAGTTTGAAGAAGATCGTACGGTCGGTTCGCATTTCTCGATGAACTTACATACAGCTACGACGGGACATAGTCGCTGAACGGGATCTATCCAGTACTGCGTTGTAGATGACAATTTGTGTCTAACTCCGCTTCCAGCCGTACGATGTTTATGAAACTTGTACAGACTGCTCGTGTCGTCAATCGAGAGCACTCCTGCAAGTTTGAAGAACATCGTACGGTCGGTTCGCATTTCTCGATGAACTTACATACAGCTACGACGGGACTTGGTCGCTGAGCGGAATATCGGATGATGACAATTTTTCTCAAACTCCGCTTCCAGCCGTACGAAGTTTATGAAACTTGTACAGAATGCTCGTGTCGTCAATCGAGAGCACTCCTGCAAGTTTGAAGAAGATCGTACGGTCGGTTCGCATTTCTCGATGAACTTACATACAGCTACGACGGGACATAGTCGCTGAACGGGATCTATCCAGTACTGCGTTGTAGATGACAATTTGTGTCTAACTCCGCTTCCAGCCGTACGATGTTTATGAAACTTGTACAGACTGCTCGTGTCGTC
>CAWWDK010000254.1:30000-32500 GCA_963942575.1 Priocnemis perturbator
ACCTCCTCGTGGTGCGCCCGGACTGCCTGCATTTATGTAGGGGGAGAACCAAGTAGGATCGAAAGCAACCCCAGTGAGCTTCTGGGTGATCAAACCTCCTCTGTGTTTGCCGTGCAGAGCGTCCCGTGTCGGTGGAAAAGGGGATCCTGGACGTTGAGGAGGCCCAACCCTGCGGGGTTGACGTCTCCAACACACGTCTTTGGCCCGTGCTTCACCTAGAAGGGTGGCTGGACGAGAAAAGAGCCCTTTGTCCAGTCAATCGGCTTGGAACGACCATACGTGCTTGCACGAGTGGGTTCCGTTGGGCGAGGAAGCGGGGTGCGGAGGCTGGGGAGACCCAGTTGGCCGCACTTAGCGGACTATATCCGTCTCGATGCGCCGACCCGGCACCCCCTGTGGCGGTCCGCGACCACAGGGCTACTGTCGGGTCCCGATTTGAGGGTCCGTGGAGGCTGGCGCAAGAGTTCGGACGAAGACAAGAATGTATTATGGATTCTTTTGTTTCGGACGCGGAGGTCGACATTGTCGACGAAGTGGTGCTGAGTGCACGTGTGAAGGTTGAGGGGCCGGAAGCGATTGGGGTGCACCCCGATCCACCGGCCCATGAGTCCTCCCAGGCGGAAGACTGCGAGCCTGCCCAGTCCATGGACTGTGAGCGTGCCGTAGTCGCCGCCAAGAGGAAGTGTAGTGAAGTGGATGAAAATGGCAAAGACGGTGACTGGATCCCTGTGGGGAAAAGGCCCGTCCTCCAGCCACGCTTGCCGCGGACTTCGGTTTCGAAGTCCGCTAAGGTTGTAGCCCCCGGGGCCTCTAAGGTCTCGGAGGCGAAAATCTTGCGAGTGGTGTTGGAGAAGTGTCAAGATCCAAGTCCTGGGAAGCCCATTCCCAGGAAAAGAAATAAGGCTAAAAAGCCGCAGCGGTCTGGCAACCCGCCTCTATCTCCGTCTCTGGCGGAGATAACAAGCAAAGTGCGCGCCATTCAGGGGATATGCCTCAGCTCATCTAATAAGGTGAGCAAGGAGGTGTCGAGCCTGATAATGGCGCAGGTCGAGGCTCTTGCCCAAGTGGCAAGAGACCTCGTCGTAGAGAACAAGGTTTGTGAGGGGAGGGCAAAAACTGCTTCGCAAGAAGCAGTTAAGGCCAAGAAAGCTGTTGAGAGTGCCATTTCTCAGTCACTGCAAAAGGTGGCTCAGAGAGAAAAGCCCTTGTCCTACGCTGATATGGCGAGAAGGACGAAGGGTGGCGTAGGCACTGCGCCAGTTCAAAGACCACAGACCCATGTGGTCAAAATCTTTCCCTCGGCCAAGGGGAAAGATCAATTCGCTGACAGCGATGCTACCAAGAAGAAGGTTCTGCAATTGGTAAACCCGACCAAGAACAGGATCGCGGTAAAGGCTGTCAAGCGAATACATGGAAACGGTATTTCCATAGAGACGACGTCTCAGGAAGACCTTAAGGTCTTCCTTGAAAGTCAAAAGTTGAAAGAGGCACACCTGAAGGTGGAGCTCCCGGCCAGGAGGAGGCCACTCGTAATTATTTACGATGTGCCCTCTGCAATGAGCCAGAAGGAGCTCCTCTCGGGCCTCCGAAAGCAAAATCTTAAAGATTTAGCTAAGGAGGAGTGCGAGAAGGCGATAGTTCCCCGTTTTCGAATGGGGAAAAAGCCTGATACCAAACACTGGGTCGTCGAGGTAGACCCAGTGATTCGAAAGAGGCTCCTTTCTGGGGCCCGTGTCTTTCTCGGATGGTCGTCCTGTCGGGTTCAGGACTACCTATCTGTAACGAGATGCTTCAAGTGTCAGGCCTTCGGGCATGTGGCCAAGCATTGTCGTTCGAAGGAGGAGGTTTGTGGTCACTGCGCCCAACGGGGGCATACCCATGCCAAGTGCACAGTAAGGGACAAGCCTGCGGCCTGCCCTTCTTGTAAGGCGCTTGGCAAGGCATACAAGCACCCTTCGAGAGATAAAAAGTGCCCATCTTATTTGATGGCACTCGAGAACATTGTTAGTCGAACAAATTATGTATAATAATCGTTCGAAACTTCCGAAACCCTTGAGAATGCTGCAGCTTAATATGCAGCGTTCCAAAGCGGTTGCTGACGAAGTCAGACTAACGATGGAGCGCAGGAATGTCGATGTGTTGCTTGCACAAGAGCCGTACAATGTCCGGGGAAAAATCTCCGGCTTGGGGCTCGCTGCGAGAGTGGTGACGGGCGCGCCCGACGGAGCTCAGGCTCTGGCGGCGATCGTCGTCCGGAACCCTGACTACAATGTAGTCAAGCTCTCGCAGTTGTGCGACACGCATTGTGCCTGCGCTGAGATAACCGGCCAGTTCGGTGCTTTCTACGTGGTCAGCCAGTACTTCCAATTCTCTGATGAGATTGGGGTCGGCTTGGCTGCGCTAGAGAAGCTGCTGTTTGTGTTGCGGGACCGTCCGGTCGTTATCGCTGCTGACGTCAATGCCAAGTCTCCCCTTTGGGGGAGTGCGGTAAATGACGAAC
>CAWWDK010000254.1:37500-55000 GCA_963942575.1 Priocnemis perturbator
AAGGCGTGATATACGCTTACATGTATATAGAAATGTTCCTGTATTTGGTTATAAGTTTTCGTCGTCTTAGTTCGTCCGTTATTGTATATTGTTTATTTGTTAAGTTGGTTGTCTGTAGTATTAGTTATTTGGAAAGTTTAAAAACAAAAACAGTTCATGCATTATATTGCAATAGCTATCGTGTATCGAGGGCTTTTTTTTCCTCCATATATATACAAAAATCCAACGTTTGGATTTTTTTTTACTATTTTGCGCACAACGTTTTGCGCACAACGTTGGATACAAATCCAACGTTTGGATTTTTTTTTGACTATTTTGCGCACAACGTTGGATACAAATCCAACGTTTGGATTTTTTTTTGACTATTTTGCGCATAACGTTGGATAAAAATCCAACGTTTGGATTTTTTTTTCACTATTTTGCGCACATGGTTTTGCGCACAACGTTGGATAAAAAATCCAACGTTTGGATTTTTTTTTCACTATTTTGCGCACGAAATGGGTAGTTTAAAGTGGTTTATTTCTTAAACAAAATATGTTATCGAAAAAACCGCCCGACACACTGAAGCTACTATTTGTCCGAACATGTGTACACAACTGCAAGTCAATTAATCTATTACAGACTCAGATATCGTGTACACCGTCGAACCGTGCACGAAGAGCACCATATTGAACACGAAGTCACATATCTTGTTCAAATATAAACATTTTGTTGTAAAATTTGTTATTCATGCTCCCTAAGCTGTCTACAAACACGTATTCAAAAACTAATAATATCGGCTTAATAATTTTTTCGGAATTAATTCGCGAATATTAGCCTGTTTTTGAGGTTGGTCAGAGTAGGATAACCCCTTAAGCATATAATTATATAGGAACGTAACACTTCGGCGAAAGGAACACGCCGCTGGCACTTAGTCGCTGAGCGGAATATCGGATGATGACAATTTTTCTCAAACTCCGCTTCCAGCCGTACGAAGTTTATGAAACTTGTACAGAATGCTCGTGTCGTCAATCGAGAGCACTCCTGCAAGTTTGAAGAAGATCGTACGGTCGGTTCGCATTTCTCGATGAACTTACATACAGCTACGACGGGACATAGTCGCTGAACGGGATCTATCCAGTACTGCGTTGTAGATGACAATTTGTGTCTAACTCCGCTTCCAGCCGTACGATGTTTATGAAACTTGTACAGACTGCTCGTGTCGTCAATCGAGAGCACTCCTGCAAGTTTGAAGAACATCGTACGGTCGGTTCGCATTTCTCGATGAACTTACATACAGCTACGACGGGACTTTGTCGCTGAGCGGAATATCGGATGATGACAATTTTTCTCAAACTCCGCTTCCAGCCGTACGAAGTTTATGAAACTTGTACAGAATGCTCGTGTCGTCAATCGAGAGCACTCCTGCAAGTTTGAAGAAGATCGTACGGTCGGTTCGCATTTCTCGATGAACTTACATACAGCTACGACGGGACATAGTCGCTGAACGGGATCTATCCAGTACTGCGTTGTAGATGACAATTTGTGTCTAACTCCGCTTCCAGCCGTACGATGTTTATGAAACTTGTACAGACTGCTCGTGTCGTCAATCGAGAGCACTCCTGCAAGTTTGAAGAAGATCGTACGGTCGGTTCGCATTTCTCGATGAACTTACATACAGCTACGACGGGACTTGGTCGCTGAGCGGAATATCGGATGATGACAATTTTTCTCAAACTCCGCTTCCAGCCGTACGAAGTTTATGAAACTTGTACAGAATGCTCGTGTCGTCAATCGAGAGCACTCCTGCAAGTTTGAAGAAGATCGTACGGTCGGTTCGCATTTCTCGATGAACTTACATACAGCTACGACGGGACTTGGTCGCTGAGCGGAATATCGGATGATGACAATTTTTCTCAAACTCCGCTTCCAGCCGTACGAAGTTTATGAAACTTGTACAGAATGCTCGTGTCGTCAATCGAGAGCACTCCTGCAAGTTTGAAGAAGATCGTACGGTCGGTTCGCATTTCTCGATGAACTTACATACAGCTACGACGGGACATAGTCGCTGAACGGGATCTATCCAGTACTGCGTTGTAGATGACAATTTGTGTCTAACTCCGCTTCCAGCCGTACGATGTTTATGAAACTTGTACAGACTGCTCGTGTCGTCAATCGAGAGCACTCCTGCAAGTTTGAAGAACATCGTACGGTCGGTACGCATTTCTCGATGAACTTACATACAGCTACGACGGGACTTGGTCGCTGAGCGGAATATCGGATGATGACAATTTTTCTCAAACTCCGCTTCCAGCCGTACGAAGTTTATGAAACTTGTACAGAATGCTCGTGTCGTCAATCGAGAGCACTCCTGCAAGTTTGAAGAAGATCGTACGGTCGGTTCGCATTTCTCGATGAACTTACATACAGCTACGACGGGACATAGTCGCTGAACGGGATCTATCCAGTACTGCGTTGTAGATGACAATTTGTGTCTAACTCCGCTTCCAGCCGTACGATGTTTATGAAACTTGTACAGACTGCTCGTGTCGTCAATCGAGAGCACTCCTGCAAGTTTGAAGAAGATCGTACGGTCGGTTCGCATTTCTCGATGAACTTACATACAGCTACGACGGGACTTGGTCGCTGAGCGGAATATCGGATGATGACAATTTTTCTCAAACTCCGCTTCCAGCCGTACGAAGTTTATGAAACTTGTACAGAATGCTCGTGTCGTCAATCGAGAGCACTCCTGCAAGTTTGAAGAAGATCGTACGGTCGGTTCGCATTTCTCGATGAACTTACATACAGCTACGACGGGACTTGGTCGCTGAGCGGAATATCGGATGATGACAATTTTTCTCAAACTCCGCTTCCAGCCGTACGAAGTTTATGAAACTTGTACAGAATGCTCGTGTCGTCAATCGAGAGCACTCCTGCAAGTTTGAAGAAGATCGTACGGTCGGTTCGCATTTCTCGATGAACTTACATACAGCTACGACGGGACATAGTCGCTGAACGGGATCTATCCAGTACTGCGTTGTAGATGACAATTTGTGTCTAACTCCGCTTCCAGCCGTACGATGTTTATGAAACTTGTACAGACTGCTCGTGTCGTCAATCGAGAGCACTCCTGCAAGTTTGAAGAACATCGTACGGTCGGTTCGCATTTCTCGATGAACTTACATACAGCTACGACGGGACTTGGTCGCTGAGCGGAATATCGGATGATGACAATTTTTCTCAAACTCCGCTTCCAGCCGTACGAAGTTTATGAAACTTGTACAGAATGCTCGTGTCGTCAATCGAGAGCACTCCTGCAAGTTTGAAGAAGATCGTACGGTCGGTTCGCATTTCTCGATGAACTTACATACAGCTACGACGGGACATAGTCGCTGAACGGGATCTATCCAGTACTGCGTTGTAGATGACAATTTGTGTCTAACTCCGCTTCCAGCCGTACGATGTTTATGAAACTTGTACAGACTGCTCGTGTCGTCAATCGAGAGCACTCCTGCAAGTTTGAAGAAGATCGTACGGTCGGTTCGCATTTCTCGATGAACTTACATACAGCTACGACGGGACTTGGTCGCTGAGCGGAATATCGGATGATGACAATTTTTCTCAAACTCCGCTTCCAGCCGTACGAAGTTTATGAAACTTGTACAGAATGCTCGTGTCGTCAATCGAGAGCACTCCTGCAAGTTTGAAGAAGATCGTACGGTCGGTTCGCATTTCTCGATGAACTTACATACAGCTACGACGGGACTTGGTCGCTGAGCGGAATATCGGATGATGACAATTTTTCTCAAACTCCGCTTCCAGCCGTACGAAGTTTATGAAACTTGTACAGAATGCTCGTGTCGTCAATCGAGAGCACTCCTGCAAGTTTGAAGAAGATCGTACGGTCGGTTCGCATTTCTCGATGAACTTACATACAGCTACGACGGGACATAGTCGCTGAACGGGATCTATCCAGTACTGCGTTGTAGATGACAATTTGTGTCTAACTCCGCTTCCAGCCGTACGATGTTTATGAAACTTGTACAGACTGCTCGTGTCGTCAATCGAGAGCACTCCTGCAAGTTTGAAGAACATCGTACGGTCGGTTCGCATTTCTCGATGAACTTACATACAGCTACGACGGGACTTGGTCGCTGAGCGGAATATCGGATGATGACAATTTTTCTCAAACTCCGCTTCCAGCCGTACGAAGTTTATGAAACTTGTACAGAATGCTCGTGTCGTCAATCGAGAGCACTCCTGCAAGTTTGAAGAAGATCGTACGGTCGGTTCGCATTTCTCGATGAACTTACATACAGCTACGACGGGACATAGTCGCTGAACGGGATCTATCCAGTACTGCGTTGTAGATGACAATTTGTGTCTAACTCCGCTTCCAGCCGTACGATGTTTATGAAACTTGTACAGACTGCTCGTGTCGTCAATCGAGAGCACTCCTGCCAGTTTGAAGAACATCGTACGGTCGGTTCGCATTTCTCGATGAACTTACATACAGCTACGACGGGACTTGGTCGCTGAGCGGAATATCGGATGATGACAATTTTTCGCAAACTCCGCTTCCAGCCGTACGAAGTTTATGAAACTTGTACAGAATGCTCGTGTCGTCAATCGAGAGCACTCCTGCAAGTTTGAAGAAGATCGTACGGTCGGTTCGCATTTCTCGATGAACTTACATACAGCTACGACGGGACTTGGTCGCTGAGCGGAATATCGGATGATGACAATTTTTCTCAAACTCCGCTTCCAGCCGTACGAAGTTTATGAAACTTGTACAGAATGCTCGTGTCGTCAATCGAGAGCACTCCTGCAAGTTTGAAGAAGATCGTACGGTCGGTTCGCATTTCTCGATGAACTTACATACAGCTACGACGGGACATAGTCGCTGAACGGGATCTATCCAGTACTGCGTTGTAGATGACAATTTGTGTCTAACTCCGCTTCCAGCCGTACGATGTTTATGAAACTTGTACAGACTGCTCGTGTCGTCAATCGAGAGCACTCCTGCAAGTTTGAAGAAGATCGTACGGTCGGTTCGCATTTCTCGATGAACTTACATACAGCTACGACGGGACTTGGTCGCTGAGCGGAATATCGGATGATGACAATTTTTCTCAAACTCCGCTTCCAGCCGTACGAAGTTTATGAAACTTGTACAGAATGCTCGTGTCGTCAATCGAGAGCACTCCTGCAAGTTTGAAGAAGATCGTACGATCGGTTCGCATTTCTCGATGAACTTACATACAGCTACGACGGGACATAGTCGCTGAACGGGATCTATCCAGTACTGCGTTGTAGATGACAATTTGTGTCTAACTCCGCTTCCAGCCGTACGATGTTTATGAAACTTGTACAGACTGCTCGTGTCGTCAATCGAGAGCACTCCTGCAAGTTTGAAGAAGATCGTACGGTCGGTTCGCATTTCTCGATGAACTTACATACAGCTACGACGGGACTTGGTCGCTGAGCGGAATATCGGATGATGACAATTTTTCTCAAACTCCGCTTCCAGCCGTACGAAGTTTATGAAACTTGTACAGAATGCTCGTGTCGTCAATCGAGAGCACTCCTGCAAGTTTGAAGAAGATCGTACGGTCGGTTCGCATTTCTCGATGAACTTACATACAGCTACGACGGGACTTGGTCGCTGAACGGGATCTATCCAGTACTGCGTTGTAGATGACAATTTGTGTCTAACTCCGCTTCCAGCCGTACGATGTTTATGAAACTTGTACAGACTGCTCGTGTCGTCAATCGAGAGCACTCCTGCAAGTTTGAAGAACATCGTACGGTCGGTTCGCATTTCTCGATGAACTTACATACAGCTACGACGGGACTTTGTCGCTGAGCGGAATATCGGATGATGACAATTTTTCTCAAACTCCGCTTCCAGCCGTACGAAGTTTATGAAACTTGTACAGAATGCTCGTGTCGTCAATCGAGAGCACTCCTGCAAGTTTGAAGAAGATCGTACGGTCGGTTCGCATTTCTCGATGAACTTACATACAGCTACGACGGGACTTGGTCGCTGAACGGGATCTATCCAGTACTGCGTTGTAGATGACAATTTGTGTCTAACTCCGCTTCCAGCCGTACGATGTTTATGAAACTTGTACAGACTGCTCGTGTCGTCAATCGAGAGCACTCCTGCAAGTTTGAAGAACATCGTACGGTCGGTTCGGATTTCTCGATGAACTTACATACAGCTACGACGGGACTTGGTCGCTGAGCGGAATATCGGATGATGACAATTTTTCTCAAACTCCGCTTCCAGCCGTACGAAGTTTATGAAACTTGTACAGAATGCTCGTGTCGTCAATCGAGAGCACTCCTGCAAGTTTGAAGAAGATCGTACGGTCGGTTCGCATTTCTCGATGAACTTACATACAGCTACGACGGGACATAGTCGCTGAACGGGATCTATCCAGTACTGCGTTGTAGATGACAATTTGTGTCTAACTCCGCTTCCAGCCGTACGATGTTTATGAAACTTGTACAGACTGCTCGTGTCGTCAATCGAGAGCACTCCTGCAAGTTTGAAGAACATCGTACGGTCGGTTCGCATTTCTCGATGAACTTACATACAGCTACGACGGGACTTTGTCGCTGAGCGGAATATCGGATGATGACAATTTTTCTCAAACTCCGCTTCCAGCCGTACGAAGTTTATGAAACTTGTACAGAATGCTCGTGTCGTCAATCGAGAGCACTCCTGCAAGTTTGAAGAAGATCGTACGGTCGGTTCGCATTTCTCGATGAACTTACATACAGCTACGACGGGACATAGTCGCTGAACGGGATCTATCCAGTACTGCGTTGTAGATGACAATTTGTGTCTAACTCCGCTTCCAGCCGTACGATGTTTATGAAACTTGTACAGACTGCTCGTGTCGTCAATCGAGAGCACTCCTGCAAGTTTGAAGAAGATCGTACGGTCGGTTCGCATTTCTCGATGAACTTACATACAGCTACGACGGGACTTGGTCGCTGAGCGGAATATCGGATGATGACAATTTTTCTCAAACTCCGCTTCCAGCCGTACGAAGTTTATGAAACTTGTACAGAATGCTCGTGTCGTCAATCGAGAGCACTCCTGCAAGTTTGAAGAAGATCGTACGATCGGTTCGCATTTCTCGATGAACTTACATACAGCTACGACGGGACATAGTCGCTGAACGGGATCTATCCAGTACTGCGTTGTAGATGACAATTTGTGTCTAACTCCGCTTCCAGCCGTACGATGTTTATGAAACTTGTACAGACTGCTCGTGTCGTCAATCGAGAGCACTCCTGCAAGTTTGAAGAAGATCGTACGGTCGGTTCGCATTTCTCGATGAACTTACATACAGCTACGACGGGACTTGGTCGCTGAGCGGAATATCGGATGATGACAATTTTTCTCAAACTCCGCTTCCAGCCGTACGAAGTTTATGAAACTTGTACAGAATGCTCGTGTCGTCAATCGAGAGCACTCCTGCAAGTTTGAAGAAGATCGTACGATCGGTTCGCATTTCTCGATGAACTTACATACAGCTACGACGGGACATAGTCGCTGAACGGGATCTATCCAGTACTGCGTTGTAGATGACAATTTGTGTCTAACTCCGCTTCCAGCCGTACGATGTTTATGAAACTTGTACAGACTGCTCGTGTCGTCAATCGAGAGCACTCCTGCAAGTTTGAAGAACATCGTACGGTCGGTTCGCATTTCTCGATGAACTTACATACAGCTACGACGGGACTTGGTCGCTGAGCGGAATATCGGATGATGACAATTTTTCTCAAACTCCGCTTCCAGCCGTACGAAGTTTATGAAACTTGTACAGAATGCTCGTGTCGTCAATCGAGAGCACTCCTGCAAGTTTGAAGAAGATCGTACGGTCGGTTCGCATTTCTCGATGAACTTACATACAGCTACGACGGGACATAGTCGCTGAACGGGATCTATCCAGTACTGCGTTGTAGATGACAATTTGTGTCTAACTCCGCTTCCAGCCGTACGATGTTTATGAAACTTGTACAGACTGCTCGTGTCGTCAATCGAGAGCACTCCTGCCAGTTTGAAGAACATCGTACGGTCGGTTCGCATTTCTCGATGAACTTACATACAGCTACGACGGGACTTGGTCGCTGAGCGGAATATCGGATGATGACAATTTTTCTCAAACTCCGCTTCCAGCCGTACGAAGTTTATGAAACTTGTACAGAATGCTCGTGTCGTCAATCGAGAGCACTCCTGCAAGTTTGAAGAAGATCGTACGGTCGGTTCGCATTTCTCGATGAACTTACATACAGCTACGACGGGACTTTGTCGCTGAGCGGAATATCGGATGATGACAATTTTTCTCAAACTCCGCTTCCAGCCGTACGAAGTTTATGAAACTTGTACAGAATGCTCGTGTCGTCAATCGAGAGCACTCCTGCAAGTTTGAAGAAGATCGTACGGTCGGTTCGCATTTCTCGATGAACTTACATACAGCTACGACGGGACATAGTCGCTGAACGGGATCTATCCAGTACTGCGTTGTAGATGACAATTTGTGTCTAACTCCGCTTCCAGCCGTACGATGTTTATGAAACTTGTACAGACTGCTCGTGTCGTCAATCGAGAGCACTCCTGCAAGTTTGAAGAAGATCGTACGGTCGGTTCGCATTTCTCGATGAACTTACATACAGCTACGACGGGACTTGGTCGCTGAGCGGAATATCGGATGATGACAATTTTTCTCAAACTCCGCTTCCAGCCGTACGAAGTTTATGAAACTTGTACAGAATGCTCGTGTCGTCAATCGAGAGCACTCCTGCAAGTTTGAAGAAGATCGTACGATCGGTTCGCATTTCTCGATGAACTTACATACAGCTACGACGGGACATAGTCGCTGAACGGGATCTATCCAGTACTGCGTTGTAGATGACAATTTGTGTCTAACTCCGCTTCCAGCCGTACGATGTTTATGAAACTTGTACAGACTGCTCGTGTCGTCAATCGAGAGCACTCCTGCAAGTTTGAAGAAGATCGTACGGTCGGTTCGCATTTCTCGATGAACTTACATACAGCTACGACGGGACTTGGTCGCTGAGCGGAATATCGGATGATGACAATTTTTCTCAAACTCCGCTTCCAGCCGTACGAAGTTTATGAAACTTGTACAGAATGCTCGTGTCGTCAATCGAGAGCACTCCTGCAAGTTTGAAGAAGATCGTACGGTCGGTTCGCATTTCTCGATGAACTTACATACAGCTACGACGGGACTTGGTCGCTGAGCGGAATATCGGATGATGACAATTTTTCTCAAACTCCGCTTCCAGCCGTACGAAGTTTATGAAACTTGTACAGAATGCTCGTGTCGTCAATCGAGAGCACTCCTGCAAGTTTGAAGAAGATCGTACGGTCGGTTCGCATTTCTCGATGAACTTACATACAGCTACGACGGGACATAGTCGCTGAACGGGATCTATCCAGTACTGCGTTGTAGATGACAATTTGTGTCTAACTCCGCTTCCAGCCGTACGATGTTTATGAAACTTGTACAGACTGCTCGTGTCGTCAATCGAGAGCACTCCTGCAAGTTTGAAGAACATCGTACGGTCGGTTCGCATTTCTCGATGAACTTACATACAGCTACGACGGGACTTGGTCGCTGAGCGGAATATCGGATGATGACAATTTTTCTCAAACTCCGCTTCCAGCCGTACGAAGTTTATGAAACTTGTACAGAATGCTCGTGTCGTCAATCGAGAGCACTCCTGCAAGTTTGAAGAAGATCGTACGGTCGGTTCGCATTTCTCGATGAACTTACATACAGCTACGACGGGACATAGTCGCTGAACGGGATCTATCCAGTACTGCGTTGTAGATGACAATTTGTGTCTAACTCCGCTTCCAGCCGTACGATGTTTATGAAACTTGTACAGACTGCTCGTGTCGTCAATCGAGAGCACTCCTGCCAGTTTGAAGAACATCGTACGGTCGGTTCGCATTTCTCGATGAACTTACATACAGCTACGACGGGACTTGGTCGCTGAGCGGAATATCGGATGATGACAATTTTTCGCAAACTCCGCTTCCAGCCGTACGAAGTTTATGAAACTTGTACAGAATGCTCGTGTCGTCAATCGAGAGCACTCCTGCAAGTTTGAAGAAGATCGTACGGTCGGTTCGCATTTCTCGATGAACTTACATACAGCTACGACGGGACTTGGTCGCTGAGCGGAATATCGGATGATGACAATTTTTCTCAAACTCCGCTTCCAGCCGTACGAAGTTTATGAAACTTGTACAGAATGCTCGTGTCGTCAATCGAGAGCACTCCTGCAAGTTTGAAGAACATCGTACGGTCGGTTCGGATTTCTCGATGAACTTACATACAGCTACGACGGGACTTGGTCGCTGAGCGGAATATCGGATGATGACAATTTTTCTCAAACTCCGCTTCCAGCCGTACGAAGTTTATGAAACTTGTACAGAATGCTCGTGTCGTCAATCGAGAGCACTCCTGCAAGTTTGAAGAAGATCGTACGGTCGGTTCGCATTTCTCGATGAACTTACATACAGCTACGACGGGACATAGTCGCTGAACGGGATCTATCCAGTACTGCGTTGTAGATGACAATTTGTGTCTAACTCCGCTTCCAGCCGTACGATGTTTATGAAACTTGTACAGACTGCTCGTGTCGTCAATCGAGAGCACTCCTGCAAGTTTGAAGAACATCGTACGGTCGGTTCGCATTTCTCGATGAACTTACATACAGCTACGACGGGACTTTGTCGCTGAGCGGAATATCGGATGATGACAATTTTTCTCAAACTCCGCTTCCAGCCGTACGAAGTTTATGAAACTTGTACAGAATGCTCGTGTCGTCAATCGAGAGCACTCCTGCAAGTTTGAAGAAGATCGTACGGTCGGTTCGCATTTCTCGATGAACTTACATACAGCTACGACGGGACATAGTCGCTGAACGGGATCTATCCAGTACTGCGTTGTAGATGACAATTTGTGTCTAACTCCGCTTCCAGCCGTACGATGTTTATGAAACTTGTACAGACTGCTCGTGTCGTCAATCGAGAGCACTCCTGCAAGTTTGAAGAAGATCGTACGGTCGGTTCGCATTTCTCGATGAACTTACATACAGCTACGACGGGACTTGGTCGCTGAGCGGAATATCGGATGATGACAATTTTTCTCAAACTCCGCTTCCAGCCGTACGAAGTTTATGAAACTTGTACAGAATGCTCGTGTCGTCAATCGAGAGCACTCCTGCAAGTTTGAAGAAGATCGTACGATCGGTTCGCATTTCTCGATGAACTTACATACAGCTACGACGGGACATAGTCGCTGAACGGGATCTATCCAGTACTGCGTTGTAGATGACAATTTGTGTCTAACTCCGCTTCCAGCCGTACGATGTTTATGAAACTTGTACAGACTGCTCGTGTCGTCAATCGAGAGCACTCCTGCAAGTTTGAAGAAGATCGTACGGTCGGTTCGCATTTCTCGATGAACTTACATACAGCTACGACGGGACTTGGTCGCTGAGCGGAATATCGGATGATGACAATTTTTCTCAAACTCCGCTTCCAGCCGTACGAAGTTTATGAAACTTGTACAGAATGCTCGTGTCGTCAATCGAGAGCACTCCTGCAAGTTTGAAGAAGATCGTACGATCGGTTCGCATTTCTCGATGAACTTACATACAGCTACGACGGGACATAGTCGCTGAACGGGATCTATCCAGTACTGCGTTGTAGATGACAATTTGTGTCTAACTCCGCTTCCAGCCGTACGATGTTTATGAAACTTGTACAGACTGCTCGTGTCGTCAATCGAGAGCACTCCTGCAAGTTTGAAGAAGATCGTACGGTCGGTTCGCATTTCTCGATGAACTTACATACAGCTACGACGGGACTTTGTCGCTGAGCGGAATATCGGATGATGACAATTTTTCTCAAACTCCGCTTCCAGCCGTACGAAGTTTATGAAACTTGTACAGAATGCTCGTGTCGTCAATCGAGAGCACTCCTGCAAGTTTGAAGAAGATCGTACGGTCGGTTCGCATTTCTCGATGAACTTACATACAGCTACGACGGGACATAGTCGCTGAACGGGATCTATCCAGTACTGCGTTGTAGATGACAATTTGTGTCTAACTCCGCTTCCAGCCGTACGATGTTTATGAAACTTGTACAGACTGCTCGTGTCGTCAATCGAGAGCACTCCTGCAAGTTTGAAGAAGATCGTACGGTCGGTTCGCATTTCTCGATGAACTTACATACAGCTACGACGGGACTTGGTCGCTGAGCGGAATATCGGATGATGACAATTTTTCTCAAACTCCGCTTCCAGCCGTACGAAGTTTATGAAACTTGTACAGAATGCTCGTGTCGTCAATCGAGAGCACTCCTGCAAGTTTGAAGAAGATCGTACGGTCGGTTCGCATTTCTCGATGAACTTACATACAGCTACGACGGGACTTGGTCGCTGAACGGGATCTATCCAGTACTGCGTTGTAGATGACAATTTGTGTCTAACTCCGCTTCCAGCCGTACGATGTTTATGAAACTTGTACAGACTGCTCGTGTCGTCAATCGAGAGCACTCCTGCAAGTTTGAAGAACATCGTACGGTCGGTTCGCATTTCTCGATGAACTTACATACAGCTACGACGGGACTTTGTCGCTGAGCGGAATATCGGATGATGACAATTTTTCTCAAACTCCGCTTCCAGCCGTACGAAGTTTATGAAACTTGTACAGAATGCTCGTGTCGTCAATCGAGAGCACTCCTGCAAGTTTGAAGAAGATCGTACGGTCGGTTCGCATTTCTCGATGAACTTACATACAGCTACGACGGGACTTGGTCGCTGAACGGGATCTATCCAGTACTGCGTTGTAGATGACAATTTGTGTCTAACTCCGCTTCCAGCCGTACGATGTTTATGAAACTTGTACAGACTGCTCGTGTCGTCAATCGAGAGCACTCCTGCAAGTTTGAAGAACATCGTACGGTCGGTTCGGATTTCTCGATGAACTTACATACAGCTACGACGGGACTTGGTCGCTGAGCGGAATATCGGATGATGACAATTTTTCTCAAACTCCGCTTCCAGCCGTACGAAGTTTATGAAACTTGTACAGAATGCTCGTGTCGTCAATCGAGAGCACTCCTGCAAGTTTGAAGAAGATCGTACGGTCGGTTCGCATTTCTCGATGAACTTACATACAGCTACGACGGGACATAGTCGCTGAACGGGATCTATCCAGTACTGCGTTGTAGATGACAATTTGTGTCTAACTCCGCTTCCAGCCGTACGATGTTTATGAAACTTGTACAGACTGCTCGTGTCGTCAATCGAGAGCACTCCTGCAAGTTTGAAGAACATCGTACGGTCGGTTCGCATTTCTCGATGAACTTACATACAGCTACGACGGGACTTTGTCGCTGAGCGGAATATCGGATGATGACAATTTTTCTCAAACTCCGCTTCCAGCCGTACGAAGTTTATGAAACTTGTACAGAATGCTCGTGTCGTCAATCGAGAGCACTCCTGCAAGTTTGAAGAAGATCGTACGGTCGGTTCGCATTTCTCGATGAACTTACATACAGCTACGACGGGACATAGTCGCTGAACGGGATCTATCCAGTACTGCGTTGTAGATGACAATTTGTGTCTAACTCCGCTTCCAGCCGTACGATGTTTATGAAACTTGTACAGACTGCTCGTGTCGTCAATCGAGAGCACTCCTGCAAGTTTGAAGAAGATCGTACGGTCGGTTCGCATTTCTCGATGAACTTACATACAGCTACGACGGGACTTGGTCGCTGAGCGGAATATCGGATGATGACAATTTTTCTCAAACTCCGCTTCCAGCCGTACGAAGTTTATGAAACTTGTACAGAATGCTCGTGTCGTCAATCGAGAGCACTCCTGCAAGTTTGAAGAAGATCGTACGATCGGTTCGCATTTCTCGATGAACTTACATACAGCTACGACGGGACATAGTCGCTGAACGGGATCTATCCAGTACTGCGTTGTAGATGACAATTTGTGTCTAACTCCGCTTCCAGCCGTACGATGTTTATGAAACTTGTACAGACTGCTCGTGTCGTCAATCGAGAGCACTCCTGCAAGTTTGAAGAAGATCGTACGGTCGGTTCGCATTTCTCGATGAACTTACATACAGCTACGACGGGACTTGGTCGCTGAGCGGAATATCGGATGATGACAATTTTTCTCAAACTCCGCTTCCAGCCGTACGAAGTTTATGAAACTTGTACAGAATGCTCGTGTCGTCAATCGAGAGCACTCCTGCAAGTTTGAAGAAGATCGTACGATCGGTTCGCATTTCTCGATGAACTTACATACAGCTACGACGGGACATAGTCGCTGAACGGGATCTATCCAGTACTGCGTTGTAGATGACAATTTGTGTCTAACTCCGCTTCCAGCCGTACGATGTTTATGAAACTTGTACAGACTGCTCGTGTCGTCAATCGAGAGCACTCCTGCAAGTTTGAAGAAGATCGTACGGTCGGTTCGCATTTCTCGATGAACTTACATACAGCTACGACGGGACTTTGTCGCTGAGCGGAATATCGGATGATGACAATTTTTCTCAAACTCCGCTTCCAGCCGTACGAAGTTTATGAAACTTGTACAGAATGCTCGTGTCGTCAATCGAGAGCACTCCTGCAAGTTTGAAGAAGATCGTACGGTCGGTTCGCATTTCTCGATGAACTTACATACAGCTACGACGGGACATAGTCGCTGAACGGGATCTATCCAGTACTGCGTTGTAGATGACAATTTGTGTCTAACTCCGCTTCCAGCCGTACGATGTTTATGAAACTTGTACAGACTGCTCGTGTCGTCAATCGAGAGCACTCCTGCAAGTTTGAAGAAGATCGTACGGTCGGTTCGCATTTCTCGATGAACTTACATACAGCTACGACGGGACTTGGTCGCTGAGCGGAATATCGGATGATGACAATTTTTCTCAAACTCCGCTTCCAGCCGTACGAAGTTTATGAAACTTGTACAGAATGCTCGTGTCGTCAATCGAGAGCACTCCTGCAAGTTTGAAGAAGATCGTACGATCGGTTCGCATTTCTCGATGAACTTACATACAGCTACGACGGGACATAGTCGCTGAACGGGATCTATCCAGTACTGCGTTGTAGATGACAATTTGTGTCTAACTCCGCTTCCAGCCGTACGATGTTTATGAAACTTGTACAGACTGCTCGTGTCGTCAATCGAGAGCACTCCTGCAAGTTTGAAGAAGATCGTACGGTCGGTTCGCATTTCTCGATGAACTTACATACAGCTACGACGGGACTTGGTCGCTGAGCGGAATATCGGATGATGACAATTTTTCTCAAACTCCGCTTCCAGCCGTACGAAGTTTATGAAACTTGTACAGAATGCTCGTGTCGTCAATCGAGAGCACTCCTGCAAGTTTGAAGAAGATCGTACGGTCGGTTCGCATTTCTCGATGAACTTACATACAGCTACGACGGGACTTGGTCGCTGAGCGGAATATCGGATGATGACAATTTTTCTCAAACTCCGCTTCCAGCCGTACGAAGTTTATGAAACTTGTACAGAATGCTCGTGTCGTCAATCGAGAGCACTCCTGCAAGTTTGAAGAAGATCGTACGGTCGGTTCGCATTTCTCGATGAACTTACATACAGCTACGACGGGACTTGGTCGCTGAACGGGATCTATCCAGTACTGCGTTGTAGATGACAATTTGTGTCTAACTCCGCTTCCAGCCGTACGATGTTTATGAAACTTGTACAGACTGCTCGTGTCGTCAATCGAGAGCACTCCTGCAAGTTTGAAGAACATCGTACGGTCGGTTCGCATTTCTCGATGAACTTACATACAGCTACGACGGGACTTTGTCGCTGAGCGGAATATCGGATGATGACAATTTTTCTCAAACTCCGCTTCCAGCCGTACGAAGTTTATGAAACTTGTACAGAATGCTCGTGTCGTCAATCGAGAGCACTCCTGCAAGTTTGAAGAAGATCGTACGGTCGGTTCGCATTTCTCGATGAACTTACATACAGCTACGACGGGACTTGGTCGCTGAGCGGAATATCGGATGATGACAATTTTTCTCAAACTCCGCTTCCAGCCGTACGAAGTTTATGAAACTTGTACAGAATGCTCGTGTCGTCAATCGAGAGCACTCCTGCAAGTTTGAAGAAGATCGTACGGTCGGTTCGCATTTCTCGATGAACTTACATACAGCTACGACGGGACATAGTCGCTGAACGGGATCTATCCAGTACTGCGTTGTAGATGACAATTTGTGTCTAACTCCGCTTCCAGCCGTACGATGTTTATGAAACTTGTACAGACTGCTCGTGTCGTCAATCGAGAGCACTCCTGCAAGTTTGAAGAACATCGTACGGTCGGTTCGCATTTCTCGATGAACTTACATACAGCTACGACGGGACTTGGTCGCTGAGCGGAATATCGGATGATGACAATTTTTCTCAAACTCCGCTTCCAGCCGTACGAAGTTTATGAAACTTGTACAGAATGCTCGTGTCGTCAATCGAGAGCACTCCTGCAAGTTTGAAGAAGATCGTACGGTCGGTTCGCATTTCTCGATGAACTTACATACAGCTACGACGGGACATAGTCGCTGAACGGGATCTATCCAGTACTGCGTTGTAGATGACAATTTGTGTCTAACTCCGCTTCCAGCCGTACGATGTTTATGAAACTTGTACAGACTGCTCGTGTCGTCAATCGAGAGCACTCCTGCCAGTTTGAAGAACATCGTACGGTCGGTTCGCATTTCTCGATGAACTTACATACAGCTACGACGGGACTTGGTCGCTGAGCGGAATATCGGATGATGACAATTTTTCTCAAACTCCGCTTCCAGCCGTACGAAGTTTATGAAACTTGTACAGAATGCTCGTGTCGTCAATCGAGAGCACTCCTGCAAGTTTGAAGAAGATCGTACGGTCGGTTCGCATTTCTCGATGAACTTACATACAGCTACGACGGGACTTGGTCGCTGAACGGGATCTATCCAGTACTGCGTTGTAGATGACAATTTGTGTCTAACTCCGCTTCCAGCCGTACGATGTTTATGAAACTTGTACAGACTGCTCGTGTCGTCAATCGAGAGCACTCCTGCAAGTTTGAAGAAGATCGTACGGTCGGTTCAGATTTCTGTTCATAAACGTCTATTTCACCCATTGACGAGATATTCCAAATGTTTGTTTCTGTATTTTTCAATTTTTTATAACATGCATGACTACCCTCGGTACGATGAGTTGTTCACCCTGTGAAAGTGGAAATTTTTTGATAATTGTGTTTGAGTCCAACACTCAATCGCCCACCCGTCCGCTGGGGTCGTTGCGTCGGGCGCCGCCGCTTACTTAGCTCGGCGGAGTCCACGCGCGCCGACCGCCCGGACGCTCCCCCGGTATCCTTAAGAGATGGGACGGTCCGGTAGGACCGTCGTACGAAACTA
>CAWWDK010000254.1:62500-72500 GCA_963942575.1 Priocnemis perturbator
GGGAAAAGGCCCGTCCTCAGGCCACGCTTGCCGCGGACTTCGGTTCCGAAGTCCGCTAAGGGAGTAGCCCCCGAGGCCTCTAAGGTCTCGGAGGCGAAAACCTTGCGAGTGGTGCTCGAGAAATGCCCAAATCCAAGCACGAGTCCTGGGACATCTAGTCCCAAGAAGAAGAAAAGGAGGGCTAATAAGCCGCAGCGGACTGGCAACCCGCCCCTATCTCCGTCACCGGCGGAGATAGCAAACAAAGTGCGCGCTATACAGGCGATATGCCTCAGCTCACCTAATAAGGTGAGCAAAGAGGTGTCGAGCCTGATAATGGCGCAGGTCGAGGCTCTTGCCCAAGTGGCGAGAGACCTCGTAGTTAAGAACAAAGTTTGTGAAGGGAGGGTTAAGACTGCTTCGCAAGAAGCAGTCAAGACCAAGAAGGCTGTACAGAGCGCGATCTCTGAGTCACTGAAGAAGGTGGCTCAGAAGGAATCTAAGCCCTTGTCCTACGCCGAAATGGCGAAAAGGACGAAGGGAGGTGTAAGCGCTGCACCAATAAATAAACCACCTATTCATGTGGTAAGAATCTTTCCCTCGGCCAAAGGGAAAGACAAGTATTCTGACAGCGATGCGACCAAGAAGACGGTCCTGTCTCTGGTGAATCCCACCAAGACGAGGATCGCGGTCAAGGCCGTCAGACGTATCCACGGGAACGGCGTTTCCGTGGAGACGAAAAGCCAGGAAGACCTAAAGGTCTTCCTAGAGAGTACGAAGTTGAAAGAAGCACACCTGAAGGTGGAGCTCCCGGCCAAGAGGAGGCCGCTCGTAATAATTTACGATGTTCCCTCCTCGATGAGCCAGAAGGAGCTCCTCTCGGGCCTCCGGAAGCAAAATCTGGATGATTTGCCGAAGGAGGAGTGCGAAAAGGCTATAGTTCCCCGTTTCAGGATGGGGAAAAAGCCGGAGGTCAAGCACTGGGTCGTCGAGGTGGACCCAGTAGTTAGAAAGAGGCTCCTCTCGGGGGGCCGAGTTTTCCTGGGATGGTCGTCCTGCCGAGTGCAGGACTATCTATCCGTGACGCGGTGCTTTAAGTGCCAAGCCTTCGGGCATGTCGCTAAGCACTGCCGATCAAAGGAGGATGTCTGCGGTCACTGCGCCCAACGGGGGCATACCTTTGCTAAGTGCAACGACAGGGATAAGCCTGCGGCTTGCCCTTCGTGTAAGGCGCTTGGCAAATCGCACAAGCATTCTTCCAGGGACAAAAGGTGTCCATCATACCTGATGGCACTTGAGAACCTTGTCAGTCGAACGAATTATGGACAATAATCGTTCTAAACTTCTGAAACCACTGAGAATGCTGCAGTTAAATATGCAGCGTTCCAGAGCGGTTGCTGACGAAGTCAGACAGACAATGGAGCGCAGGAACATAGATGTGTTGCTCGCACAGGAGCCTTACAATGTCCGGGGAAAAATCTCCGGCTTGGGGCTCGCTGCGAGAGTGGTGACGGGCGCGCCCGACGGAGCTCAGGCTCTGGCGGCGATTGTCGTCCGGAACCCTGATTACAATGTAGTCAAGCTCTCGCAGCTGTGCGACACACACTGTGCCTGCGCTGAGGTTACCGGCCAGTTCGGCGCTCTCTACGTAGTCAGCCAGTACTTTCAATTCTCTGATGAGATTGAGGTCGGCTTGGCTGCGTTGGAGAAGCTATTGTTTGTGTTACGGGACCGTCCGGTCGTTATTGCCGCCGACGTCAATGCCAAATCTCCCCTTTGGGGGAGTGAGGCAGTCGACGAACGCGGTGAAGCTATGGAGGATTTCATAGCGCAACACGACCTGACTGTCCTAAATGAGGCTGGAAATGCTCCGACGTTCTCCGGCCCGACTGGTGAGTCAAATATTGACATTACTATGGTCACGCAGAAGGCCGTTCACTTGATGAATGGCTGGAAGGTTCGCCCATCTTGGGCGAACAGTGACCATAATTCGATAGAGATTGTGATTACTAAGCCACCTGCCGAAGGCGTGCAGGCGGAACGGGAGCCCCTTAAAAGGCGCTTCCTGCTTAGTTCTCTTGACTGGCGGAAGTTCGATCGGGCGCTATTAGAAGAGAGAGGTACACTCTCCTCCTTTGAAGTCGGTCGACGCGAGGACGTGGAACTTCTGGCCGAGGCGGTCGAGAAATCGATCGTCAAAGCCTGTGAAGCGTCCATGCGAAGAAAGACAAGGCATGTTAAGTCGGTCCCGTGGTGGACGCCGGACTTAACAAAAATGAAATACTTGACGTATAGAAAGAGAGTCGCTTTCCAAAAGGAAAGAGACGAAGAGAGGCGAACGCATTTGAAGCAAATTTACCTGGAGCAGCGTAGGCAATACACCTATGCTATCCGAAGTGCTAAAAAGAAGTCCTGGGAGGACTTCATTAGCACAGAGTGTAACAAGAGTGAAAAGACTTGGGGGTTTGCCTATAAGGCATCCCTTAACAAGCTCCGTGTAGAGCAGGCGGTTAACAACCTGCGTACGGCCGATGGCTATACGTTAGGTTGGCACGATACGGCTAAGGCCTTATTGGACACTCTCGTCCCCGACGACAGCCGGGAGGGCGAAACTCCGGAGCAAATGACGGTGCGGGCCGATTCCTCGTCTGTACCCTCGGCGGAAGACACTCCAGTCTTCCTGCCAGAGGAGGTAGGCGTAGCGATATCGACCCTTAAGCACAAGAAATGCCCGGGGATCGATTTAATCGATAGTGAGATTATCCAGTGGTCGTGGAGGATTCTTCACGAACCACTGGTTAAATTGTATAATGAGTGCCTTCGGTGGGGAGTATTCCCCACCGCTTGGAAAGTGGGTTCAATTAGAACCCTCTTGAAAAGTGAAGATAAGGATAGGTCCTTGGCAAAATCGTATAGACCGATTTGCCTGCTCTCTGGGCTTGGTAAAGTCCTAGAGAAGCTCGTTGCTAAGAGATTGCGGACGGTATTTGACGATCCGGTGCATAGCTCCGATCGTCAATATGGATTCAAGGCCGGGAGGTCGACCGAGGAAGCCTTGGTCAAATTTCGGTCTTTGACATCCGACTGTCCGGGGAAATATGCGGTCGCTCTTTCTTTCGACATCTCTGGTGCTTTTGACAATGTCTGGTGGCCTAGCGTCTTCAAGAATTTGAAGCGCCGGGCATGCCCTTCGAATCTGTACTTGCTTATGCAAGATTACTTCCTGAACCGTGAGGCGAGGATTACCTCAAATCATGGTCAGGTCGTGAAGCGGGTAACGAAAGGTTGCCCACAAGGATCAATTCTTGGTCCGAGCTGTTGGAACCTCATCTTTGATGAGGTTCTGCAGCTCCTTGAGAGAGTGCCCAATAGCAATACTATCGCTTACGCGGACGACCTCCTCGCAGTCATCTTTGGTGACTCGAGGTTGGAAGTTGAGCGTACGGGCCAATGTGTGACAGATGTTATAGTGGCTTGGTGTAAAACCGAGAAACTAGCACTGTCGGCACCAAAGAGCGAGATGATTCTTATTAAGGGTCATCTCGATTTGAATAGAGCACCCGTCATACAGATTGAAGGGAAAAGTGTGGCGCTGAAGAGGACCATGAGGTACCTCGGCGTGCACTTTAGCACTAGGCTTGGCATAGCTGCGCATGTAAGTCACATAGGAGAGAAGTGCATTAAAGCTTTTAATAGTTTGGCTAGATTAGCCAAGGCAAATTGGGGACTGGACTGTAGGACTCTTGCAGCTTTGTATAGAGGACTATATGTTCCGGTCGCCACTTATGCTAGTGCGGGCTGGGCCGATCTGCTGACCGACACCAACAAGAAAGTCTTGTTGAGAGGTCAGCGGCAGGTCCTGCTCCGGATCGCCAAGGCTTACCGAACGGTATCAACCGACGCTATCCCCGTGATAGCGGGAGTTCTGCCGGTCGACTTGGCGATCCTCGAACGATCGTACGTGTACATGGCCTCGAAAGGTTCGGACTTCGAATTCGAAGGCTATGTTTTCCGTCAAAGTGAGATCGATAGCGGGAACTTGGCCCTTGGAGAGGTGAAAGCCTCGATAAGGGAAAAGATCCTGCATCTGTGGCAGCTCCGTTGGGAGCAGTCATCGAAGGGCAGAACTACGTTCGCCTTCTTTGGCAATGTCGCGGATAGACTCGCCAGCCGGTGGATTATGTTGGATCACTATATGACCCAGTTCCTTAGCGGCCACGGAGATTTCCGAGGCAAGCTGAAGGAACGGGCTCTGGTGGAAAGCGGTGAGTGTGAGTGTGGGGTGTTGGAGACTTCATCCCACCTCCTCTTCCACTGCGCCAAGTATGTGAATGAAAGGCAAGCCCTGATGCAGGCGGTGGGCGGGGACCGCTGGCCGGTACCCGAATCCACCTTCACCTCGAAAGCTCTGCTTGGGGCTTTCAAGAAGTTTGCGAATTTGGTATTAAAAGCCAGAGAGGAGGAACGGAAGGCTCGATTACTCGAGCCTCCTCCTCCTGTATAGACCAAAATGCCCCAACTATGACAAAAGCAAAAGATGAACTGATTCGCAAGAGGGGGCTTAGGTCTCTCGGGTGTGACGATCCCGCGAACTCTGAGTTGGTTCACCAAACCTAGCCGGTACCTCGGGGCTGGGGAAGTCCCGGCTGCGCTGTGTTTGCGCAGTCGTCCCCAGCAGTGTGGCATGGCTTCGAGGGGGCAGTGGCGGAGTCGCTTTGGCAAGCGTCCGCCGGATTGTAGAGAAATGGCTAATTTGGACTAGCCTGCCCGATCATCCGGCACTTTTATGCGTGCGTGGCGGTGGAATTATAGACCTAGAGTCGAGGAATCCACTTACCACCACTTGAAAGGCATATAGAACAGTTGTCCCTATCTACTGGCGGGAGTAACTATTGAAGCCATGGGGCGTTACATCTCTGACTCGGCGTGGTGCGTTCGCGCACCTATCGCAAAAGACCGTGAAAGATCAATTCTGGGAGCCGAGCTCGGTATTTATATCGGTCAGACTTGGTAAGCACCGGCATTTCTAGCTGGACCGACTTCGGGCTTCGGCTTTGTTAGGCGGTCAATATAAAGGTTATACTATGTTCCACTGAGAGTAAGGGAGCGAAAGTTTTCTCTAGTTAACGAATGTAATGAAGGTTTTGCAGGAGCGTCCTGGCCTTGCGAGGTCCAGGCGTTTTTGGTTGATCTGGAGCGTTTGGCCCAGGGAGCCTCGGTGGCAGGGATGTCACCGTCGCGTACCGAGTCAGAGACCAATGATGCTTTGTGGGGGAAATAAATGACTCCGCCCACCCTAAGGGTGGGTTCAAGTCATCTCAATTGATGACAGGGGTGTAAGAACCCAAGACCGTTCGAGCACCTTCTCGAAGTGGCTTCGGCCACGGGTGACGCTGTTACGGGTCTGGAACGTCCAGACCCAACCAAGCTCGACGGATCGCAGACTACAGACGACGACAGAGTCAAACATATCCACATACCTAATGTGCATACTAATGGCCAGCAGGGGCCTAAGGTCCGGTTGAATGCACCGGACCAAAACTTGAATTGAATTGAATTATTGAATTGAATTGAATTAAAGAAAAGCTCTATGTGCGAGTAAAAAGGGTAAAGAAAAGAAGGGAAGGAAAGAAAGAAAGAAAGAAAGAAAGAAAGACACAAATGCGAAGCAAAGCATAAAGTACAGGCACGTCCCGATCCCCCCATCTGGAGGACGGGACACAAGATCCAAGGTCCGGGTTAAGCCACCGGACCGAATATAATAAAAGCACTAAGTGCGTGCCAAATAAGAATAAGAGATGGTAAAAGAAATAAAAGAGCAGACACGTCCTGATCTCCCCATCTGGGGGACAGGACTTAGAAATAATAAATAAGTGACGATAGCACAATCGCTCACATGCACTCCTCTCTTCCTCCCTGAAAATGGGTACGGCGGCTAGAAGGCAAAATAAGACCGAAGCACGACTCCCCTTGAGGGACGTGCGTTATGACGAAAAATTGCATCCTGTTCTCTCAACGTGGGAGACAGGACTCAAAAAGCCTCGCCGCCCTCCACTACTCGCTGCCAAGCAACGCTGGTTAGCACTTGAAAGTGAGTGGACTCCGGTCCGCGATGAACTTATGTAATAATAGTGGAGTACCCAAGGGGTTTCCCATCCCCCGATTCTCCTTGCATAAGAGGCAAGAGATGAAGTAAAGAGTTCAGACATGCCTCCTACTAGTGCACATGCCGCTAGGGATGTGAGCATTATAGTCCGACTAGTGCGTACGACGAAGGGGGGGGGATTCTAGACCCTCCCGCCCTCTATCGTGCGTAGGTCTGGCTGCTCACGTGCCCTTCAATGTGTAGCGTAATGGTACGAGGAGTCTGGGCCGCACCCCCTCCTGGGACAAGTCCCAGGAGATCCCAACACTCTAACAACCCCAGATCACAGACCCTACAAACTTAACACCTTGTCGCCTCGTTGATGGGGCGTTCTAGGCGCCCCGTCTGGGCGTCTGGGTGCCATGGATAGGGGAATCATCCTGATAGCTGGATGACGCCCACGTAGCCACTTTCAATTCGCATATTCAATTCACTTAAATAGGTGGCCTCTGATCCAACGGTGGACAGAGGCCAATTTGCTTTGAGCCAATATTTCAATTTCAATTCATTTAGATAGGTGGCCTCTGATCCAACGGTGGACAGAGGCCAATTTGCCTTTGAGCAAAAATTTCAATTTTCAATTCATTTAGATAGGTGGCCTCTGATCCAACGGTGGACAGAGGCCAATTTGCCTTTGAGCAAAAATTTCAACTCATTTTCGATAGGTGGCCTCTGATCCAACGATGGACAGAGGCCAAATTTGCTTTAGGCCAATTTACAGGTGGCCGCCCAAGGGCACGAGGCAAAAATGGGAAACCCGAAAGACAATTGCTAAGACCTCGGCCCTGGGCAAAAAGTAGAAGCAAACAGTGTCAAAAATATATCCCCCGTCGGACCCTACCACGCCGCCAAGTACACACGGCATACGTAATCCTCGAAAGGAACACGCCGCTAGGGGTCCGTCGAGAATGGTCCCGCGAGCGAGCGAGCGAAATATAGCCCACCCCACCCGCTGGTATAGAGTCAGAATTCCCTTTGTAGACCAGCGGGAATATAAAAGCGTCGCGATAGGGCCACCTGTCAGCTATCAACTAGGCAAAACTTATAGGCCCACAGGGCCCTCTAAAAAGCACTAATCGAGGCAGTTAGAAGGTTTCAGGCACAAAACCAAACAAAACAAAGATGACAGAATTCAATGGGCCAAAATACTCCGGACGTGAAATAGCCCCCCGTTCGGATGTCCGGGTGGGGGCTGGCCTGCGGGGTGATGTCTTCGGAATTTTCCCGGACCGACGAGGAGGCGTGGCGACGAGAAGCGACGATAGGATGGGGGCTAGCTCCGTCGCGCGACCGCACACTCGTGCGGTCACCCGAGCCCTGGCTGAAGTTGCCAGGACGTCGCCCGCCCAAAGCGAGGGCACACACAACCGCCGCTCCCTCGAAGATACCGCCGGCCGGGAGCGCGACGGGGCAGCGACGCCCCAGGACCTCGGCCTCCGTGCCGTCCGCTTAGAACTTGTAAGATGCGATCAGATAGTCGCCGGCCCATCATCAGTGGTCGGCGGCAGCGTTAACTGCGATAGCGAACAGGGAAGGGCACAAGCCCCGCGAGCGGACTTAGATTGCGAAAACCCGAGCGTGCGTGCGAACCCACAGTCTCCGGCGATGAGACATAGCGAGCGAGCGACCATGGGAGTTAGGATCCTACAACTGAACATGGCCCGTTCAGGAGTGGTGACGGGAGAGGTGCGCGAACTTGTGGCCACGCGAAAAATAGATTTCCTGATCGTTCAGGAACCGAGCGTTACAAAGAAGGACGGCGTACATAAAATCACCGGGTTAGGAGCCGGTGTGCGGGTTGCAGCTGCCGGCCCAATGCGCCCATGGGCGGCAGTCGCGGTATGCAATCCGGCATACCAGGCGGTCCTCGTCTCTCAACTCAGTTCCTCCCATTGCGTATGCGCGGAAGTCCAAACCGGGGACTTCAACTTCTTCATCGTGTCCCACTATTTCCAGCATAGAGACGAGGTAGAAGTTCACCTCGAACAGCTCGATAAAGTGCTTCGTGCACTCAGAGGGCGACCGGTCCTTATTGGCATAGATGCCAACGCGGAAAACCCCCTATGGTCTCCGAAAGACCCGCGGTCCCTCAGAGACGAACGTGGTCTCAAAATAGAATCTTTCATCCGCGAGCACAACCTTGAAGTTGTGAACGATCCGACCCAGCCGGCCACTTACTCCTCCAGCAGAGGTTCGTCATACATCGATGTGACCCTCTGTACCGCTAGCGCCGCCCAATATATACGGGGGTGGAAAGTCAGGCCGGACTGGACGACCAGCGACCACCGTGCTGTGGACATTAGATTGGGGCTGCCGAAGGCTGCTCCGGGGTCTCGGCCTACCGGGCGTTTCAACGTCCGAAAGGCAGACTGGGAAAAGTTCGATGAGACCCTCGCTTGTCTTTCAAGGCAACAGCTCGAAGCGACCAACCTGGACTCAGCGGAGTCAGTTCACGAAATGGCTAAGACCCTAACAGACGTGATTACTCACGCCTGCGTCCAGTCGATGCCACGAAAGCGAGCATATAGGAAGTCCAACCCATGGTGGACAGAAAATCTAACTAAAATAAAGAAGGCCGTGTACGCCAAAGAAAGGGCATACAGGAGGGAAAGTGCTGGGCCTGCTCGCGAAGCCAAAAAGCTTCAGTACCGCATCCTCTTGCGTGCGTATAGCCGGCAAGTGAGAAGGGCGAAGCGTGAAAGCTGGCGGAAATATGTTACAAACGAAGGTAACTCGGAGCCCTGGGGCATCGTGTACAAGCTCCAGGCAGATAAATTCCGAGTCGGGCAAGTTCTAAGCACCCTCCGGAAAGGGGATAAGTCCACTATGGGCATTAAAGATACCGCCAGCTTGCTTCTGGAAACCCACGTCCCAGAGGACCGGGCTGAATTGGACAGCCCGTGTCAAGAAGTGATCAGGGCGGAGGCAAACACCGTCCCCGACACAGTAGATTCTCCCCCATTCACGAGCGCCGAGGTGACACTTGTCACCCGGACGCTCAAAAATAACAAAGCCCCGGGCACCGACCTAATAGAGGTCGGCGTCCTCAAAAGGGCCGTAGGCGTTATTCCGGAGGTGTTTACACGGCTCTTCAACGGGTGCCTTCAGTGGGGCGTCTTCCCCTCCGGTTGGAAAGAGGGCTCCCTATGCATCCTCTTGAAAGGACAGGGGAAAGACGTGAAGGACCCCAAATCATATAGGCCGATTTGTCTCCTCTCCGCAATAGGGAAACTTCTTGAGAAGCTCATCAAGCTTCGATTAGCCAGCACGGCGATGAGCCCCGAGAGGCTCTCCGACCGGCAGTACGGGTTTATGCCCGGGCGATCGGCTGAGGATGCCGTGGTCGAATTGAGGCGCCTGGTGGGTGCCTCCGAAAAGAGATACGCTGCTGCGCTACTCTTCGACATCTCGGGCGCCTTCGACAATGTCTGGTGGCCCCTAGTGCTCAAAAGCCTTCGCGAGAGAGACTGCCCTAAGAATGTTTTCGGAGTACTTCAGAGTTACTTCGACGATCGAAGGGTCAAGATCTCCATCGGGAATCAAGAGGTCTCCAAGCGAGCCACGCGCGGGTGCCCGCAGGGATCGGTCCTCGGGCCGACTTGCTGGAACCTAATGTTCGACGGCCTGCTGAAGACGCTCGAAAATTCAGTGGGCAACGACTTTGTCGCATACGCGGATGATCTCGTAGTTATCATCAGAGGCGACTCGCGAAGAGAAGTAGAATCGGAAGGGAACCGGATTGTCCCCGTCATTGAGGAATGGTGCAAGGCGGCTAAACTCGAACTTAGCAACACCAAGACCGAAGCAATCGTGCTTCGTAGCGACTGGGCTCCGCGAGAACCGATAGGTCCAAGGGGAGGAGCGCGTCCCGATAGA
>CAWWDK010000254.1:77500-82500 GCA_963942575.1 Priocnemis perturbator
GTAGTATTAGTTATTTGGAAAGTTTAAAAACAAAAACAGTTCATGCATTATATTGCAATAGCTATCGTGTATCGAGGGCTTTTTTTTCCTCCATATATATACAAAAATCCAACGTTTGGATTTTTTTTTACTATTTTGCGCACAACGTTTTGCGCACAACGTTGGATACAAATCCAACGTTTGGATTTTTTTTTGACTATTTTGCGCACAACGTTGGATACAAATCCAACGTTTGGATTTTTTTTTGACTATTTTGCGCATAACGTTGGATAAAAATCCAACGTTTGGATTTTTTTTTCACTATTTTGCGCACATGGTTTTGCGCACAACGTTGGATAAAAAATCCAACGTTTGGATTTTTTTTTCACTATTTTGCGCACGAAATGGGTAGTTTAAAGTGGTTTATTTCTTAAACAAAATATGTTATCGAAAAAACCGCCCGACACACTGAAGCTACTATTTGTCCGAACATGTGTACACAACTGCAAGTCAATTAATCTATTACAGACTCAGATATCGTGTACACCGTCGAACCGTGCACGAAGAGCACCATATTGAACACGAAGTCACATATCTTGTTCAAATATAAACATTTTGTTGTAAAATTTGTTATTCATGCTCCCTAAGCTGTCTACAAACACGTATTCAAAAACTAATAATATCGGCTTAATAATTTTTTCGGAATTAATTCGCGAATATTAGCCTGTTTTTGAGGTTGGTCAGAGTAGGATAACCCCTTAAGCATATAATTATATAGGAACGTAACACTTCGGCGAAAGGAACACGCCGCTGGCACTTAGTCGCTGAGCGGAATATCGGATGATGACAATTTTTCGCAAACTCCGCTTCCAGCCGTACGAAGTTTATGAAACTTGTACAGAATGCTCGTGTCGTCAATCGAGAGCACTCCTGCCAGTTTGAAGAACATCGTACGGTCGGTTCGCATTTCTCGATGAACTTACATACAGCTACGACGGGACTTGGTCGCTGAGAGGAATATCGGATGATGACAATTTTTCTCAAACTCCGCTTCCAGCCGTACGAAGTTTATGAAACTTGTACAGAATGCTCGTGTCGTCAATCGAGAGCACTCCTGCAAGTTTGAAGAAGATCGTACGGTCGGTTCGCATTTCTCGATGAACTTACATACAGCTACGACGGGACTTGGTCGCTGAGCGGAATATCGGATGATGACAATTTTTCTCAAACTCCGCTTCCAGCCGTACGAAGTTTATGAAACTTGTACAGAATGCTCGTGTCGTCAATCGAGAGCACTCCTGCAAGTTTGAAGAAGATCGTACGATCGGTTCGCATTTCTCGATGAACTTACATACAGCTACGACGGGACATAGTCGCTGAACGGGATCTATCCAGTACTGCGTTGTAGATGACAATTTGTGTCTAACTCCGCTTCCAGCCGTACGATGTTTATGAAACTTGTACAGACTGCTCGTGTCGTCAATCGAGAGCACTCCTGCAAGTTTGAAGAACATCGTACGGTCGGTTCGGATTTCTCGATGAACTTACATACAGCTACGACGGGACTTGGTCGCTGAGCGGAATATCGGATGATGACAATTTTTCTCAAACTCCGCTTCCAGCCGTACGAAGTTTATGAAACTTGTACAGAATGCTCGTGTCGTCAATCGAGAGCACTCCTGCAAGTTTGAAGAAGATCGTACGGTCGGTTCGCATTTCTCGATGAACTTACATACAGCTACGACGGGACATAGTCGCTGAACGGGATCTATCCAGTACTGCGTTGTAGATGACAATTTGTGTCTAACTCCGCTTCCAGCCGTACGATGTTTATGAAACTTGTACAGACTGCTCGTGTCGTCAATCGAGAGCACTCCTGCAAGTTTGAAGAACATCGTACGGTCGGTTCGCATTTCTCGATGAACTTACATACAGCTACGACGGGACTTTGTCGCTGAGCGGAATATCGGATGATGACAATTTTTCTCAAACTCCGCTTCCAGCCGTACGAAGTTTATGAAACTTGTACAGAATGCTCGTGTCGTC
Organism: Priocnemis perturbator; assembly: GCA_963942575.1. NCBI lineage: Eukaryota > Metazoa > Arthropoda > Insecta > Hymenoptera > Pompilidae > Priocnemis > Priocnemis perturbator. The sequence continues at coordinate 79,526 of CAWWDK010000254.1, forward strand.
AATCGAGAGCACTCCTGCAAGTTTGAAGAAGATCGTACGGTCGGTTCGCATTTCTCGATGAACTTACATACAGCTACGACGGGACATAGTCGCTGAACGGGATCTATCCAGTACTGCGTTGTAGATGACAATTTGTGTCTAACTCCGGTTCCAGCCGTACGATGTTTATGAAACTTGTACAGACTGCTCGTGTCGTCAATCGAGAGCACTCCTGCAAGTTTGAAGAACATCGTACGGTCGGTTCGCATTTCTCGATGAACTTACATACAGCTACGACGGGACTTGGTCGCTGAGCGGAATATCGGATGATGACAATTTTTCTCAAACTCCGCTTCCAGCCGTACGAAGTTTATGAAACTTGTACAGAATGCTCGTGTCGTCAATCGAGAGCACTCCTGCAAGTTTGAAGAAGATCGTACGGTCGGTTCGCATTTCTCGATGAACTTACATACAGCTACGACGGGACATAGTCGCTGAACGGGATCTATCCAGTACTGCGTTGTAGATGACAATTTGTGTCTAACTCCGCTTCCAGCCGTACGATGTTTATGAAACTTGTACAGACTGCTCGTGTCGTCAATCGAGAGCACTCCTGCAAGTTTGAAGAAGATCGTACGGTCGGTTCGCATTTCTCGATGAACTTACATACAGCTACGACGGGACTTGGTCGCTGAGCGGAATATCGGATGATGACAATTTTTCTCAAACTCCGCTTCCAGCCGTACGAAGTTTATGAAACTTGTACAGAATGCTCGTGTCGTCAATCGAGAGCACTCCTGCAAGTTTGAAGAAGATCGTACGGTCGGTTCGCATTTCTCGATGAACTTACATACAGCTACGACGGGACTTGGTCGCTGAGCGGAATATCGGATGATGACAATTTTTCTCAAACTCCGCTTCCAGCCGTACGAAGTTTATGAAACTTGTACAGAATGCTCGTGTCGTCAATCGAGAGCACTCCTGCAAGTTTGAAGAAGATCGTACGGTCGGTTCGCATTTCTCGATGAACTTACATACAGCTACGACGGGACATAGTCGCTGAACGGGATCTATCCAGTACTGCGTTGTAGATGACAATTTGTGTCTAACTCCGCTTCCAGCCGTACGATGTTTATGAAACTTGTACAGACTGCTCGTGTCGTCAATCGAGAGCACTCCTGCAAGTTTGAAGAACATCGTACGGTCGGTTCGCATTTCTCGATGAACTTACATACAGCTACGACGGGACTTGGTCGCTGAGCGGAATATCGGATGATGACAATTTTTCTCAAACTCCGCTTCCAGCCGTACGAAGTTTATGAAACTTGTACAGAATGCTCGTGTCGTCAATCGAGAGCACTCCTGCAAGTTTGAAGAAGATCGTACGGTCGGTTCGCATTTCTCGATGAACTTACATACAGCTACGACGGGACTTGGTCGCTGAACGGGATCTATCCAGTACTGCGTTGTAGATGACAATTTGTGTCTAACTCCGCTTCCAGCCGTACGATGTTTATGAAACTTGTACAGACTGCTCGTGTCGTCAATCGAGAGCACTCCTGCAAGTTTGAAGAAGATCGTACGGTCGGTTCGCATTTCTCGATGAACTTACATACAGCTACGACGGGACTTTGTCGCTGAGCGGAATATCGGATGATGACAATTTTTCTCAAACTCCGCTTCCAGCCGTACGAAGTTTATGAAACTTGTACAGAATGCTCGTGTCGTCAATCGAGAGCACTCCTGCAAGTTTGAAGAAGATCGTACGGTCGGTTCGCATTTCTCGATGAACTTACATACAGCTACGACGGGACTTGGTCGCTGAACGGGATCTATCCAGTACTGCGTTGTAGATGACAATTTGTGTCTAACTCCGCTTCCAGCCGTACGATGTTTATGAAACTTGTACAGACTGCTCGTGTCGTCAATCGAGAGCACTCCTGCAAGTTTGAAGAACATCGTACGGTCGGTTCGGATTTCTCGATGAACTTACATACAGCTACGACGGGACTTGGTCGCTGAGCGGAATATCGGATGATGACAATTTTTCTCAAACTCCGCTTCCAGCCGTACGAAGTTTATGAAACTTGTACAGAATGCTCGTGTCGTCAATCGAGAGCACTCCTGCAAGTTTGAAGAAGATCGTACGGTCGGTTCGCATTTCTCGATGAACTTACATACAGCTACGACGGGACTTGGTCGCTGAGCGGAATATCGGATGATGACAATTTTTCTCAAACTCCGCTTCCAGCCGTACGAAGTTTATGAAACTTGTACAGAATGCTCGTGTCGTCAATCGAGAGCACTCCTGCAAGTTTGAAGAAGATCGTACGATCGGTTCGCATTTCTCGATGAACTTACATACAGCTACGACGGGACATAGTCGCTGAACGGGATCTATCCAGTACTGCGTTGTAGATGACAATTTGTGTCTAACTCCGCTTCCAGCCGTACGATGTTTATGAAACTTGTACAGACTGCTCGTGTCGTCAATCGAGAGCACTCCTGCAAGTTTGAAGAACATCGTACGGTCGGTTCGGATTTCTCGATGAACTTACATACAGCTACGACGGGACTTTGTCGCTGAGCGGAATATCGGATGATGACAATTTTTCTCAAACTCCGCTTCCAGCCGTACGAAGTTTATGAAACTTGTACAGAATGCTCGTGTCGTCAATCGAGAGCACTCCTGCAAGTTTGAAGAAGATCGTACGGTCGGTTCGCATTTCTCGATGAACTTACATACAGCTACGACGGGACATAGTCGCTGAACGGGATCTATCCAGTACTGCGTTGTAGATGACAATTTGTGTCTAACTCCGCTTCCAGCCGTACGATGTTTATGAAACTTGTACAGACTGCTCGTGTCGTCAATCGAGAGCACTCCTGCCAGTTTGAAGAACATCGTACGGTCGGTTCGCATTTCTCGATGAACTTACATACAGCTACGACGGGACTTGGTCGCTGAGCGGAATATCGGATGATGACAATTTTTC
>CAWWDK010000254.1:92500-155890 GCA_963942575.1 Priocnemis perturbator
TATTCCTGCATTTGTTTATACGTTTACGTCGTCATAGTTCGTTCGTATCGTATATTGTTCAGTAGTTGAATTAGTTGTTTTATTTCATTGATAACAATTGGAAAGGCGTGATATACGCTTACATGTATATAGAAATGTTCCTGTATTTGGTTATAAGTTTTCGTCGTCTTAGTTCGTCCGTTATTGTATATTGTTTATTTGTTAAGTTGGTTGTCTGTAGTATTAGTTATTTGGAAAGTTTAAAAACAAAAACAGTTCATGCATTATATTGCAATAGCTATCGTGTATCGAGGGCTTTTTTTTCCTCCATATATATACAAAAATCCAACGTTTGGATTTTTTTTTACTATTTTGCGCACAACGTTTTGCGCACAACGTTGGATACAAATCCAACGTTTGGATTTTTTTTTGACTATTTTGCGCACAACGTTGGATACAAATCCAACGTTTGGATTTTTTTTTGACTATTTTGCGCATAACGTTGGATAAAAATCCAACGTTTGGATTTTTTTTTCACTATTTTGCGCACATGGTTTTGCGCACAACGTTGGATAAAAAATCCAACGTTTGGATTTTTTTTTCACTATTTTGCGCACGAAATGGGTAGTTTAAAGTGGTTTATTTCTTAAACAAAATATGTTATCGAAAAAACCGCCCGACACACTGAAGCTACTATTTGTCCGAACATGTGTACACAACTGCAAGTCAATTAATCTATTACAGACTCAGATATCGTGTACACCGTCGAACCGTGCACGAAGAGCACCATATTGAACACGAAGTCACATATCTTGTTCAAATATAAACATTTTGTTGTAAAATTTGTTATTCATGCTCCCTAAGCTGTCTACAAACACGTATTCAAAAACTAATAATATCGGCTTAATAATTTTTTCGGAATTAATTCGCGAATATTAGCCTGTTTTTGAGGTTGGTCAGAGTAGGATAACCCCTTAAGCATATAATTATATAGGAACGTAACACTTCGGCGAAAGGAACACGCCGCTGGCACTTAGTCGCTGAGCGGAATATCGGATGATGACAATTTTTCGCAAACTCCGCTTCCAGCCGTACGAAGTTTATGAAACTTGTACAGAATGCTCGTGTCGTCAATCGAGAGCACTCCTGCCAGTTTGAAGAACATCGTACGGTCGGTTCGCATTTCTCGATGAACTTACATACAGCTACGACGGGACTTGGTCGCTGAGAGGAATATCGGATGATGACAATTTTTCTCAAACTCCGCTTCCAGCCGTACGAAGTTTATGAAACTTGTACAGAATGCTCGTGTCGTCAATCGAGAGCACTCCTGCAAGTTTGAAGAAGATCGTACGGTCGGTTCGCATTTCTCGATGAACTTACATACAGCTACGACGGGACTTGGTCGCTGAGCGGAATATCGGATGATGACAATTTTTCTCAAACTCCGCTTCCAGCCGTACGAAGTTTATGAAACTTGTACAGAATGCTCGTGTCGTCAATCGAGAGCACTCCTGCAAGTTTGAAGAAGATCGTACGATCGGTTCGCATTTCTCGATGAACTTACATACAGCTACGACGGGACATAGTCGCTGAACGGGATCTATCCAGTACTGCGTTGTAGATGACAATTTGTGTCTAACTCCGCTTCCAGCCGTACGATGTTTATGAAACTTGTACAGACTGCTCGTGTCGTCAATCGAGAGCACTCCTGCAAGTTTGAAGAACATCGTACGGTCGGTTCGGATTTCTCGATGAACTTACATACAGCTACGACGGGACTTGGTCGCTGAGCGGAATATCGGATGATGACAATTTTTCTCAAACTCCGCTTCCAGCCGTACGAAGTTTATGAAACTTGTACAGAATGCTCGTGTCGTCAATCGAGAGCACTCCTGCAAGTTTGAAGAAGATCGTACGGTCGGTTCGCATTTCTCGATGAACTTACATACAGCTACGACGGGACATAGTCGCTGAACGGGATCTATCCAGTACTGCGTTGTAGATGACAATTTGTGTCTAACTCCGCTTCCAGCCGTACGATGTTTATGAAACTTGTACAGACTGCTCGTGTCGTCAATCGAGAGCACTCCTGCAAGTTTGAAGAACATCGTACGGTCGGTTCGCATTTCTCGATGAACTTACATACAGCTACGACGGGACTTTGTCGCTGAGCGGAATATCGGATGATGACAATTTTTCTCAAACTCCGCTTCCAGCCGTACGAAGTTTATGAAACTTGTACAGAATGCTCGTGTCGTCAATCGAGAGCACTCCTGCAAGTTTGAAGAAGATCGTACGGTCGGTTCGCATTTCTCGATGAACTTACATACAGCTACGACGGGACATAGTCGCTGAACGGGATCTATCCAGTACTGCGTTGTAGATGACAATTTGTGTCTAACTCCGGTTCCAGCCGTACGATGTTTATGAAACTTGTACAGACTGCTCGTGTCGTCAATCGAGAGCACTCCTGCAAGTTTGAAGAACATCGTACGGTCGGTTCGCATTTCTCGATGAACTTACATACAGCTACGACGGGACTTGGTCGCTGAGCGGAATATCGGATGATGACAATTTTTCTCAAACTCCGCTTCCAGCCGTACGAAGTTTATGAAACTTGTACAGAATGCTCGTGTCGTCAATCGAGAGCACTCCTGCAAGTTTGAAGAAGATCGTACGGTCGGTTCGCATTTCTCGATGAACTTACATACAGCTACGACGGGACATAGTCGCTGAACGGGATCTATCCAGTACTGCGTTGTAGATGACAATTTGTGTCTAACTCCGCTTCCAGCCGTACGATGTTTATGAAACTTGTACAGACTGCTCGTGTCGTCAATCGAGAGCACTCCTGCAAGTTTGAAGAAGATCGTACGGTCGGTTCGCATTTCTCGATGAACTTACATACAGCTACGACGGGACTTGGTCGCTGAGCGGAATATCGGATGATGACAATTTTTCTCAAACTCCGCTTCCAGCCGTACGAAGTTTATGAAACTTGTACAGAATGCTCGTGTCGTCAATCGAGAGCACTCCTGCAAGTTTGAAGAAGATCGTACGGTCGGTTCGCATTTCTCGATGAACTTACATACAGCTACGACGGGACATAGTCGCTGAACGGGATCTATCCAGTACTGCGTTGTAGATGACAATTTGTGTCTAACTCCGCTTCCAGCCGTACGATGTTTATGAAACTTGTACAGACTGCTCGTGTCGTCAATCGAGAGCACTCCTGCCAGTTTGAAGAACATCGTACGGTCGGTTCGCATTTCTCGATGAACTTACATACAGCTACGACGGGACTTGGTCGCTGAGCGGAATATCGGATGATGACAATTTTTCTCAAACTCCGCTTCCAGCCGTACGAAGTTTATGAAACTTGTACAGAATGCTCGTGTCGTCAATCGAGAGCACTCCTGCAAGTTTGAAGAAGATCGTACGGTCGGTTCGCATTTCTCGATGAACTTACATACAGCTACGACGGGACATAGTCGCTGAACGGGATCTATCCAGTACTGCGTTGTAGATGACAATTTGTGTCTAACTCCGCTTCCAGCCGTACGATGTTTATGAAACTTGTACAGACTGCTCGTGTCGTCAATCGAGAGCACTCCTGCAAGTTTGAAGAACATCGTACGGTCGGTTCGCATTTCTCGATGAACTTACATACAGCTACGACGGGACTTTGTCGCTGAGCGGAATATCGGATGATGACAATTTTTCTCAAACTCCGCTTCCAGCCGTACGAAGTTTATGAAACTTGTACAGAATGCTCGTGTCGTCAATCGAGAGCACTCCTGCAAGTTTGAAGAAGATCGTACGGTCGGTTCGCATTTCTCGATGAACTTACATACAGCTACGACGGGACATAGTCGCTGAACGGGATCTATCCAGTACTGCGTTGTAGATGACAATTTGTGTCTAACTCCGGTTCCAGCCGTACGATGTTTATGAAACTTGTACAGACTGCTCGTGTCGTCAATCGAGAGCACTCCTGCAAGTTTGAAGAACATCGTACGGTCGGTTCGCATTTCTCGATGAACTTACATACAGCTACGACGGGACTTTGTCGCTGAGCGGAATATCGGATGATGACAATTTTTCTCAAACTCCGCTTCCAGCCGTACGAAGTTTATGAAACTTGTACAGAATGCTCGTGTCGTCAATCGAGAGCACTCCTGCAAGTTTGAAGAAGATCGTACGGTCGGTTCGCATTTCTCGATGAACTTACATACAGCTACGACGGGACTTGGTCGCTGAGCGGAATATCGGATGATGACAATTTTTCTCAAACTCCGCTTCCAGCCGTACGAAGTTTATGAAACTTGTACAGAATGCTCGTGTCGTCAATCGAGAGCACTCCTGCAAGTTTGAAGAAGATCGTACGGTCGGTTCGCATTTCTCGATGAACTTACATACAGCTACGACGGGACTTGGTCGCTGAGCGGAATATCGGATGATGACAATTTTTCTCAAACTCCGCTTCCAGCCGTACGAAGTTTATGAAACTTGTACAGAATGCTCGTGTCGTCAATCGAGAGCACTCCTGCAAGTTTGAAGAAGATCGTACGATCGGTTCGCATTTCTCGATGAACTTACATACAGCTACGACGGGACATAGTCGCTGAACGGGATCTATCCAGTACTGCGTTGTAGATGACAATTTGTGTCTAACTCCGCTTCCAGCCGTACGATGTTTATGAAACTTGTACAGACTGCTCGTGTCGTCAATCGAGAGCACTCCTGCCAGTTTGAAGAACATCGTACGGTCGGTTCGCATTTCTCGATGAACTTACATACAGCTACGACGGGACTTGGTCGCTGAGCGGAATATCGGATGATGACAATTTTTCTCAAACTCCGCTTCCAGCCGTACGAAGTTTATGAAACTTGTACAGAATGCTCGTGTCGTCAATCGAGAGCACTCCTGCAAGTTTGAAGAAGATCGTACGGTCGGTTCGCATTTCTCGATGAACTTACATACAGCTACGACGGGACATAGTCGCTGAACGGGATCTATCCAGTACTGCGTTGTAGATGACAATTTGTGTCTAACTCCGCTTCCAGCCGTACGATGTTTATGAAACTTGTACAGACTGCTCGTGTCGTCAATCGAGAGCACTCCTGCAAGTTTGAAGAACATCGTACGGTCGGTTCGCATTTCTCGATGAACTTACATACAGCTACGACGGGACTTTGTCGCTGAGCGGAATATCGGATGATGACAATTTTTCTCAAACTCCGCTTCCAGCCGTACGAAGTTTATGAAACTTGTACAGAATGCTCGTGTCGTCAATCGAGAGCACTCCTGCAAGTTTGAAGAAGATCGTACGGTCGGTTCGCATTTCTCGATGAACTTACATACAGCTACGACGGGACATAGTCGCTGAACGGGATCTATCCAGTACTGCGTTGTAGATGACAATTTGTGTCTAACTCCGGTTCCAGCCGTACGATGTTTATGAAACTTGTACAGACTGCTCGTGTCGTCAATCGAGAGCACTCCTGCAAGTTTGAAGAACATCGTACGGTCGGTTCGCATTTCTCGATGAACTTACATACAGCTACGACGGGACTTTGTCGCTGAGCGGAATATCGGATGATGACAATTTTTCTCAAACTCCGCTTCCAGCCGTACGAAGTTTATGAAACTTGTACAGAATGCTCGTGTCGTCAATCGAGAGCACTCCTGCAAGTTTGAAGAAGATCGTACGGTCGGTTCGCATTTCTCGATGAACTTACATACAGCTACGACGGGACTTGGTCGCTGAGCGGAATATCGGATGATGACAATTTTTCTCAAACTCCGCTTCCAGCCGTACGAAGTTTATGAAACTTGTACAGAATGCTCGTGTCGTCAATCGAGAGCACTCCTGCAAGTTTGAAGAAGATCGTACGGTCGGTTCGCATTTCTCGATGAACTTACATACAGCTACGACGGGACTTGGTCGCTGAGCGGAATATCGGATGATGACAATTTTTCTCAAACTCCGCTTCCAGCCGTACGAAGTTTATGAAACTTGTACAGAATGCTCGTGTCGTCAATCGAGAGCACTCCTGCAAGTTTGAAGAAGATCGTACGATCGGTTCGCATTTCTCGATGAACTTACATACAGCTACGACGGGACATAGTCGCTGAACGGGATCTATCCAGTACTGCGTTGTAGATGACAATTTGTGTCTAACTCCGCTTCCAGCCGTACGATGTTTATGAAACTTGTACAGACTGCTCGTGTCGTCAATCGAGAGCACTCCTGCAAGTTTGAAGAACATCGTACGGTCGGTTCGGATTTCTCGATGAACTTACATACAGCTACGACGGGACTTGGTCGCTGAGCGGAATATCGGATGATGACAATTTTTCTCAAACTCCGCTTCCAGCCGTACGAAGTTTATGAAACTTGTACAGAATGCTCGTGTCGTCAATCGAGAGCACTCCTGCAAGTTTGAAGAAGATCGTACGGTCGGTTCGCATTTCTCGATGAACTTACATACAGCTACGACGGGACATAGTCGCTGAACGGGATCTATCCAGTACTGCGTTGTAGATGACAATTTGTGTCTAACTCCGCTTCCAGCCGTACGATGTTTATGAAACTTGTACAGACTGCTCGTGTCGTCAATCGAGAGCACTCCTGCAAGTTTGAAGAACATCGTACGGTCGGTTCGCATTTCTCGATGAACTTACATACAGCTACGACGGGACTTTGTCGCTGAGCGGAATATCGGATGATGACAATTTTTCTCAAACTCCGCTTCCAGCCGTACGAAGTTTATGAAACTTGTACAGAATGCTCGTGTCGTCAATCGAGAGCACTCCTGCAAGTTTGAAGAAGATCGTACGGTCGGTTCGCATTTCTCGATGAACTTACATACAGCTACGACGGGACATAGTCGCTGAACGGGATCTATCCAGTACTGCGTTGTAGATGACAATTTGTGTCTAACTCCGGTTCCAGCCGTACGATGTTTATGAAACTTGTACAGACTGCTCGTGTCGTCAATCGAGAGCACTCCTGCAAGTTTGAAGAACATCGTACGGTCGGTTCGCATTTCTCGATGAACTTACATACAGCTACGACGGGACTTGGTCGCTGAGCGGAATATCGGATGATGACAATTTTTCTCAAACTCCGCTTCCAGCCGTACGAAGTTTATGAAACTTGTACAGAATGCTCGTGTCGTCAATCGAGAGCACTCCTGCAAGTTTGAAGAAGATCGTACGGTCGGTTCGCATTTCTCGATGAACTTACATACAGCTACGACGGGACATAGTCGCTGAACGGGATCTATCCAGTACTGCGTTGTAGATGACAATTTGTGTCTAACTCCGCTTCCAGCCGTACGATGTTTATGAAACTTGTACAGACTGCTCGTGTCGTCAATCGAGAGCACTCCTGCAAGTTTGAAGAAGATCGTACGGTCGGTTCGCATTTCTCGATGAACTTACATACAGCTACGACGGGACTTGGTCGCTGAGCGGAATATCGGATGATGACAATTTTTCTCAAACTCCGCTTCCAGCCGTACGAAGTTTATGAAACTTGTACAGAATGCTCGTGTCGTCAATCGAGAGCACTCCTGCAAGTTTGAAGAAGATCGTACGGTCGGTTCGCATTTCTCGATGAACTTACATACAGCTACGACGGGACATAGTCGCTGAACGGGATCTATCCAGTACTGCGTTGTAGATGACAATTTGTGTCTAACTCCGCTTCCAGCCGTACGATGTTTATGAAACTTGTACAGACTGCTCGTGTCGTCAATCGAGAGCACTCCTGCAAGTTTGAAGAAGATCGTACGGTCGGTTCGCATTTCTCGATGAACTTACATACAGCTACGACGGGACTTGGTCGCTGAGCGGAATATCGGATGATGACAATTTTTCTCAAACTCCGCTTCCAGCCGTACGAAGTTTATGAAACTTGTACAGAATGCTCGTGTCGTCAATCGAGAGCACTCCTGCAAGTTTGAAGAAGATCGTACGGTCGGTTCGCATTTCTCGATGAACTTACATACAGCTACGACGGGACATAGTCGCTGAACGGGATCTATCCAGTACTGCGTTGTAGATGACAATTTGTGTCTAACTCCGCTTCCAGCCGTACGATGTTTATGAAACTTGTACAGACTGCTCGTGTCGTCAATCGAGAGCACTCCTGCCAGTTTGAAGAACATCGTACGGTCGGTTCGCATTTCTCGATGAACTTACATACAGCTACGACGGGACTTGGTCGCTGAGCGGAATATCGGATGATGACAATTTTTCTCAAACTCCGCTTCCAGCCGTACGAAGTTTATGAAACTTGTACAGAATGCTCGTGTCGTCAATCGAGAGCACTCCTGCAAGTTTGAAGAAGATCGTACGGTCGGTTCGCATTTCTCGATGAACTTACATACAGCTACGACGGGACATAGTCGCTGAACGGGATCTATCCAGTACTGCGTTGTAGATGACAATTTGTGTCTAACTCCGCTTCCAGCCGTACGATGTTTATGAAACTTGTACAGACTGCTCGTGTCGTCAATCGAGAGCACTCCTGCAAGTTTGAAGAACATCGTACGGTCGGTTCGCATTTCTCGATGAACTTACATACAGCTACGACGGGACTTTGTCGCTGAGCGGAATATCGGATGATGACAATTTTTCTCAAACTCCGCTTCCAGCCGTACGAAGTTTATGAAACTTGTACAGAATGCTCGTGTCGTCAATCGAGAGCACTCCTGCAAGTTTGAAGAAGATCGTACGGTCGGTTCGCATTTCTCGATGAACTTACATACAGCTACGACGGGACATAGTCGCTGAACGGGATCTATCCAGTACTGCGTTGTAGATGACAATTTGTGTCTAACTCCGGTTCCAGCCGTACGATGTTTATGAAACTTGTACAGACTGCTCGTGTCGTCAATCGAGAGCACTCCTGCAAGTTTGAAGAACATCGTACGGTCGGTTCGCATTTCTCGATGAACTTACATACAGCTACGACGGGACTTTGTCGCTGAGCGGAATATCGGATGATGACAATTTTTCTCAAACTCCGCTTCCAGCCGTACGAAGTTTATGAAACTTGTACAGAATGCTCGTGTCGTCAATCGAGAGCACTCCTGCAAGTTTGAAGAAGATCGTACGGTCGGTTCGCATTTCTCGATGAACTTACATACAGCTACGACGGGACTTGGTCGCTGAGCGGAATATCGGATGATGACAATTTTTCTCAAACTCCGCTTCCAGCCGTACGAAGTTTATGAAACTTGTACAGAATGCTCGTGTCGTCAATCGAGAGCACTCCTGCAAGTTTGAAGAAGATCGTACGGTCGGTTCGCATTTCTCGATGAACTTACATACAGCTACGACGGGACTTGGTCGCTGAGCGGAATATCGGATGATGACAATTTTTCTCAAACTCCGCTTCCAGCCGTACGAAGTTATGAAACTTGTACAGAATGCTCGTGTCGTCAATCGAGAGCACTCCTGCAAGTTTGAAGAAGATCGTACGATCGGTTCGCATTTCTCGATGAACTTACATACAGCTACGACGGGACATAGTCGCTGAACGGGATCTATCCAGTACTGCGTTGTAGATGACAATTTGTGTCTAACTCCGCTTCCAGCCGTACGATGTTTATGAAACTTGTACAGACTGCTCGTGTCGTCAATCGAGAGCACTCCTGCAAGTTTGAAGAACATCGTACGGTCGGTTCGGATTTCTCGATGAACTTACATACAGCTACGACGGGACTTGGTCGCTGAGCGGAATATCGGATGATGACAATTTTTCTCAAACTCCGCTTCCAGCCGTACGAAGTTTATGAAACTTGTACAGAATGCTCGTGTCGTCAATCGAGAGCACTCCTGCAAGTTTGAAGAAGATCGTACGGTCGGTTCGCATTTCTCGATGAACTTACATACAGCTACGACGGGACATAGTCGCTGAACGGGATCTATCCAGTACTGCGTTGTAGATGACAATTTGTGTCTAACTCCGCTTCCAGCCGTACGATGTTTATGAAACTTGTACAGACTGCTCGTGTCGTCAATCGAGAGCACTCCTGCAAGTTTGAAGAACATCGTACGGTCGGTTCGCATTTCTCGATGAACTTACATACAGCTACGACGGGACTTTGTCGCTGAGCGGAATATCGGATGATGACAATTTTTCTCAAACTCCGCTTCCAGCCGTACGAAGTTTATGAAACTTGTACAGAATGCTCGTGTCGTCAATCGAGAGCACTCCTGCAAGTTTGAAGAAGATCGTACGGTCGGTTCGCATTTCTCGATGAACTTACATACAGCTACGACGGGACATAGTCGCTGAACGGGATCTATCCAGTACTGCGTTGTAGATGACAATTTGTGTCTAACTCCGGTTCCAGCCGTACGATGTTTATGAAACTTGTACAGACTGCTCGTGTCGTCAATCGAGAGCACTCCTGCAAGTTTGAAGAACATCGTACGGTCGGTTCGCATTTCTCGATGAACTTACATACAGCTACGACGGGACTTGGTCGCTGAGCGGAATATCGGATGATGACAATTTTTCTCAAACTCCGCTTCCAGCCGTACGAAGTTTATGAAACTTGTACAGAATGCTCGTGTCGTCAATCGAGAGCACTCCTGCAAGTTTGAAGAAGATCGTACGGTCGGTTCGCATTTCTCGATGAACTTACATACAGCTACGACGGGACATAGTCGCTGAACGGGATCTATCCAGTACTGCGTTGTAGATGACAATTTGTGTCTAACTCCGCTTCCAGCCGTACGATGTTTATGAAACTTGTACAGACTGCTCGTGTCGTCAATCGAGAGCACTCCTGCAAGTTTGAAGAAGATCGTACGGTCGGTTCGCATTTCTCGATGAACTTACATACAGCTACGACGGGACTTGGTCGCTGAGCGGAATATCGGATGATGACAATTTTCTCAAACTCCGCTTCCAGCCGTACGAAGTTTATGAAACTTGTACAGAATGCTCGTGTCGTCAATCGAGAGCACTCCTGCAAGTTTGAAGAAGATCGTACGGTCGGTTCGCATTTCTCGATGAACTTACATACAGCTACGACGGGACATAGTCGCTGAACGGGATCTATCCAGTACTGCGTTGTAGATGACAATTTGTGTCTAACTCCGCTTCCAGCCGTACGATGTTTATGAAACTTGTATACAGACTGCTCGTGTCGTCAATCGAGAGCACTCCTGCCAGTTTGAAGAACATCGTACGGTCGGTTCGCATTTCTCGATGAACTTACATACAGCTACGACGGGACTTGGTCGCTGAGCGGAATATCGGATGATGACAATTTTTCTCAAACTCCGCTTCCAGCCGTACGAAGTTTATGAAACTTGTACAGAATGCTCGTGTCGTCAATCGAGAGCACTCCTGCAAGTTTGAAGAAGATCGTACGGTCGGTTCGCATTTCTCGATGAACTTACATACAGCTACGACGGGACATAGTCGCTGAACGGGATCTATCCAGTACTGCGTTGTAGATGACAATTTGTGTCTAACTCCGCTTCCAGCCGTACGATGTTTATGAAACTTGTACAGACTGCTCGTGTCGTCAATCGAGAGCACTCCTGCAAGTTTGAAGAACATCGTACGGTCGGTTCGCATTTCTCGATGAACTTACATACAGCTACGACGGGACTTTGTCGCTGAGCGGAATATCGGATGATGACAATTTTTCTCAAACTCCGCTTCCAGCCGTACGAAGTTTATGAAACTTGTACAGAATGCTCGTGTCGTCAATCGAGAGCACTCCTGCAAGTTTGAAGAAGATCGTACGGTCGGTTCGCATTTCTCGATGAACTTACATACAGCTACGACGGGACATAGTCGCTGAACGGGATCTATCCAGTACTGCGTTGTAGATGACAATTTGTGTCTAACTCCGGTTCCAGCCGTACGATGTTTATGAAACTTGTACAGACTGCTCGTGTCGTCAATCGAGAGCACTCCTGCAAGTTTGAAGAACATCGTACGGTCGGTTCGCATTTCTCGATGAACTTACATACAGCTACGACGGGACTTTGTCGCTGAGCGGAATATCGGATGATGACAATTTTTCTCAAACTCCGCTTCCAGCCGTACGAAGTTTATGAAACTTGTACAGAATGCTCGTGTCGTCAATCGAGAGCACTCCTGCAAGTTTGAAGAAGATCGTACGGTCGGTTCGCATTTCTCGATGAACTTACATACAGCTACGACGGGACTTGGTCGCTGAGCGGAATATCGGATGATGACAATTTTTCTCAAACTCCGCTTCCAGCCGTACGAAGTTTATGAAACTTGTACAGAATGCTCGTGTCGTCAATCGAGAGCACTCCTGCAAGTTTGAAGAAGATCGTACGGTCGGTTCGCATTTCTCGATGAACTTACATACAGCTACGACGGGACTTGGTCGCTGAGCGGAATATCGGATGATGACAATTTTTCTCAAACTCCGCTTCCAGCCGTACGAAGTTTATGAAACTTGTACAGAATGCTCGTGTCGTCAATCGAGAGCACTCCTGCAAGTTTGAAGAAGATCGTACGATCGGTTCGCATTTCTCGATGAACTTACATACAGCTACGACGGGACATAGTCGCTGAACGGGATCTATCCAGTACTGCGTTGTAGATGACAATTTGTGTCTAACTCCGCTTCCAGCCGTACGATGTTTATGAAACTTGTACAGACTGCTCGTGTCGTCAATCGAGAGCACTCCTGCAAGTTTGAAGAACATCGTACGGTCGGTTCGGATTTCTCGATGAACTTACATACAGCTACGACGGGACTTGGTCGCTGAGCGGAATATCGGATGATGACAATTTTTCTCAAACTCCGCTTCCAGCCGTACGAAGTTTATGAAACTTGTACAGAATGCTCGTGTCGTCAATCGAGAGCACTCCTGCAAGTTTGAAGAAGATCGTACGGTCGGTTCGCATTTCTCGATGAACTTACATACAGCTACGACGGGACATAGTCGCTGAACGGGATCTATCCAGTACTGCGTTGTAGATGACAATTTGTGTCTAACTCCGCTTCCAGCCGTACGATGTTTATGAAACTTGTACAGACTGCTCGTGTCGTCAATCGAGAGCACTCCTGCAAGTTTGAAGAACATCGTACGGTCGGTTCGCATTTCTCGATGAACTTACATACAGCTACGACGGGACTTTGTCGCTGAGCGGAATATCGGATGATGACAATTTTTCTCAAACTCCGCTTCCAGCCGTACGAAGTTTATGAAACTTGTACAGAATGCTCGTGTCGTCAATCGAGAGCACTCCTGCAAGTTTGAAGAAGATCGTACGGTCGGTTCGCATTTCTCGATGAACTTACATACAGCTACGACGGGACATAGTCGCTGAACGGGATCTATCCAGTACTGCGTTGTAGATGACAATTTGTGTCTAACTCCGGTTCCAGCCGTACGATGTTTATGAAACTTGTACAGACTGCTCGTGTCGTCAATCGAGAGCACTCCTGCAAGTTTGAAGAACATCGTACGGTCGGTTCGCATTTCTCGATGAACTTACATACAGCTACGACGGGACTTGGTCGCTGAGCGGAATATCGGATGATGACAATTTTTCTCAAACTCCGCTTCCAGCCGTACGAAGTTTATGAAACTTGTACAGAATGCTCGTGTCGTCAATCGAGAGCACTCCTGCAAGTTTGAAGAAGATCGTACGGTCGGTTCGCATTTCTCGATGAACTTACATACAGCTACGACGGGACATAGTCGCTGAACGGGATCTATCCAGTACTGCGTTGTAGATGACAATTTGTGTCTAACTCCGCTTCCAGCCGTACGATGTTTATGAAACTTGTACAGACTGCTCGTGTCGTCAATCGAGAGCACTCCTGCAAGTTTGAAGAAGATCGTACGGTCGGTTCGCATTTCTCGATGAACTTACATACAGCTACGACGGGACTTGGTCGCTGAGCGGAATATCGGATGATGACAATTTTTCTCAAACTCCGCTTCCAGCCGTACGAAGTTTATGAAACTTGTACAGAATGCTCGTGTCGTCAATCGAGAGCACTCCTGCAAGTTTGAAGAAGATCGTACGGTCGGTTCGCATTTCTCGATGAACTTACATACAGCTACGACGGGACATAGTCGCTGAACGGGATCTATCCAGTACTGCGTTGTAGATGACAATTTGTGTCTAACTCCGCTTCCAGCCGTACGATGTTTATGAAACTTGTACAGACTGCTCGTGTCGTCAATCGAGAGCACTCCTGCCAGTTTGAAGAACATCGTACGGTCGGTTCGCATTTCTCGATGAACTTACATACATGATATTCATACTTTCGTTGCCAATACGGTGTACAGATAGAAAATCAAAAAATAAATAATAACGACCAAGTGTGGGACCGATTACCGCCTCCTCTACACATGGCCGCCAGGCATTTCCTCAAAAATGGGACAATCCTGGATTATAATTACGTTTCGTCCTGGATCCACTCGACAGGACTCATCAGTAGGGCTGATGTCGAGTGGAACCTGCCCTAGACGTGCCATTAATGGACATATTCCGAGACCGTAACCACCTTAGCCACTGTAACCAATGGCACGTCTAGGGCAGGTTCCACTCGACATCAGCCCTACTGATGAGTCCTGTCGAGTGGATCCAGGACGAAACGTAATTATAATCCAGGATTGTCCCATTTTTGAGGAAATGCCTGGCGGCCATGTGTAGAGGAGGCGGTAATCGGTCCCACACTTGGTCGTTATTATTTATTTTTTGATTTTCTATCTGTACACCGTATTGGCAACGAAAGTATGAATATCATATATGCACCGGTGAAATAATAAACTTTTACATACATTACATACGCCGTAATATTTTTGATTAAATTGTTCCCCAATAGATGGCGTATAGGAATTGTACATTTCTCGCGAACATTGTTCGCGAGTTAATGGACATATTCCGAGACCGTAACCACCTTAGCCACTGTAACCAATGGCACGTCTAGGGCAGGTTCCACTCGACATCAGCCCTACTGATGAGTCCTGTCGAGTGGATCCAGGACGAAACGTAATTATAATCCAGGATTGTCCCATTTTTGAGGAAATGCCTGGCGGCCATGTGTAGAGGAGGCGGTAATCGGTCCCACACTTGGTCGTTATTATTTATTTTTTGATTTTCTATCTGTACACCGTATTGGCAACGAAAGTATGAATATCATATATGCACCGGTGAAATAATAAACTTTTACATACATTACATACGCCGTAATATTTTTGATTAAATTGTTCCCCAATAGATGGCGTATAGGAATTGTACATTTCTCGCGAACATTGTTCGCGAGTTAATGGACATATTCCGAGACCGTAACCACCTTAGCCACTGTAACCAATGGCACGTCTAGGGCAGGTTCCACTCGACATCAGCCCTACTGATGAGTCCTGTCGAGTGGATCCAGGACGAAACGTAATTATAATCCAGGATTGTCCCATTTTTGAGGAAATGCCTGGCGGCCATGTGTAGAGGAGGCGGTAATCGGTCCCACACTTGGTCGTTATTATTTATTTTTTGATTTTCTATCTGTACACCGTATTGGCAACGAAAGTATGAATATCATATATGCACCGGTGAAATAATAAACTTTTACATACATTACATACGCCGTAATATTTTTGATTAAATTGTTCCCCAATAGATGGCGTATAGGAATTGTACATTTCTCGCGAACATTGTTCGCGAGTTAATGGACATATTCCGAGACCGTAACCACCTTAGCCACTGTAACCAATGGCACGTCTAGGGCAGGTTCCACTCGACATCAGCCCTACTGATGAGTCCTGTCGAGTGGATCCAGGACGAAACGTAATTATAATCCAGGATTGTCCCATTTTTGAGGAAATGCCTGGCGGCCATGTGTAGAGGAGGCGGTAATCGGTCCCACACTTGGTCGTTATTATTTATTTTTTGATTTTCTATCTGTACACCGTATTGGCAACGAAAGTATGAATATCATATATGCACCGGTGAAATAATAAACTTTTACATACATTACATACGCCGTAATATTTTTGATTAAATTGTTCCCCAATAGATGGCGTATAGGAATTGTACATTTCTCGCGAACATTGTTCGCGAGTTAATGGACATATTCCGAGACCGTAACCACCTTAGCCACTGTAACCAATGGCACGTCTAGGGCAGGTTCCACTCGACATCAGCCCTACTGATGAGTCCTGTCGAGTGGATCCAGGACGAAACGTAATTATAATCCAGGATTGTCCCATTTTTGAGGAAATGCCTGGCGGCCATGTGTAGAGGAGGCGGTAATCGGTCCCACACTTGGTCGTTATTATTTATTTTTTGATTTTCTATCTGTACACCGTATTGGCAACGAAAGTATGAATATCATATATGCACCGGTGAAATAATAAACTTTTACATACATTACATACGCCGTAATATTTTTGATTAAATTGTTCCCCAATAGATGGCGTATAGGAATTGTACATTTCTCGCGAACATTGTTCGCGAGTTAATGGACATATTCCGAGACCGTAACCACCTTAGCCACTGTAACCAATGGCACGTCTAGGGCAGGTTCCACTCGACATCAGCCCTACTGATGAGTCCTGTCGAGTGGATCCAGGACGAAACGTAATTATAATCCAGGATTGTCCCATTTTTGAGGAAATGCCTGGCGGCCATGTGTAGAGGAGGCGGTAATCGGTCCCACACTTGGTCGTTATTATTTATTTTTTGATTTTCTATCTGTACACCGTATTGGCAACGAAAGTATGAATATCATATATGCACCGGTGAAATAATAAACTTTTACATACATTACATACGCCGTAATATTTTTGATTAAATTGTTCCCCAATAGATGGCGTATAGGAATTGTACATTTCTCGCGAACATTGTTCGCGAGTTAATGGACATATTCCGAGACCGTAACCACCTTAGCCACTGTAACCAATGGCACGTCTAGGGCAGGTTCCACTCGACATCAGCCCTACTGATGAGTCCTGTCGAGTGGATCCAGGACGAAACGTAATTATAATCCAGGATTGTCCCATTTTTGAGGAAATGCCTGGCGGCCATGTGTAGAGGAGGCGGTAATCGGTCCCACACTTGGTCGTTATTATTTATTTTTTGATTTTCTATCTGTACACCGTATTGGCAACGAAAGTATGAATATCATATATGCACCGGTGAAATAATAAACTTTTACATACATTACATACGCCGTAATATTTTTGATTAAATTGTTCCCCAATAGATGGCGTATAGGAATTGTACATTTCTCGCGAACATTGTTCGCGAGTTAATGGACATATTCCGAGACCGTAACCACCTTAGCCACTGTAACCAATGGCACGTCTAGGGCAGGTTCCACTCGACATCAGCCCTACTGATGAGTCCTGTCGAGTGGATCCAGGACGAAACGTAATTATAATCCAGGATTGTCCCATTTTTGAGGAAATGCCTGGCGGCCATGTGTAGAGGAGGCGGTAATCGGTCCCACACTTGGTCGTTATTATTTATTTTTTGATTTTCTATCTGTACACCGTATTGGCAACGAAAGTATGAATATCATATATGCACCGGTGAAATAATAAACTTTTACATACATTACATACGCCGTAATATTTTTGATTAAATTGTTCCCCAATAGATGGCGTATAGGAATTGTACATTTCTCGCGAACATTGTTCGCGAGTTAATGGACATATTCCGAGACCGTAACCACCTTAGCCACTGTAACCAATGGCACGTCTAGGGCAGGTTCCACTCGACATCAGCCCTACTGATGAGTCCTGTCGAGTGGATCCAGGACGAAACGTAATTATAATCCAGGATTGTCCCATTTTTGAGGAAATGCCTGGCGGCCATGTGTAGAGGAGGCGGTAATCGGTCCCACACTTGGTCGTTATTATTTATTTTTTGATTTTCTATCTGTACACCGTATTGGCAACGAAAGTATGAATATCATATATGCACCGGTGAAATAATAAACTTTTACATACATTACATACGCCGTAATATTTTTGATTAAATTGTTCCCCAATAGATGGCGTATAGGAATTGTACATTTCTCGCGAACATTGTTCGCGAGTTAATGGACATATTCCGAGACCGTAACCACCTTAGCCACTGTAACCAATGGCACGTCTAGGGCAGGTTCCACTCGACATCAGCCCTACTGATGAGTCCTGTCGAGTGGATCCAGGACGAAACGTAATTATAATCCAGGATTGTCCCATTTTTGAGGAAATGCCTGGCGGCCATGTGTAGAGGAGGCGGTAATCGGTCCCACACTTGGTCGTTATTATTTATTTTTTGATTTTCTATCTGTACACCGTATTGGCAACGAAAGTATGAATATCATATATGCACCGGTGAAATAATAAACTTTTACATACATTACATACGCCGTAATATTTTTGATTAAATTGTTCCCCAATAGATGGCGTATAGGAATTGTACATTTCTCGCGAACATTGTTCGCGAGTTAATGGACATATTCCGAGACCGTAACCACCTTAGCCACTGTAACCAATGGCACGTCTAGGGCAGGTTCCACTCGACATCAGCCCTACTGATGAGTCCTGTCGAGTGGATCCAGGACGAAACGTAATTATAATCCAGGATTGTCCCATTTTTGAGGAAATGCCTGGCGGCCATGTGTAGAGGAGGCGGTAATCGGTCCCACACTTGGTCGTTATTATTTATTTTTTGATTTTCTATCTGTACACCGTATTGGCAACGAAAGTATGAATATCATATATGCACCGGTGAAATAATAAACTTTTACATACATTACATACGCCGTAATATTTTTGATTAAATTGTTCCCCAATAGATGGCGTATAGGAATTGTACATTTCTCGCGAACATTGTTCGCGAGTTAATGGACATATTCCGAGACCGTAACCACCTTAGCCACTGTAACCAATGGCACGTCTAGGGCAGGTTCCACTCGACATCAGCCCTACTGATGAGTCCTGTCGAGTGGATCCAGGACGAAACGTAATTATAATCCAGGATTGTCCCATTTTTGAGGAAATGCCTGGCGGCCATGTGTAGAGGAGGCGGTAATCGGTCCCACACTTGGTCGTTATTATTTATTTTTTGATTTTCTATCTGTACACCGTATTGGCAACGAAAGTATGAATATCATATATGCACCGGTGAAATAATAAACTTTTACATACATTACATACGCCGTAATATTTTTGATTAAATTGTTCCCCAATAGATGGCGTATAGGAATTGTACATTTCTCGCGAACATTGTTCGCGAGTTAATGGACATATTCCGAGACCGTAACCACCTTAGCCACTGTAACCAATGGCACGTCTAGGGCAGGTTCCACTCGACATCAGCCCTACTGATGAGTCCTGTCGAGTGGATCCAGGACGAAACGTAATTATAATCCAGGATTGTCCCATTTTTGAGGAAATGCCTGGCGGCCATGTGTAGAGGAGGCGGTAATCGGTCCCACACTTGGTCGTTATTATTTATTTTTTGATTTTCTATCTGTACACCGTATTGGCAACGAAAGTATGAATATCATATATGCACCGGTGAAATAATAAACTTTTACATACATTACATACGCCGTAATATTTTTGATTAAATTGTTCCCCAATAGATGGCGTATAGGAATTGTACATTTCTCGCGAACATTGTTCGCGAGTTAATGGACATATTCCGAGACCGTAACCACCTTAGCCACTGTAACCAATGGCACGTCTAGGGCAGGTTCCACTCGACATCAGCCCTACTGATGAGTCCTGTCGAGTGGATCCAGGACGAAACGTAATTATAATCCAGGATTGTCCCATTTTTGAGGAAATGCCTGGCGGCCATGTGTAGAGGAGGCGGTAATCGGTCCCACACTTGGTCGTTATTATTTATTTTTTGATTTTCTATCTGTACACCGTATTGGCAACGAAAGTATGAATATCATATATGCACCGGTGAAATAATAAACTTTTACATACATTACATACGCCGTAATATTTTTGATTAAATTGTTCCCCAATAGATGGCGTATAGGAATTGTACATTTCTCGCGAACATTGTTCGCGAGTTAATGGACATATTCCGAGACCGTAACCACCTTAGCCACTGTAACCAATGGCACGTCTAGGGCAGGTTCCACTCGACATCAGCCCTACTGATGAGTCCTGTCGAGTGGATCCAGGACGAAACGTAATTATAATCCAGGATTGTCCCATTTTTGAGGAAATGCCTGGCGGCCATGTGTAGAGGAGGCGGTAATCGGTCCCACACTTGGTCGTTATTATTTATTTTTTGATTTTCTATCTGTACACCGTATTGGCAACGAAAGTATGAATATCATATATGCACCGGTGAAATAATAAACTTTTACATACATTACATACGCCGTAATATTTTTGATTAAATTGTTCCCCAATAGATGGCGTATAGGAATTGTACATTTCTCGCGAACATTGTTCGCGAGTTAATGGACATATTCCGAGACCGTAACCACCTTAGCCACTGTAACCAATGGCACGTCTAGGGCAGGTTCCACTCGACATCAGCCCTACTGATGAGTCCTGTCGAGTGGATCCAGGACGAAACGTAATTATAATCCAGGATTGTCCCATTTTTGAGGAAATGCCTGGCGGCCATGTGTAGAGGAGGCGGTAATCGGTCCCACACTTGGTCGTTATTATTTATTTTTTGATTTTCTATCTGTACACCGTATTGGCAACGAAAGTATGAATATCATATATGCACCGGTGAAATAATAAACTTTTACATACATTACATACGCCGTAATATTTTTGATTAAATTGTTCCCCAATAGATGGCGTATAGGAATTGTACATTTCTCGCGAACATTGTTCGCGAGTTAATGGACATATTCCGAGACCGTAACCACCTTAGCCACTGTAACCAATGGCACGTCTAGGGCAGGTTCCACTCGACATCAGCCCTACTGATGAGTCCTGTCGAGTGGATCCAGGACGAAACGTAATTATAATCCAGGATTGTCCCATTTTTGAGGAAATGCCTGGCGGCCATGTGTAGAGGAGGCGGTAATCGGTCCCACACTTGGTCGTTATTATTTATTTTTTGATTTTCTATCTGTACACCGTATTGGCAACGAAAGTATGAATATCATATATGCACCGGTGAAATAATAAACTTTTACATACATTACATACGCCGTAATATTTTTGATTAAATTGTTCCCCAATAGATGGCGTATAGGAATTGTACATTTCTCGCGAACATTGTTCGCGAGTTAATGGACATATTCCGAGACCGTAACCACCTTAGCCACTGTAACCAATGGCACGTCTAGGGCAGGTTCCACTCGACATCAGCCCTACTGATGAGTCCTGTCGAGTGGATCCAGGACGAAACGTAATTATAATCCAGGATTGTCCCATTTTTGAGGAAATGCCTGGCGGCCATGTGTAGAGGAGGCGGTAATCGGTCCCACACTTGGTCGTTATTATTTATTTTTTGATTTTCTATCTGTACACCGTATTGGCAACGAAAGTATGAATATCATATATGCACCGGTGAAATAATAAACTTTTACATACATTACATACGCCGTAATATTTTTGATTAAATTGTTCCCCAATAGATGGCGTATAGGAATTGTACATTTCTCGCGAACATTGTTCGCGAGTTAATGGACATATTCCGAGACCGTAACCACCTTAGCCACTGTAACCAATGGCACGTCTAGGGCAGGTTCCACTCGACATCAGCCCTACTGATGAGTCCTGTCGAGTGGATCCAGGACGAAACGTAATTATAATCCAGGATTGTCCCATTTTTGAGGAAATGCCTGGCGGCCATGTGTAGAGGAGGCGGTAATCGGTCCCACACTTGGTCGTTATTATTTATTTTTTGATTTTCTATCTGTACACCGTATTGGCAACGAAAGTATGAATATCATATATGCACCGGTGAAATAATAAACTTTTACATACATTACATACGCCGTAATATTTTTGATTAAATTGTTCCCCAATAGATGGCGTATAGGAATTGTACATTTCTCGCGAACATTGTTCGCGAGTTAATGGACATATTCCGAGACCGTAACCACCTTAGCCACTGTAACCAATGGCACGTCTAGGGCAGGTTCCACTCGACATCAGCCCTACTGATGAGTCCTGTCGAGTGGATCCAGGACGAAACGTAATTATAATCCAGGATTGTCCCATTTTTGAGGAAATGCCTGGCGGCCATGTGTAGAGGAGGCGGTAATCGGTCCCACACTTGGTCGTTATTATTTATTTTTTGATTTTCTATCTGTACACCGTATTGGCAACGAAAGTATGAATATCATATATGCACCGGTGAAATAATAAACTTTTACATACATTACATACGCCGTAATATTTTTGATTAAATTGTTCCCCAATAGATGGCGTATAGGAATTGTACATTTCTCGCGAACATTGTTCGCGAGTTAATGGACATATTCCGAGACCGTAACCACCTTAGCCACTGTAACCAATGGCACGTCTAGGGCAGGTTCCACTCGACATCAGCCCTACTGATGAGTCCTGTCGAGTGGATCCAGGACGAAACGTAATTATAATCCAGGATTGTCCCATTTTTGAGGAAATGCCTGGCGGCCATGTGTAGAGGAGGCGGTAATCGGTCCCACACTTGGTCGTTATTATTTATTTTTTGATTTTCTATCTGTACACCGTATTGGCAACGAAAGTATGAATATCATATATGCACCGGTGAAATAATAAACTTTTACATACATTACATACGCCGTAATATTTTTGATTAAATTGTTCCCCAATAGATGGCGTATAGGAATTGTACATTTCTCGCGAACATTGTTCGCGAGTTAATGGACATATTCCGAGACCGTAACCACCTTAGCCACTGTAACCAATGGCACGTCTAGGGCAGGTTCCACTCGACATCAGCCCTACTGATGAGTCCTGTCGAGTGGATCCAGGACGAAACGTAATTATAATCCAGGATTGTCCCATTTTTGAGGAAATGCCTGGCGGCCATGTGTAGAGGAGGCGGTAATCGGTCCCACACTTGGTCGTTATTATTTATTTTTTGATTTTCTATCTGTACACCGTATTGGCAACGAAAGTATGAATATCATATATGCACCGGTGAAATAATAAACTTTTACATACATTACATACGCCGTAATATTTTTGATTAAATTGTTCCCCAATAGATGGCGTATAGGAATTGTACATTTCTCGCGAACATTGTTCGCGAGTTAATGGACATATTCCGAGACCGTAACCACCTTAGCCACTGTAACCAATGGCACGTCTAGGGCAGGTTCCACTCGACATCAGCCCTACTGATGAGTCCTGTCGAGTGGATCCAGGACGAAACGTAATTATAATCCAGGATTGTCCCATTTTTGAGGAAATGCCTGGCGGCCATGTGTAGAGGAGGCGGTAATCGGTCCCACACTTGGTCGTTATTATTTATTTTTTTATTTTCTATCTGTACACCGTATTGGCAACGAAAGTATGAATATCATATATGCACCGGTGAAATAATAAACTTTTACGAACTTACATACAGCTACGACGGGACTTGGTCGCGGAACGGAAACTGCGTTGTAGATTACAATTTGTGTCTAACTCCCCTTCCAGCCGTACGAAGTTTATGAAACTTGTACAGAATGCTCGTGTCGCCAATCGAGAGCACTCCTGCAAGTTTGAAGATGATCGTACGGTCGGTTCAGATTTCTCGATGAACTTACTTGCAGCTACGAAGGGACTTGGTCGCTGAGCGGAAACTGCGTTGTAGATGACAATATGTGTCTAAATCCCCTTCCAGCCGTACAAAGTTTATGAACCTTGTACAGAATGCTCGTGTCGCCAATCGAGAGCACTCCTACAAGTTTGAAGAAGATCATACGGTCGGTACACATATCTCGATGATCTTACATACAGCTACGACGGGACTTTGTCGCTGAACGGGAACTCTCCAGTACTGCGTTGTAGATGACAATTTGTCTCTAACTCCCCTTCCAGCCGTACGAAGTTTATGAAACTTGTAGAGAATGGTCGTGTCGCAAATCGAGAGCACTCCTGCAAGTTTGAAGATGATCATACGGTCGGTTCAGATTTCTCGATGAACTTACATGCAGCTACGAAGGGACTTGGTCGCTGAACGGGAACTATCCAGTACTGCGTTGTAGATGACAACTTGTGTCTAACTCCCCTTCCAGCCGTACGAAGTTTATGAAACTTGTAGAGAATGGTCGTGTCGCCAATCGAGAGCACTCCTGCAAGTTTGAAGATGATCGTACGGTCGGTTCAGATTTCTCGATGAACTTACATGCAGCTACGAAGGGACTTGGTCGCTGAGCGGAAATTCGGATGATGACAATTTTTTTCAAACTCCGCTTCCAGGCGTACGGAGTTTATGAAACTTGTACAGAATGCTCGTATCGCCAATCGAGAGCACTCCTGCAAGTTTGAAGATGATCGTACGGTCGGTTTATATTTCTCGACGAACTTACATACACCTACGACGGGACTTAGTCGCTGAACGGGAACTATCCAGTACTGCGTTGTAGATGACAACTTGTGTCTAACTCCCCTTCCAGCCGTACGAAGTTTATGAAACTTGAAGAGAATGCTCGTGCCGCCAATCGAGAGCACTCCTGCTAGTTTGAAGATGATTGTACGGTCGGTTCAGATTTCTCGATGAACTTACATGCAGCTACGAAGGGACTTGGTCGCTGAGCGGAAACTGCGTTGTAGATGACAATTTATGTCTAACTCCCCTTCCAGCCGTACGAAGTATATGAAACTTGTACAGAATGCTAGTGTCGCCAATCGAGAGCACTCCTGCAAGTTTGAAGAAGATCATACGGTCGGTTCAGATTTCTCATTGAACTTACATGCAGCTACGAAGGGACTTGGTCGCTGAGCCGAAACTGCGTTGTAGATGACAATTTGGGTCTAACTCCCCTTCCAGCCGTACGAAGTTTATGAAACTTGTAGAGAATGCTCGTGTCGCCAATCGAGAGTTCTCCTGCAAGTTTGAAGAAGATCATACGGTCGGTTCAGATTTCTCGATGAACTTACATGCAGCTACGAAGGGACTTGGTCGCTGTGCGGAAACTGCGTTGTAGATGACAATTTGTGTCTAAATCCCCTTCGAGCCGTACGAAGTTTGTGAAACTTGTACAGAATGCTCGTGTCGCCAATCGAGAGCACTCCTGCAAGTTTGAAGATCATCGTACGGTCGGTTCAGATTTCTCGATGAACTTACATGCAGCTACGAAGGGACTTGGTCGCTGAGCGGAAACTGCGTTGTAGATGACAATTTATGTCTAACTCCCCTTCCAGCCGTCCGAAGTTTATGAAACGTGTAGAGAATGCTCGTGTCGTCAATCGAGAGCACTCCTGCAAGTTTGAGCAAGATCGTACGGTCGGTTCACATTTCTCGATGAACTTACATACAGCTACGACGGGACTTGGTCGCGGAACGGAAACTGCGTTGTAGATTACAATTTGTGTCTAACTCCCCTTCCAGCCGTACGAAGTTTATGAAACTTGTACAGAATGCTCGTGTCGCCAATCGAGAACACTCCAGCAAGTTTGAAGATGATCGTACGGTCGGTTCGGATTTCTCGATGAACTTACATGCAGCTACGAAGGGACTTGGTCGCTGAGCGGAAATTCGGATGATGACCATTTTTTTCATACTCCGCTTCCAGCCGTACGAAGTGTATGAAACTTGTACAGCATGCTCGTGTCGTCAATCGAGAGCACTCCTGCAAGTTTGAAGAAGATCGTACGGTCGGTTCGCATTTCTCGATGAACTTACATACAGCTACGACGGGACTTGGTCGCGGATCGGAAACTGCGTTGTAGATTACAATTTGTGTCTAACTCCCCTTCCAGCAGTACAAAGTTTATGAAACTTGTACAGCATGCTCGTGTCGTCAATCGAGAGCACTCCTGCAAGTTTGAAGAAGATCGTACAGTCGGTTCGCATTTCTCGATGAACTTACATACAGCTACGACGGGACTTGGTCGCGGAACGGAAACTGCGTTGTAGATTACAATTTGTGTCTAACTCCCCTTCCAGCCGTACGAAGTTTATGAAACTTGTACAGAATGCTCGTGTCGCCAATCGAGAGCACTCCTGCAAGTTTGAACAAGATCGTACGGTCGGTTCAGATTTCTCGATGAACTTACATGCAGCTACGAAGGGACTTGGTCGCTGTGCGGAAACTGCGTTGTAGATGACAATTTGTGTCTAAATCCCCTTCGAGCCGTACGAAGTTTGTGAAACTTGTACAGAATGCTCGTGTCGCCAATCGAGAGCACTCCTGCAAGTTTGAAGATCATCGTACGGTCGGTTCAGATTTCTCGATGAACTTACTTGCAGCTACGAAGGGACTTGGTCGCTGAGCGGAAACTGCGTTGTAGATTACAATTTGTGTCTAACTCCCCTTCCAGCAGTACGAAGTTTATGAAACTTGTAGAGAATGCACGTGTCGCCAATCGAGAGCACTCCTGCAAGTTTGAAGATGATCGTACGGTCGGTTCAGATTTCTCGATGAACTTACATGCAGCTACGACGGGACTTAGTCGCTGAACGGGAACTATCCAGTACTGCGTTGTACATGACAATTTGTGTCTAACTCCCCTTCCAGCCGTACGAAGTTTATGAAACTTGTACAGAATGCTCGTGTCGCCAATCGAGAGCACTCCTGCAAGTTTGAAGATAATCGTACGGTCGGTTCAGATTTCTAGATGAACTTACATGCAGCTACGAAGGGACTTGGTCGCTGAGCCGAAACTGCGTTGTAGATGACAATTTGTGTCTAACTCGCCTTCCAGCCGTACGAAGTTTATGAACCTTGTACAGAATGCTCGTGTCGCCAATCGAGAGCACTCCTACAAGTTTGAAAAAGATCATACGGTCGGTTCACATTTCTCGATGAACTTACATACAGCTACGACGGGACTTTGTCGCTGAACGGGATCTATCCAGTACTGCGTTGTAGATGGCAATTTGTGTCTAACTCCCCTTTAAGCCGTACGAAGTTTATGAAACGTGTAGAGAATGCTCGTGTCGCCAATCGAGAGCACTCCTGCAAGTTTGAAGATGATCGTACGGTCGGTTCAGATTTCTCGATGAACTTACATGCAGCTACGAAGGGACTAGTCGCTGAGCCGAAACTGCGTTGTAGATGACAATTTGTGTCTAACTCGCCTTCCAGCCGTACGAAGTTTATGAACCTTGTACAGAATGCTCGTGTCGCCAATCGAGAGCACTCCTACAAGTTTGAAAAAGATCATACGGTCGGTTCACATTTCTCGATGAACTTACATACAGCTACGACGGGACTTGGTCGCTGAGCGGACACTGCGTTGTAAATGACAATTTGTGTCCAACTCCCCTTCCAGCCGTACGATGTTTATGAAACTTGTACAGCATGCTCGTGTCGTCAATCGAGAGCACTCCTGCAAGTTTGAAGAAGATCGTACGGTCGGTTCGCATTTCTCGATGAACTTACATACAGCTACGACGGGACTTGGTCGCGGATCGGAAACTGCGTTGTAGATTACAATTTGTGTCTAACTCCCCTTCCAGCAGTACGAAGTTTATGAAACTTGTAGAGAATGCACGTGTCGCCAATCGAGAGCACTCCTGCAAGTTTGAAGATGATCGTACGGTCGGTTCAGATTTCTCGATGAACTTACATGCAGCTACGACGGGACTTAGTCGCTGAACGGGAACTATCCAGTACTGCGTTGTACATGACAATTTGTGTCTAACTCCCCTTCCAGCCGTACGAAGTTTATGAAACTTGTACAGAATGCTCGTGTCGCCAATCGAGAGCACTCCTGCAAGTTTGAAGATAATCGTACGGTCGGTTCAGATTTCTCGATGAACTTACATGCAGCTACGAAGGGACTTGGTCGCTGAGCCGAAACTGCGTTGTAGATGAAAATTTGTGTCTAACTCGCCTTCCAGCCGTACGAAGTTTATGAACCTTGTACAGAATGCTCGTGTCGCCAATCGAGAGCATTCCTACAAGTTTGAAAAAGATCATACGGTCGGTTCACATTTCTCGATGAACTTACATGCAGCTACGACGGGACTTTGTCGCTGAACGGGAACTATCCAGTACTGCGTTGTAGATGGCAATTTGTGTCTAACTCCCCTTTAAGCCGTACGAAGTTTATGAAACTTGTACAGAATGCTCGTGTCGCCAATCGAGAGCACTCCTGCAAGTTTGAAGATGATCGTACGGTCGGTTCAGATTTCTCGATGAACTTACATGCAGCTACGAAGGGACTTGGTCGCTGAGCGGAAACTGCGTTGTAGATGACAATTTGTGTCTAACTCCCCTTCCAGCCGTACGAAGTTTATGAACATTGTACAGAATGCTCGTGTCGCCAATCGCGAGCACTCCTGCAAGTTTGAAGAAGATCGTACGACCGGTTCGCATTTCTCGATGAACTTACATACAGCTACGACGGGACTTGGTCGCGGAGCGGAAACTGCGTTGTAGATTACAATTTGTGTCTAACTCCCCTTCCAGCCGTACGAAGTTTATGAAACTTGTACAGCATGCTCGTGTCGTCAATCGAGAGCACTCCTGCAAGTTTGAACAAGATCGTACGGTCGGTTCACATTTCTCGATGAACCTACATGCCGCTACGACGGGGCTTAGTCGCTGAACGGGAACTATCCAGTACTGCGTTGTAGATGACAATTTGTGTCTAACTCCCCTTCCAGCCGTACGAAGTTTATGAAACGTATAGAGAATGCTCGTGTCGCCAATCGAGAGCACTCCTGCAAGTTTGAAAAAGATCATACGGTCGGTTCACATTTCTCGATGAACTTACATACAGCTACGACGGGACTTTGTCGCTGAACGGGAACTATCCAGTACTGCGTTGTAGATGACAATTTGTGTCTAACTCCCCTTCCAGTCGTACGAAGTTTATGAAACTTGTAGAGAATGCACGTGTCGCCAATCGAGAGCACTCCTGCAAGTTTGAAGATGATCGTACGGTCGGTTCAGATTTCTCGATGAACTTACATGCAGCTACGAAGGGACTTGGTCGCTGAGCGGAAACTGCGTTGTAGATGACAATTTATGTCTAACTCCCCTTCCAGCCGTCCGAAGTTTATGAAACGTGTAGAGAATGCTCGTGTCGTCAATCGAGAGCACTCCTGCAAGTTTGAGCAAGATCGTACGGTCGGTTCACATTTCTCGATGAACTTACATACAGCTACGACGGGACTTGGTCGCGGAACGGAAACTGCGTTGTAGATTACAATTTGTGTCTAACTCCCCTTCCAGCCGTACGAAGTTTATGAAACTTGTACAGAATGCTCGTGTCGCCAATCGAGAACACTCCAGCAAGTTTGAAGATGATCGTACGGTCGGTTCGGATTTCTCGATGAACTTACATGCAGCTACGAAGGGACTTGGTCGCTGAGCGGAAATTCGGATGATGACCATTTTTTTCATACTCCGCTTCCAGCCGTACGAAGTGTATGAAACTTGTACAGCATGCTCGTGTCGTCAATCGAGAGCACTCCTGCAAGTTTGAAGAAGATCGTACGGTCGGTTCGCATTTCTCGATGAACTTACATACAGCTACGACGGGACTTGGTCGCGGATCGGAAACTGCGTTGTAGATTACAATTTGTGTCTAACTCCCCTTCCAGCAGTACAAAGTTTATGAAACTTGTACAGCATGCTCGTGTCGTCAATCGAGAGCACTCCTGCAAGTTTGAAGAAGATCGTACAGTCGGTTCGCATTTCTCGATGAACTTACATACAGCTACGACGGGACTTGGTCGCGGAACGGAAACTGCGTTGTAGATTACAATTTGTGTCTAACTCCCCTTCCAGCCGTACGAAGTTTATGAAACTTGTACAGAATGCTCGTGTCGCCAATCGAGAGCACTCCTGCAAGTTTGAACAAGATCGTACGGTCGGTTCAGATTTCTCGATGAACTTACATGCAGCTACGAAGGGACTTGGTCGCTGTGCGGAAACTGCGTTGTAGATGACAATTTGTGTCTAAATCCCCTTCGAGCCGTACGAAGTTTGTGAAACTTGTACAGAATGCTCGTGTCGCCAATCGAGAGCACTCCTGCAAGTTTGAAGATCATCGTACGGTCGGTTCAGATTTCTCGATGAACTTACTTGCAGCTACGAAGGGACTTGGTCGCTGAGCGGAAACTGCGTTGTAGATTACAATTTGTGTCTAACTCCCCTTCCAGCAGTACGAAGTTTATGAAACTTGTAGAGAATGCACGTGTCGCCAATCGAGAGCACTCCTGCAAGTTTGAAGATGATCGTACGGTCGGTTCAGATTTCTCGATGAACTTACATGCAGCTACGACGGGACTTAGTCGCTGAACGGGAACTATCCAGTACTGCGTTGTACATGACAATTTGTGTCTAACTCCCCTTCCAGCCGTACGAAGTTTATGAAACTTGTACAGAATGCTCGTGTCGCCAATCGAGAGCACTCCTGCAAGTTTGAAGATAATCGTACGGTCGGTTCAGATTTCTAGATGAACTTACATGCAGCTACGAAGGGACTTGGTCGCTGAGCCGAAACTGCGTTGTAGATGACAATTTGTGTCTAACTCGCCTTCCAGCCGTACGAAGTTTATGAACCTTGTACAGAATGCTCGTGTCGCCAATCGAGAGCACTCCTACAAGTTTGAAAAAGATCATACGGTCGGTTCACATTTCTCGATGAACTTACATACAGCTACGACGGGACTTTGTCGCTGAACGGGATCTATCCAGTACTGCGTTGTAGATGGCAATTTGTGTCTAACTCCCCTTTAAGCCGTACGAAGTTTATGAAACGTGTAGAGAATGCTCGTGTCGCCAATCGAGAGCACTCCTGCAAGTTTGAAGATGATCGTACGGTCGGTTCAGATTTCTCGATGAACTTACATGCAGCTACGAAGGGACTAGTCGCTGACCCGAAACTGCGTTGTAGATGACAATTTGTGTCTAACTCGCCTTCCACCCGTACGAAGTTTATGAACCTTGTACAGAATGCTCGTGTCGCCAATCGAGAGCACTCCTACAAGTTTGAAAAAGATCATACGGTCGGTTCACATTTCTCGATGAACTTACATACAGCTACGACGGGACTTGGTCGCTGAGCGGACACTGCGTTGTAAATGACAATTTGTGTCCAACTCCCCTTCCAGCCGTACGATGTTTATGAAACTTGTACAGCATGCTCGTGTCGTCAATCGAGAGCACTCCTGCAAGT
The DNA here is from genome assembly GCA_963942575.1 of Priocnemis perturbator. Taxonomy (NCBI): domain Eukaryota; kingdom Metazoa; phylum Arthropoda; class Insecta; order Hymenoptera; family Pompilidae; genus Priocnemis; species Priocnemis perturbator. Next base: position 123,738 of record CAWWDK010000254.1, read on the forward strand.
TTGAAGAAGATCGTACGGTCGGTTCGCATTTCTCGATGAACTTACATACAGCTACGACGGGACTTGGTCGCGGATCGGAAACTGCGTTGTAGATTACAATTTGTGTCTAACTCCCCTTCCAGCAGTACGAAGTTTATGAAACTTGTAGAGAATGCACGTGTCGCCAATCGAGAGCACTCCTGCAAGTTTGAAGATGATCGTACGGTCGGTTCAGATTTCTCGATGAACTTACATGCAGCTACGAAGGGACTTGGTCGCTGAGCCGAAACTGCGTTGTAGATGAAAATTTGTGTCTAACTCGCCTTCCAGCCGTACGAAGTTTATGAACCTTGTACAGAATGCTCGTGTCGCCAATCGAGAGCATTCCTACAAGTTTGAAAAAGATCATACGGTCGGTTCACATTTCTCGATGAACTTACATGCAGCTACGACGGGACTTTGTCGCTGAACGGGAACTATCCAGTACTGCGTTGTAGATGGCAATTTGTGTCTAACTCCCCTTTAAGCCGTACGAAGTTTATGAAACTTGTACAGAATGCTCGTGTCGCCAATCGAGAGCACTCCTGCAAGTTTGAAGATGATCGTACGGTCGGTTCAGATTTCTCGATGAACTTACATGCAGCTACGAAGGGACTTGGTCGCTGAGCGGAAACTGCGTTGTAGATGACAATTTGTGTCTAACTCCCCTTCCAGCCGTACGAAGTTTATGAACATTGTACAGAATGCTCGTGTCGCCAATCGCGAGCACTCCTGCAAGTTTGAAGAAGATCGTACGACCGGTTCGCATTTCTCGATGAACTTACATACAGCTACGACGGGACTTGGTCGCGGAGCGGAAACTGCGTTGTAGATTACAATTTGTGTCTAACTCCCCTTCCAGCCGTACGAAGTTTATGAAACTTGTACAGCATGCTCGTGTCGTCAATCGAGAGCACTCCTGCAAGTTTGAACAAGATCGTACGGTCGGTTCACATTTCTCGATGAACCTACATGCCGCTACGACGGGGCTTAGTCGCTGAACGGGAACTATCCAGTACTGCGTTGTAGATGACAATTTGTGTCTAACTCCCCTTCCAGCCGTACGAAGTTTATGAAACGTATAGAGAATGCTCGTGTCGCCAATCGAGAGCACTCCTGCAAGTTTGAAAAAGATCATACGGTCGGTTCACATTTCTCGATGAACTTACATACAGCTACGACGGGACTTTGTCGCTGAACGGGAACTATCCAGTACTGCGTTGTAGATGACAATTTGTGTCTAACTCCCCTTCCAGTCGTACGAAGTTTATGAAACGTGTAGAGAATGCTCGTGTCGCCAATCGAGAGCACTCCTGCAAGTTTGAAGATGATCGTACGGTCGGTTCACATTTCTCGATGAACTTACATACAGCTACGACGGGACTTTGTCGCTGAACGGGAACTATCCAGTACTGCGTTGTAAATGACAATTTGTGTCTAACTCCCCTTCCAGCCCTACGAAGTTTATGAAACTTGTAGAAAATGCTCGTGTCGCCAATCGAGAGCACTCCTGCAAGTTTGAAGAAGATCATACGGTCGGTTCACATGTCTCGATGAACTTACATACAGCTACGACGGGACTTTGTCGCTGAACGGGAACTATCCAGTACTGCGTTGTACATGACAATTTGTGTCTAACTCCCCTTCCAGCCATACGAAGTTTATGAAACGTGTAGAGAATGCTCGTGTCGCCAATCGAGAGCACTCCTGCAAGTTTGAAGATGATCGTACGGTCGGTTCAGATATCTCGATGAACTTACATGCAGCTAGGAAGGGACTTGGTCGCTGAGCGGAAATTCGGATGATGACCATTTTTTTCAAACTCCGCTTCCAGCCGTACGAAGTTTATGAAACTTGTACAGCATGCTCGTGTAGTCAATCGAGAGCACTCTTGCAAGTTTGAAGAAGATCGTACGGTCGGTTCACATTTCTCGATGAATTTACATGCAGCTACGACGGGACTTTGTCGCTGAACGGGAAATATCCAGTACTGCGTTGTAGATGACAATTTGTGTCTAACTCCCCTTCCAGCCGTACGAAGTTTATGATACTTGTACAGAATGCTCGTGTCGCCAATCGAGATTACTCCAGCAAGTTTGAAGATGATCGTACGGTCGGTTCAGATTTCTCGATGAACTTACATGCAGCTACGAAGGGACTTGGTCGCTGAGCGGAAATTCGGATGATGACCATTTTTTTCATACTACGCTTCCAGCCGTACGAAGTGTATGAAACTTGTACAGCATGCTCGTGTAGTCAATCGAGAGCACTCATGCAAGTTTGAAGAAGATCGTACGGTCGGTTCACAATTTCTCGATGAACTTACATACAGCTACGACGGGACTTGGTCGCGGAGCCGAAACTGCGTTGTAGACTACAATTTGTGTCTAACTCCCCTTCCAGCCGTACGAAGTTTATGAAACTTGTACAGCATGCTCGTGTCGTCAATCGAGAGCACTCCTGCAAGTTTGAGCAAGATCGTACGGTCGGTTCACATTTCTCGATGAACTTACATACAGCTACGACGGGACTTGGTCGCGGAGCGGAAACTGCGTCGTAGATTACAATTTGTGTCTAACTCCCCTTCCAGCCGTACGAAGTTTATGAAACTTGTACAGAATGATCGTGTCGCCAATCGAGATCACTCCTGCAAGTTTGAAGATGATCGTACGGTCGGTTCAGATTTCTCGATGAACTTACTTGCAGCTACGAAGGGACTTGGTCGCTGAGCGGAAACTGCGTTGTAGATGACAATATGTGTCTAAATCCCCTTCCAGCCGTACGAAGTTTATGAACCTTGTACAGAATGCTCGTGTCGCCAATTGCGAGCACTCCTGCAAGTTTGGAGATGATCGTACGGTCGGTTCAGAGTTCTCGATGAACTTACATGCAGCTACGAAGGGACTTGGTCGCTGAACGGCAACTATCCAGTACTGCGTTGTAGATGACAATTTGTGTCTAACTCCCCTTCCAGCCGTACGAAGTTTATGAAACTTGTAGAGAATGGTCGTGTCGCCAATCGAGAGCACTCCTGCAAGTTTGAAGATGATCGTACGGTCGGTTCAGATTTCTCGATGAACTTACATGCAGCTACGACGGGACTTAGACGCTGAACGGGAACTATCCAGTACTGCGTTGTGCATGACAATTTGTGTCTAACTCCCCTTCCAGCCGTACGAAGTTTATGAAACTTCTACAGAATGCTCGTGTCGCCAATCGAGAGCACTCCTGCTAGTTTGAAGATGATTGTACGGTCGGTTCAGATTTCTCGATGAACTTACATGCAGCTACGAAGGGACTTGGTCGCTGAGCGGAAACTGCGTTGAAGATGACAATTTGTGTCTAACTCCCCTTCCAGCCGTACGAAGTTTATGAAACTTGTAGAGAATGCTCGTGTCGCCAATCGCGAGCACTCCTGCAAGTTTGGACATGATCGTACGGTCGGATCAGATTTCTCGATGAACTTACATGCAGCTACGAAGGGACTTGGTCGCTGAACGGGAACTATCCAGTACTGCGTTGTAGATGACAATTTGTGTCTAACTCCCCTTCCAGCCGTACGAAGTTTATGAAACTTGTACAGAATGCTCGTGTCGCCAATCGAGAGCACTCCTGCTAGTTTGAAGATGATCGTACGGTCAGTTCAGATTTCTCGATGAACTTACATGCAGCTACGAAGGGACTTTGTCGCTGAGCGGAAACTGTGTTGTAGATGACAATTTGTGTCTAACTCCCCTTCCAGCCGTACGAAGTTTATGAAACTTGCACAGAATGCTCGTGTCGCCAATCGAGAGCACTCCTGCAAGTTTGAAGATGATCGTACGGTTGGTTCAGATTTCTCCTTGAACTTACATGCAGCTACGAAGGGACTTGGTCGCTGAGCGGAAACTGCGTTGTAGATGACAATTTGTGTCTAACTCCCCTTCCAGCCGTACGAAGTTTATGAACCTTGTACAGAATGCTCGTGTCGCCAATCGAGAGCACTCCTGCAAGTTTGAAGAAGATCATACGGTCGGTTCACATTTCTCGATGAACTTACATACACCTACGACGGGACTTAGTCGCTGAACGGGAACTATCCAGTACTGCGTTGTAGATGACAATTTGTGTCTAACTCCCCTTCCAGCCGTACGAAGTTTATGAAACTTGTACAGAATGCTCGTGTCGCCAATCGCGAGCACTCCTGCAAGTTTGGAGATGATCGTACGGTCGGTTCAGATTTCTCGATGAACTTACATGCAGCTACGAAGGGACTTGGTCGCTGAACGGGAACTATCCAGTACTGCGTTGTAGATGACAATTTGTGGCTAACTCCCCTTCGAGCCTTTCGAAGTTTATGAAACTTGTACAGAATGCTCGTGTCGCCAATCGAGAGCACTCCTGCAAGTTTGAAGATGATCGTACGGTCGATTCAGACTTCTCGATGAACTTACATGCAGCCACGAAGGGACTTGGTCGCTGAGCGGAAACTGCGTCGTAGATGACAATTTGTGTCTAACTCGCCTTCCAGCCGTACGAAGTTTATGAACCTTGTACAGAATGCTCGTGTCGCCAATCGAGAGCACTCCTACAATTTTGAAAAAGATCATACGGTCGGTTAACATTTCTCGTTGAACTTACATACAGCTACGAAGGGACTTGGTCGCTGAACGGGAAGTATCCAGTACTGCGTTGTAGATGACAATTTGTGTCTAACTCCCCTTCCAGCAGTACGAAGTTTATGAAACTTGTAGAGAATGCTCGTGTCGCCAATCGAGAGCACTCCTGCAAGTTTGAAGAATATGGTACGGTCGGTTCAGATTTCTTGATGAACTTACATACAGCTACGAAGGGACTTGGTCGCTGAGCCGAAACTGCGTTGTAGATGACAATTTTTGTCTAACTCGCCTTCCTGCCGTACGAAGTTTATGAACCTTGTACAGAATGCTCGTGTCGCTAATCGAGAGCACTCCTACAAGTTTGAAAAAGATCATACGGTCGGTTCACATTTCTCGATGAACTTACATACAGCTACGACGGGACTTTGTCGCTGAACGGGAACTATCCAGTACTGCGTTGTAGATGACAATTTGTGTCTAACTCCCCTTCCAGCCGTACGAAGTTTATGATACTTGTACAGAATGCTCGTGTCGCCAATCGAGATTACTCCAGCAAGTTTGAAGATGATCGTACGGTCGGTTCAGATTTGTCGATGAACTTACATGCAGCTACGAAGGGACTTGGTCGCTGAGCGGAAATTCGGATGATGACCATTTTTTTCATACTACGCTTCCAGCCGTACGAAGTGTATGAAACTTGTACAGCATGCTCGTGTAGTCAATCGAGAGCACTCATGCAAGTTTGAAGAAGATCGTACGGTCGGTTCACAATTTCTCGATGAACTTACATACAGCTACGACGGGACTTGGTCGCGGAGCGGAAACTGCGTTGTAGACTACAATTTGTGTCTAACTCCCCTTCCAGCCGTACGAAGTTTATGAACCTTGTACAGAATGCTCGTGTCACCAATCGAGAGCACTCCTGCAAGTTTGAAGAAGATCATACGGTCGGTTCACATTTCTCGATGAACTTACATACACCTACGACGGGACTTAGTCGCTGAACGGGAACTATCCAGTACTGCGTTGTAGATGACAACTTGTGTCTAACTCCCCTTCCAGCCGTACGAAGTTCATGAAACTTGAAGAGAATACTCGTGACGCCAATCGAGAGCACTCCTGCTAGTTTGAAGATGATTGTACGGTCGGTTCAGATTTCTCGATGAACTTACATGCAGCTACGAAGGGACTTGGTCGCTGAGCGGAAATTCGGATGATGACAATTTTTTTCAAACTCCGCTTCCAGCCGTACGAAGTTTATGAAACTTGTACAGCATGCTCGTGTCGTTAATCGAGGGCACACCTGCAAGTTTGAAGAAGATCGTACGATCGGTTCGCATTTCTCGATGAACTTACATACAGCTACGACGGGACCTTGTCGCTGAGCGGAAACTGCGTTGTAGATGACAATTTGTGTCTAACTCCCCTTCCAGCCGTACGAAGTTTATGAACCTTATACAGAATGCTCGTGTCGCCAATCGAGAGCACTCCTACAAGTTTGAAGAAGATCATACGGTCGGTACACATTTCTCGATGAACTTACATACAGCTACGAAGGGACTTTGTCGCTGAACGGGAACTATCCAGTACTGCGTTGTAGATGACAATTTGTGTCTAACTCCCCTTCCAGCCGTACGAAGTATATGAAACTTGTAGAGAATGCTCGAGTCGCCAATCGAGAGCACTCCTGCAAGTTTGGAGAAGATCATACGGTCGGTTCAGATTTCTCGTTGAACTTACATGCAGCTACGAAGGGACTTGGTCGCTGAGCGGAAACTGCGTTGTAGATGACAATTTGTGTCTAACTCCCCTTCCAGCCGTACGAAGTTTATGAAACTTGTACAGAATGCTCGTGTCGCCAATCGCGAGCACTCCTGCAAGTTTGGAGATGATCGTACGGTCGGTTCAGATTTCTCGATGAACTTACATGCAGCTACGAAGGGACTTGGTCGCTGAACGGGAACTATCCAGTACTGCGTTGTAGATGACAATTTGTGGCTAACTCCCCTTCGAGCCTTTCGAAGTTTATGAAACTTGTACAGAATGCTCGTGTCGCCAATCGAGAGCACTCCTGCAAGTTTGAAGATGATCGTACGGTCGATTCAGACTTCTCGATGAACTTACATGCAGCCACGAAGGGACTTGGTCGCTGAGCGGAAACTGCGTCGTAGATGACAATTTGTGTCTAACTCGCCTTCCAGCCGTACGAAGTTTATGAACCTTGTACAGAATGCTCGTGTCGCCAATCGAGAGCACTCCTACAATTTTGAAAAAGATCATACGGTCGGTTCACATTTCTCGTTGAACTTACATACAGCTACGAAGGGACTTGGTCGCTGAACGGGAAGTATCCAGTACTGCGTTGTAGATGACAATTTGTGTCTAACTCCCCTTCCAGCAGTACGAAGTTTATGAAACTTGTAGAGAATGCTCGTGTCGCCAATCGAGAGCACTCCTGCAAGTTTGAAGAATATGGTACGGTCGGTTCAGATTTCTTGATGAACTTACATACAGCTACGAAGGGACTTGGTCGCTGAGCCGTAACTGCGTTGTAGATGACAATTTTTGTCTAACTCGCCTTCCAGCCGTACGAAGTTTATGAACCTTGTACAGAATGCTCGTGTCGCCAATCGAGAGCACTCCTACAAGTTTGAAAAAGATCATACGGTCGGTTCACATTTCTCGATGAACTTACATACAGCTACGACGGGACTTTGTCGCTGAACGGGAACTATCCAGTACTGCGTTGTAGATGACAATTTGTGTCTAACTCCTCTTCCAGCCGTACGAAGTTTATGAACCTTGTACAGAATGCTTGTGTCGCCAATCGAGAGCACTCCTACAAGTTTGAAGAAGATCATACGGTCGATACACATTTCTCGATGAACTTACATACAGCTAAGACGGGACTTTGTCGCTGAACGGAAACTGCGTTGTAGATGACAATTTGTGTCTAACTCGCCTTCCAGCCGTACGAAGTTTATGAAACTTGTACAGAATGCTCGTGTCGCCAATCGAGAGCACTCTTGCAAGTTTGAAGATGATCGTACGGTCGGTTCAGATTTCTCGATGAACTTACATGCAGCTACGAAGGGACTTGGTCGCTGAGCGGAAACTGCGTTGTAGATGACGATTTGTGTCTAACTGCCCTTCCAGCCGTACGAAGTTTATGAAACTTGTACAGAATGCTCGTGTCGCCAATCGAGAACACTCCTGCAAGTTTGAAGATGATCATACGGTCGGTTCAGATTTCTCGATGAACTTACATGCAGCTACGAAGGGACTTGGTCGCTGAGCGGAAACTGCGTTGTAGATGACAATTTGTGTCTAACTCCCCTTCCAGGCGTACGAAGTTTATGAAACTTGTACCGAATGCTCGTGTCGCCAATCGCGAGCACTCCTGCAAGTTTGGAGATGATCGTACGGTCGGTTCAGAGTTCTCGATGAACTTACATGCAGCTACGAAGGGACTTGGTCGCTGAACGGCAACTATCCAGTACTGCGTTGTAGATGACAATTTGTGTCTAACTCCCCTTCCAGCCGTACGAAGTTTATGAAACTTGTAGAGAATGCTCGTGTCGCCAATCGAGAGCACTCCTGCAAGTTTGAAGAAGATCATACGGTCGGTTCACATTTCTCGATGAACTTACATACACCTACGACGGGACTTTGTCGCTGAACGGAAACTGCGTTGTAGATGACAATTTGTGTCTAACTCGCCTTCCAGCCGTACGAAGTTTATGAAACTTGTACAGCATGCTCGTGTCGTCAATCTAGAGCACTCCTGCAAGTTTGAAGAAGATCGTACGGTCGGTTCGCATTTCTCCATGAACTTACTTACAGCTACGACGGGACTTGGTCGCTGAGCGGAAACTGCGTTGTAGATGACAATTTGTGTCTAACTCCCCTTCCAGCCGTACGAAGTTTATGAAACTTGTACAGAATGCTCGTGTCGCCAATCGCGAGCACTCCTGCAAGTTTGGAGATGATCGTACGGTCGGTTCAGATTTCTCGATGAACTTACATGCAGCTACGAAGGGACTTGGTCGCTGAAAGGGAACTATCCAGTACTGCGTTGTAGATGCCAATTTGTGTCTAACTCCCCTTACAGCCGTACGAAGTTTATGAAACTTGTAGAGATTGGTCGTGTCGCCAATCGAGAGCACTCCTGCAAGTTTGAAGATGATCGTACGGTCGGTTCAGATTTCTCGATGAACTTACATGCAGCTACGAAGGGACTTGGTAGCTGAGCGGAAACAGCGTTGTAGATGACAATTTGTGTCTAACTCCCCTTCCAACCGTACGAAGTTTATGAAACTTGTACAGAATGCTCGTGTCGCCAATCGAGGGCACTCCTGCAAGTTTGAAGATGATCGTACGGTCGGTTCAGATTTCTCGATGAACTTACATGCAGCTACGAAGGGACTTGGTCGCTGAACGGCAACTATCCAGTACTGCGTTGTAGATGACAATTCGTGTCTAACTCCCCTTCCAGCCGTACGAAGTTTATGAAACTTGTACAGAATGCTCGTGACGCCAATCGAGAGCACTCCTGCAAGTTTGAAGATGATTGTATGGTCGGTTCAGATTTCTCGATGAACTTACATACACCTACGACGGGACTTATTCGCTGAACGGGAACTATCCAGTACTGCGTTGTAGATGACAATTTGTGTCTAACTCCCCTTCCAGCCGTACGAAGTTTATGAAACTTGTAGAGATAGCTCGTGTCGCCAATCGAGAGCACTCCTGCAAGTTTGAAGATGATCGTACGGTCGGTTCAGATTTCTCGATGAACTTACATGCAGCTACGAAGGGACTTGGTCGCTGAGCGGAAATTCGGATGATGAAAATTTTTTTGAAACTCCGCTTCCAGCCGTACGAAGTTTATGAAACTTGTACAGCATGCTCGTGTCGTCAATCTAGAGCACTCCTGCAAGTTTGAAGAAGATCGTACGGTCGGTTCGCATTTCTCCATGAACTTACTTACAGCTACGACGGGACTTGGTCGCTGAGCGGAAACTGCGTTGTAGATGACAATTTGTGTCTAACTCCCCTTCCAGCCGTACGAAGTTTATCAAACTTGTACAGAATGCTCGTGTCGCCAATCGAGAGCAATCCTGCAAGTTTGAAGATGATCGTACTGTCCGTTCAGATTTCTCGATGAACTTACATGCAGCTACGAAGGGACTTGGTCGCTGAACGGGAACTATCCAGTACTGCGTTGTAGATGACAATTTATGTCTAACTCCCCTTCCAGCCCTACGAAGTTTATGAAAATTGTAGAGAATGCTCGTGTAGTCAATCGAGAGCACTCCTGCAAGTTTGAAGAAGATCGTACGGTCGGTTCACATTTCTCGATGAACTTACATGCAGCTACGAAGGGACTTGGTCGCTGAGCGGAAATTCGGATGATGAAAATTTTTTTCAAACTCCGCTTCCAGCCGTACGAAGTTTATGAAACTTGTACAGAATGCTCGTGTCGTCAATCTAGAGCACTCCTGCAAGTTTGAAGAAGATCGTACGGTCGGTTCGCATTTCTCCATGAACTTACTTACAGCTACGACGGGACTTGGTCGCTGAGCGGAAACTGCTTTGTAGATGACAATTTGTGTCTAACTCCCCTTCCAGCCGTACGTAGTTTATGAAACTTGTACAGAATGCTCGTGTCGCCAATCGAGAGCACTCCTGCAAGTTTGAAGATGATCGTACGGTCGGTTAAGATTTCTCGATGAATTTACATGCAGTTTCGAAGGGACTTGGTCGCTGAGCGGAAATTCGGATGATGATAAATTTTTTCAAACTCCGCTTCCAGCCGTACGAAGTTTATGAAACTTGTACAGCATGCTCGAGTCGTCAATCGAGAGCACTTCTGCAAGTTTGAAGAAGATCGTACGGTCGATCCACATTTCTCGATGAACTTTCATGCAGCTACGACGGGACTTAGTCGCTGAACGGGAACTATCCAGTACTGCGTTGTAGATGACAATTTGTGTCTAACTCCCCTTCCAGCCGTACGAAGTTTATGAAACTTGTACAGAATGCTCGTGTCGCCAATCGAGAGCACTCCTGCAAGTTTGAAGATGATCATACGGTCGGTTCAGATTTCTCGATGAACTTACATGCAGCTACGAAGGGACTTGGTCGCTGAGCGGAAACTGCGTTGTAGATGACAATTTGTGTCTAACTCCCCTTCCAGCCATACGAAGTTTATGAAACTTGTACAGAATGCTCGTGTCGCCAATTGCGAGCACTCCTGCAAGTTTGGAGATGATCGTACGGTCGGTTCAGAGTTCTCGATGAACTTACATGCAGCTACGAAGGGACTTGGTCGCTGAACGGCAACTATCCAGTACTGCGTTGTAGATGACAATTTGTGTCTAACTCCCCTTCCAGCCGTACGAAGTTTATGAAACTTGTACAGAATGCTCGTGTCGCCAATTGCGAGCACTCCTGCAAGTTTGGAGATGATCGTACGGTCGGTTCAGAGTTCTCGATGAACTTACATGCAGCTACGAAGGGACTTGGTCGCTGAACGGGAACTATCCAGTACTGCGTTGTAGATGACAATTTGTGTCTAACTCCCCTTCCAGCCGTACGAAGTTTATGAAACTTGTAGAGATAGCTCGTGTCGCCAATCGAGAGCACTCCTGCAAGTTTGAAGATGATCGTACGGTCGGTTCAGATTTCTCGATGAACTTACATGCAGCTACGAAGGGACTTGGTCGCTGAGCGGAAATTCGGATGATGAAAATTGTTTTGAAACTCCGCTTCCAGCCGTACGAAGTTTATGAAACTTGTACAGCATGCTCGTGTCGTCAATCTAGATCACTCCTGCAAGTTTGAAGAAGATCGTACGGTCGGTTCACATTTCTCGATGAACTTACATGCAGCTACGAAGGGACTTGGTCGCTGAGCGGAAATTCGGATGATGAAAATTTTTTTCAAACTCCGCTTCCAGCCGTACGAAGTTTATGAAACTTGTACAGCATGCTCGTGTCGTCAATCTAGAGCACTCCTGCAAGTTTGAAGAAGATCGTACGGTCGGTTCGTATTTCTCCATGAACTTACTTACAGCTACGACGGGACTTGGTCGCTGAGCGGAAACTGCTTTGTAGATGACAATTTGTGTCTAACTCCCCTTCCAGCCGTACGTAGTTTATGAAACTTGTACAGAATGCTCGTGTCGCCAATCGAGAGCACTCCTGCAAGTTTGAAGATGATCGTACGGTCGGTTAAGATTTCTCGATGAATTTACATGCAGTTTCGAAGGGACTTGGTCGCTGAGCGGAAATTCGGATGATGATAAATTTTTTCAAACTCCGCTTCCAGTAGTACGAAGTTTATGAAACTTGTACAGCATGCTCGAGTCGTCAATCGAGAGCACTTCTGCAAGTTTGAAGAAGATCGTACGGTCGATCCACATTTCTCGATGAACTTTCATGCAGCTACGACGGGACTTAGTCGCTGAACGGGAACTATCCAGTACTGCGTTGTAGATGACAATTTGTGTCTAACTCCCCTTCCAGCCGTACGAAGTTTATGAAACTTGTACAGAATGCTCGTGTCGCCAATCGAGAGCACTCCTGCAAGTTTGAAGATGATCATACGGTCGGTTCAGATTTCTCGATGAACTTACATGCAGCTACGAAGGGACTTGGTCGCTGAGCGGAAACTGCGTTGTAGATGACAATTTGTGTCTAACTCCCCTTCCAGCCGTACGAAGTTTATGAAACTTGTACAGAATGCTCGTGTCGCCAATTGCGAGCACTCCTGCAAGTTTGGAGATGATCGTACGGTCGGTTCAGAGTTCTCGATGAACTTACATGCAGCTACGAAGGGACTTGGTCGCTGAACGGCAACTATCCAGTACTGCGTTGTAGATGACAATTTGTGTCTAACTCCCCTTCCAGCCGTACGAAGTTTATGAAACTTGTACAGAATGCTCGTGTCGCCAATTGCGAGCACTCCTGCAAGTTTGGAGATGATCGTACGGTCGGTTCAGAGTTCTCGATGAACTTACATGCAGCTACGAAGGGACTTGGTCGCTGAACGGGAACTATCCAGTACTGCGTTGTAGATGACAATTTGTGTCTAACTCCCCTTCCAGCCGTACGAAGTTTATGAAACTTGTAGAGATAGCTCGTGTCGCCAATCGAGAGCACTCCTGCAAGTTTGAAGATGATCGTACGGTCGGTTCAGATTTCTCGATGAACTTACATGCAGCTACGAAGGGACTTGGTCGCTGAGCGGAAATTCGGATGATGAAAATTTTTTTGAAACTCCGCTTCCAGCCGTACGAAGTTTATGAAACTTGTACAGCATGCTCGTGTCGTCAATCTAGAGCACTCCTGCAAGCTTGAAGAAGATCGTACGGTCGGTTCGCATTTCTCCATTAACTTACTTACAGCTACGACGGGACTTGGTCGCTGAGCGGAAACTGCGTTGTAGATGACAATTTGTGTCTAACTCCCCTTCCAGCCGTACGAAGTTTATGAAACTTGTACAGAATGCTCGTGTCGCCATTCGAGAGTACTCCTGCAAGTTTCAAGAAGATCGTACGGTCGGTTCACATTTCTCGATGAACTTACATACAGCTACGACGGGACTTTGTCGCTGAACGGGAACTATCCAGTACTGCGTTGTAGATGACAATTTGTGTCTAACTCCCCTTCCAGCCGTACGAAGTTTATGAAACTTGTACAGAATGCTCGTGTCGCCAATCGAGAGCACTCCTGCAAGTTTGGAGATGATCGTATGGTCGGTTCAGAGTTCTCGATGAACTTACATGCAGCTACGAAGGGACTTGGTCGCTGAACGGCAACTATCCAGTACTGCGTTGTAGATGACAATTTGTGTCTAACTCCCCTTCCAGCCGTACGAAGATTATTGAAACTTGTAGAGATTGGTCGTGTCGCCAATCGAGAGCACTCCTGCAAGTTTGAAGATGATCGTACGGTCGGTTCAGATTTCTCGATGAACTTACATGCAGCTACGAAGGGACTTGGTCGCTGAGCGGAAACAGCGTTGTAGATGACAATTTGTGTCTAACTCCCCTTCCAGCCGTACGAAGTTTATGAAACTTGTACAGAATGCTCGTGTCGCCAATCGAGAGCACTCCTGCAAGTTTGAAGATGATCGTACGGTGGGTTCAGATTTCTCGATGAACTTACATGCAGCTACGAAGGGACTTGGTCGCTGAGCGGAAACTGCGTTGTAGATGACAATTTGTGTCTAACTCCCCTTCCAGCCGTACGAAGTTTATGAAACTTGTACAGAATGCTCGTGTCGCCAATCGAGAGCACTCCTGCAAGTTTGGAGATGATCGCACGGTCGGTTCAGATTTCTCGATGAAATTACATGCAGCTACGAAGGGACTTGGTCGCTGAGCGGAAATTCGGACGATGACAATTTTTTTCAAACTCCGCTTCCAGCCGTACGAAGTTTATGAAACTTGTACAGCATGCTCGTGTCGTCAATCTAGAGCACTCCTGCAAGTTTGAAGAAGATCGTACGGTCGGTTCGCATTTCTCCATGAACTTACTTACAGCTACGACGGGACTTGGTCGCTGAGCGGAAACTGCGTTATAGATGACAATTTGTGTCTAACTCCCCTTCCAGCCGTACGAAGTTTATGAAACTTGTACAGAATGCTCGTGTCGCCATTCGAGAGTACTCCTGCAAGTTTCAAGAAGATCGTACGGTCGGTTCACATTTCTCGATGAACTTACATACAGCTACGACGGGACTTTGTCGCTGAACGGGAACTATCCAGTACTGCGTTGTAGATGACAATTTGTGTCTAACTCCCCTTCCAGCCGTACGAAGTTTATCAAACTTGTACAGAATGCTCGTGTCGCCAATCGAGAGCACTCCTGCAAGTTTGAAGATGATCGTACGGTCGGTTAAGATTTCTCGATGAATTTACATGCAGTTTCGAAGGAACTTGGTCGCTGAGCGGAAATTCGGATGATGATAAATTTTTTCAAACTCCGCTTCCAGCCGTACGAAGTTTATGAAACTTGTACAGCATGCTCGAGTCGTCAATCGAGAGCACTTCTGCAAGTTTGAAGAAGATCGTACGGTCGATCCACATTTCTCGATGAACTTTCATGCAGCTACGACGGGACTTAGTCGCTGAACGGGAACTATCCAGTACTGCGTTGTAGATGACAATTTGTGTCTAACTCCCCTTCCAGCCGTACGAAGTTTATGAAACTTGTACAGAATGCTCGTGTCGCCAATCGAGAGCACTCCTGCAAGTTTGAAGATGATCATACGGTCGGTTCAGATTTCTCGATGAACTTACATGCAGCTACGAAGGGACTTGGTCGCTGAGCGGAAACTGCGTTGTAGATGACAATTTGTGTCTAACTCCCCTTCCAGCCGTACGAAGTTTATGAAACTTGTACAGAATGCTCGTGTCGCCAATTGCGAGCACTCCTGCAAGTTTGGAGATGATCGTACGGTCGGTTCAGAGTTCTCGATGAACTTACATGCAGCTACGAAGGGACTTGGTCGCTGAACGGCAACTATCCAGTACTGCGTTGTAGATGACAATTTGTGTCTAACTCCCCTTCCAGCCGTACGAAGTTTATGAAACTTGTACAGAATGCTCGTGTCGCCAATTGCGAGCACTCCTGCAAGTTTGGAGATGATCGTACGGTCGGTTCAGAGTTCTCGATGAACTTACATGCAGCTACGAAGGGACTTGGTCGCTGAACGGCAACTATCCAGTACTGCGTTGTAGATGACAATTTGTATCTAACTCCCCTTCCAGCCGTACGAAGTTTATGAAACTTGTAGAGAATGGTCGTGTCGCCAATCGAGAGCACTCCTGCAAGTTTGAAGATGATCGTACGGTCGGTTCATATTTCTCGATGTACTTACATGCAGCTACGAAGGGACTTGGTCGCTGAGCGGAAATTCGGATGATGACAATTGTTTTCAAACTCCGCTTCCAGGCGTACGGAGTTTATGAAACTTGTACAGCATGCTCGTGTAGTCAATCGAGAGCACTCCTGCAAGTTTGAAGATGATCATACGGTCGGTTTAGATTTCTCGATGTACTTACATGCAGCTACGAAGGGACTTGGTCGCTGAGCGGAAGCTGCGTTGTAGATGACAATTTGTGTCTAACTCCCCTTCCAGCCGTACGAAGTTTATGAAACTTGTACAGAATGCTCGTGTCGCCAATCGAGAGCACTCCTGCAAGTTTGGAGATGATCGTATGGTCGGTTCAGAGTTCTCGATGAACTTACATGCAGCTACGAAGGGACTTGGTCGCTGAGCGGAAACTGCGTTGTAGATGACAATTTGTGTCTAACTCCCCTTCCAGCCGTACGAAGTTTATGAAACTTGTACAGAATGCTCGTGTCGCCAATTGCGAGCACTCCTGCAAGTTTGGAGATGATCGTACGGTCGGTTCAGAGTTCTCGATGAACTTACATGCAGCTACGAAGGGACTTGGTCGCTGAACGGCAACTATCCAGTACTGCGTTGTAGATGACAATTTGTGTCTAACTCCCCTTCCAGCCGTACGAAGTTTATGAAACTTGTACAGAATGCTCGTGTCGCCAATTGCGAGCACTCCTGCAAGTTTGGAGATGATCGTACGGTCGGTTCAGAGTTCTCGATGAACTTACATGCAGCTACGAAGGGACTTGGTCGCTGAACGGCAACTATCCAGTACTGCGTTGTAGATGACAATTTGTATCTAACTCCCCTTCCAGCCGTACGAAGTTTATGAAACTTGTAGAGAATGGTCGTGTCGCCAATCGAGAGCACTCCTGCAAGTTTGAAGATGATCGTACGGTCGGTTCAGATTTCTCGATGTACTTACATGCAGCTACGAAGGGACTTGGTCGCTGAGCGGAAATTCGGATGATGACAATTTTTTTCAAACTCCGCTTCCAGGCGTACGGAGTTTATGAAACTTGTACAGCATGCTCGTGTAGTCAATCGAGAGCACTCCTGCAAGTTTGAAGATGATCATACGGTCGGTTCAGATTTCTCGATGAACTTACATGCAGCTACGAAGGGACTTGGTCGCTGAGCGGAAACTGCGTTGTAGATGACAATTTGTGTCTAACTCCCCTTCCAGCCGTACGAAGTTTATGAAACTTGTACAGAATGCTCCTGTCGCCAATCGAGAGCACTCCTGCAAGTTTGAAGATGATCGTATGGTCGGTTCAGAGTTCTCGATGAACTTACATGCAGCTACGAAGGGACTTGGTCGCTGAACGGCAACTATCCAGTACTGCGTTGTAGATGACAATTTGTGTCTAACTCCCCTTCCAGCCGTACGAAGTTTATTGAAACTTGTAGAGATTGGTCGTGTCGCCAATCGAGAGCACTCCTGCAAGTTTGAAGATGATCGTACGGTCGGTTCAGATTTCTCGATGAACTTACATGCAGCTACGAAGGGACTTGGTCGCTGAGCGGAAACAGCGTTGTAGATGACAATTTGTGTCTAACTCCCCTTCCAGCCGTACGAAGTTTATGAAACTTGTACAGAATGCTCGTGTCGCCAATCGAGAGCACTCCTGCAAGTTTGAAGATGATCGTACGGTCGGTTCAGATTTCTCGATGAACTTACATGCAGCTACGAAGGGACTTGGTCGCTGAGCGGAAACTGCGTTGTAGATGACAATTTGTGTCTAACTCCCCTTCCAGCCGTACGAAGTTTATGAAACTTGTACAGAATGCTCGTGTCGCCAATCGAGAGCACTCCTGCAAGTTTGAAGATGATCATACGGTCGGTTCAGATTTCTCGATGAACTTACATGCAGCTACGAAGGGACTTGGTCGCTGAGCGGAAACTGCGTTGTAGATGACAATTTGTGTCTAACTCCCCTTCCAGCCGTACGAAGTTTATGAACCTTGTACAGAATGCTCGTGTCGCCAATCGAGAGCACTCCTACAAGTTTGAAGAAGATCATACGGTCGGTACACATTTCTCGATGAACTAACATACAGCTACGACGGGACTTTGTCGCTGAACGGGAACTATCCAGTACTGCGTTGTAGATGACAATTTGTATCTAACTCCCCTTCCATCCGTACGAAGTTTATGAAACTTGTAGAGAATGGTCGTGTCGCCAATCGAGAGCACTCCTGCAAGTTTGAAGATGATCGTACGGTCGGTTCAGATTTCTCGATGTACTTACATGCAGCTACGAAGGGACTTGGTCGCTGAGCGGAAATTCGGATGATGACAATTGTTTTCAAACTCCGCTTCCAGGCGTACGGAGTTTATGAAACTTGTACAGCATGCTCGTGTAGTCAATCGAGAGCACTCCTGCAAGTTTGAAGATGATCATACGGTCGGTTTAGATTTCTCGATGTACTTACATGCAGCTACGAAGGGACTTGGTCGCTGAGCGGAAGCTGCGTTGTAGATGACAATTTGTGTCTAACTCCCCTTCCAGCCGTACGAAGTTTATGAAACTTGTACAGAATGCTCGTGTCGCCAATCGAGAGCACTCCTGCAAGTTTGGAGATGATCGTATGGTCGGTTCAGAGTTCTCGATGAACTTACATGCAGCTACGAAGGGACTTGGTCGCTGAACGGCAACTATCCAGTACTGCGTTGTAGATGACAATTTGTGTCTAACTCCCCTTCCAGCCGTACGAAGTTTATTGAAACTTGTAGAGATTGGTCGTGTCGCCAATCGAGAGCACTCCTGCAAGTTTGAAGATGATCGTACGGTCGGTTCAGATTTCTCGATGAACTTACATGCAGCTACGAAGGGACTTGGTCGCTGAGCGGAAACAGCGTTGTAGATGACAATTTGTGTCTAACTCCCCTTCCAGCCGTACGAAGTTTATGAAACTTGTACAGAATGCTCGTGTCGCCAATCGAGAGCACTCCTGCAAGTTTGAAGATGATCGTACGGTCGGTTCAGATTTCTCGATGAACTTACATGCAGCTACGAAGGGACTTGGTCGCTGAGCGGAAACTGCGTTGTAGATGACAATTTGTGTCTAACTCCCCTTCCAGCCGTACGAAGTTTATGAAACTTGTACAGAATGCTCGTGTCGCCAATCGAGAGCACTCCTGCAAGTTTGAAGATGATCATACGGTCGGTTCAGATTTCTCGATGAACTTACATGCAGCTACGAAGGGACTTGGTCGCTGAGCGGAAACTGCGTTGTAGATGACAATTTGTGTCTAACTCCCCTTCCAGCCGTACGAAGTTTATGAACCTTGTACAGAATGCTCGTGTCGCCAATCGAGAGCACTCCTACAAGTTTGAAGAAGATCATACGGTCGGTACACATTTCTCGATGAACTAACATACAGCTACGACGGGACTTTGTCGCTGAACGGGAACTATCCAGTACTGCGTTGTAGATGACAATTTGTATCTAACTCCCCTTCCAGCCGTACGAAGTTTATGAAACTTGTAGAGAATGGTCGTGTCGCCAATCGAGAGCACTCCTGCAAGTTTGAAGATGATCGTACGGTCGGTTCAGATTTCTCGATGTACTTACATGCAGCTACGAAGGGACTTGGTCGCTGAGCGGAAATTCGGATGATGACAATTTTTTTCAAACTCCGCTTCCAGGCGTACGGAGTTTATGAAACTTGTACAGCATGCTCGTGTAGTCAATCGAGAGCACTCCTGCAAGTTTGAAGATGATCATACGGTCGGTTCAGATTTCTCGATGAACTTACATGCAGCTACGAAGGGACTTGGTCGCTGAGCGGAAACTGCGTTGTAGATGACAATTTGTGTCTAACTCCCCTTCCAGCCGTACGAAGTTTATGAAACTTGTACAGAATGCTCCTGTCGCCAATCGAGAGCACTCCTGCAAGTTTGAAGATGATCGTATGGTCGGTTCAGAGTTCTCGATGAACTTACATGCAGCTACGAAGGGACTTGGTCGCTGAACGGCAACTATCCAGTACTGCGTTGTAGATGACAATTTGTGTCTAACTCCCCTTCCAGCCGTACGAAGTTTATTGAAACTTGTAGAGATTGGTCGTGTCGCCAATCGAGAGCACTCCTGCAAGTTTGAAGATGATCGTACGGTCGGTTCAGATTTCTCGATGAACTTACATGCAGCTACGAAGGGACTTGGTCGCTGAGCGGAAACAGCGTTGTAGATGACAATTTGTGTCTAACTCCCCTTCCAGCCGTACGAAGTTTATGAAACTTGTACAGAATGCTCGTGTCGCCAATCGAGAGCACTCCTGCAAGTTTGAAGATGATCGTACGGTCGGTTCAGATTTCTCGATGAACTTACATGCAGCTACGAAGGGACTTGGTCGCTGAGCGGAAACTGCGTTGTAGATGACAATTTGTGTCTAACTCCCCTTCCAGCCGTACGAAGTTTATGAACCTTGTACAGAATGCTCGTGTCGCCAATCGAGAGCACTCCTACAAGTTTGAAGAAGATCATACGGTCGGTACACATTTCTCGATGAACTAACATACAGCTACGACGGGACTTTGTCGCTGAACGGGAACTATCCAGTACTGCGTTGTAGATGACAATTTGTATCTAACTCCCCTTCCAGCCGTACGAAGTTTATGAAACTTGTAGAGAATGGTCGTGTCGCCAATCGAGAGCACTCCTGCAAGTTTGAAGATGATCGTACGGTCGGTTCAGATTTCTCGATGTACTTACATGCAGCTACGAAGGGACTTGGTCGCTGAGCGGAAATTCGGATGATGACAATTGTTTTCAAACTCCGCTTCCAGGCGTACGGAGTTTATGAAACTTGTACAGCATGCTCGTGTAGTCAATCGAGAGCACTCCTGCAAGTTTGAAGATGATCATACGGTCGGTTTAGATTTCTCGATGTACTTACATGCAGCTACGAAGGGACTTGGTCGCTGAGCGGAAGCTGCGTTGTAGATGACAATTTGTGTCTAACTCCCGTTCCAGCCGTACGAAGTTTATGAAACTTGTACAGAATGCTCGTGTCGCCAATCGAGAGCACTCCTGCAAGTTTGGAGATGATCGTATGGTCGGTTCAGAGTTCTCGATGAACTTACATGCAGCTACGAAGGGACTTGGTCGCTGAACGGCAACTATCCAGTACTGCGTTGTAGATGACAATTTGTGTCTAACTCCCCTTCCAGCCGTACGAAGTTTATTGAAACTTGTAGAGATTGGTCGTGTCGCCAATCGAGAGCACTCCTGCAAGTTTGAAGATGATCGTACGGTCGGTTCAGATTTCTCGATGAACTTACATGCAGCTACGAAGGGACTTGGTCGCTGAGCGGAAACAGCGTTGTAGATGACAATTTGTGTCTAACTCCCCTTCCAGCCGTACGAAGTTTATGAAACTTGTACAGAATGCTCGTGTCGCCATTCGAGAGTACTCCTGCAAGTTTCAAGAAGATCGTACGGTCAGTTCACATTTCTCGATGAACTTACATACAGCTACGACGGGACTTTGTCGCTGAACGGGAACTATCCAGTACTGCGTTGTAGATGACAATTTGTGTCTAACTCCCCTTCCAGCCGTACGAAGTTTATGAAACTTGTACAGAATGCTCGTGTCGCCAATCGAGAGCACTCCTGCAAGTTTGGAGATGATCGTATGGTCGGTTCAGAGTTCTCGATGAACTTACATGCAGCTACGAAGGGACTTGGTCGCTGAACGGCAACTATCCAGTACTGCGTTGTAGATGACAATTTGTGTCTAACTCCCCTTCCAGCCGTGCGAAGATTATTGAAACTTGTAGAGATTGGTCGTGTCGCAAATCGAGAGCACTCCTGCAAGTTTGAAGATGATCGTACGGTCGGTTCAGATTTCTCGATGAACTTACATGCAGCTACGAAGGGACTTGGTCGCTGAGCGGAAACAGCGTTGTAGATGACAATTTGTGTCTAACTCCCCTTCCAGCCGTACGAAGTTTATGAAACTTGTACAGAATGCTCGTGTCGCCAATCGAGAGCACTCCTGCAAGTTTGAAGATGATCGTACGGTCGGTTCAGATTTCTCGATGAACTTACATGCAGCTACGAAGGGACTTGGTCGCTGAGCGGAAACTGCGTTGTAGATGACAATTTGTGTCTAACTCCCCTTCCAGCCGTACGAAGTTTATGAAACTTGTACAGAATGCTCGTGTCGCCAATCGAGAGCACTCCTGCAAGTTTGAAGATGATCATACGGTCGGTTCAGATTTCTCGATGAACTTACATGCAGCTACGAAGGGACTTGGTCGCTGAGCGGAAACTGCGTTGTAGATGACAATTTGTGTCTAACTCCCCTTCCAGCCGTACGAAGTTTATGAAACTTGTACAGAATGCTCGTGTCGCCAATCGAGAGCACTCCTGCAAGTTTGGAGATGATCGCACGGTCGGTTCAGATTTCTCGATGAAATTACATGCAGCTACGAAGGGACTTGGTCGCTGAGCGGAAATTCGGACGATGACAATTTTTTTCAAACTCCGCTTCCAGCCGTACGAAGTTTATGAAACTTGTACAGCATGCTCGTGTCGTCAATCTAGAGCACTCCTGCAAGTTTGAAGAAGATCGTACGGTCGGTTCGCATTTCTCCATGAACTTACTTACAGCTACGACGGGACTTGGTCGCTGAGCGGAAACTGCGTTGTAGATGACAATTTGTGTCTAACTCCCCTTCCAGCCGTACGAAGTTTATGAAACTTGTACAGAATGCTCGTGTCGCCATTCGAGAGTACTCCTGCAAGTTTCAAGAAGATCGTACGGTCGGTTCACATTTCTCGATGAACTTACATACAGCTACGACGGGACTTTGTCGCTGAACGGGAACTATCCAGTACTGCGTTGTAGATGACAATTTGTGTCTAACTCCCCTTCCAGCCGTACGAAGTTTATCAAACTTGTACAGAATGCTCGTGTCGCCAATCGAGAGCACTCCTGCAAGTTTGAAGATGATCGTACGTTCGGTTAAGATTTCTCGATGAATTTACATGCAGTTTCGAAGGGACTTGGTCGCTGAGCGGAAATTCGGATGATGATAAATTTTTTCAAACTCCGCTTCCAGCCGTACGAAGTTTATGAAACTTGTACAGCATGCTCGAGTCGTCAATCGAGAGCACTTCTGCAAGTTTGAAGAAGATCGGACGGTCGATCCACATTTCTCGATGAACTTTCATGCAGCTACGACGGGACTTAGTCGCTGAACGGGAACTATCCAGTACTGCGTTGTAGATGACAATTTGTGTCTAACTCCCCTTCCAGCCGTACGAAGTTTATGAAACTTGTACAGAATGCTCGTGTCGCCAATCGAGAGCACTCCTGCAAGTTTGAAGATGATCATACGGTCGGTTCAGATTTCTCGATGAACTTACATGCAGCTACGAAGGGACTTGGTCGCTGAGCGGAAACTGCGTTGTAGATGACAATTTGTGTCTAACTCCCCTTCCAGCCGTACGAAGTTTATGAAACTTGTACAGAATGCTCGTGTCGCCAATTGCGAGCACTCCTGCAAGTTTGGAGATGATCGTACGGTCGGTTCAGAGTTCTCGATGAACTTACATGCAGCTACGAAGGGACTTGGTCGCTGAACGGCAACTATCTTGTACTGCGTTGTAGATGACAATTTGTGTCTAACTCCCCTTCCAGCCGTACGAAGTTTATGAAACTTGTACAGAATGCTCGTGTCGCCAATTGCGAGCACTCCTGCAAGTTTGGAGATGATCGTACGGTCGGTTCAGAGTTCTCGATGAACTTACATGCAGCTACGAAGGGACTTGGTCGCTGAACGGCAACTATCCAGTACTGCGTTGTAGATGACAATTTGTATCTAACTCCCCTTCCAGCCGTACGAAGTTTATGAAACTTGTAGAGAATGGTCGTGTCGCCAATCGAGAGCACTCCTGCAAGTTTGAAGATGATCGTACGGTCGGTTCAGATTTCTCGATGTACTTACATGCAGCTACGAAGGGACTTGGTCGCTGAGCGGAAATTCGGATGATGACAATTTTTTTCAAACTCCGCTTCCAGGCGTACGGAGTTTATGAAACTTGTACAGCATGCTCGTGTAGTCAATCGAGAGCACTCCTGCAAGTTTGAAGATGATCATACGGTCGGTTCAGATTTCTCGATGAACTTACATGCAGCTACGAAGGGACTTGGTCGCTGAGCGGAAACTGCGTTGTAGATGACAATTTGTGTCTAACTCCCCTTCCAGCCGTACGAAGTTTATGAAACTTGTACAGAATGCTCGTGTCGCCAATCGAGAGCACTCCTGCAAGTTTGGAGATGATCGTATGGTCGGTTCAGAGTTCTCGATGAACTTACATGCAGCTACGAAGGGACTTGGTCGCTGAACGGCAACTATCCAGTACTGCGTTGTAGATGACAATTTGTGTCTAACTCCCCTTCCAGCCGTACGAAGTTTATTGAAACTTGTAGAGATTGGTCGTGTCGCCAATCGAGAGCACTCCTGCAAGTTTGAAGATGATCGTACGGTCGGTTCAGATTTCTCGATGAACTTACATGCAGCTACGAAGGGACTTGGTCGCTGAGCGGAAACAGCGTTGTAGATGACAATTTGTGTCTAACTCCCCTTCCAGCCGTACGAAGTTTATGAAACTTGTACAGAATGCTCGTGTCGCCAATCGAGAGCACTCCTGCAAGTTTGAAGATGATCGTACGGTCGGTTCAGATTTCTCGATGAACTTACATGCAGCTACGAAGGGACTTGGTCGCTGAGCGGAAACTGCGTTGTAGATGACAATTTGTGTCTAACTCCCCTTCCAGCCGTACGAAGTTTATGAAACTTGTACAGAATGCTCGTGTCGCCAATCGAGAGCACTCCTGCAAGTTTGAAGATGATCATACGGTCGGTTCAGATTTCTCGATGAACTTACATGCAGCTACGAAGGGACTTGGTCGCTGAGCGGAAACTGCGTTGTAGATGACAATTTGTGTCTAACTCTCCTTCCAGCCGTACGAAGTTTATGAACCTTGTACAGAATGCTCGTGTCGCCAATCGAGAGCACTCCTACAAGTTTGAAGAAGATCATACGGTCGGTACACATTTCTCGATGAACTAACATACAGCTACGACGGGACTTTGTCGCTGAACGGGAACTATCCAGTACTGCGTTGTAGATGACAATTTGTATCTAACTCCCCTTCCAGCCGTACGAAGTTTATGAAACTTGTAGAGAATGGTCGTGTCGCCAATCGAGAGCACTCCTGCAAGTTTGAAGATGATCGTACGGTCGGTTCAGATTTCTCGATGTACTTACATGCAGCTACGAAGGGACTTGGTCGCTGAGCGGAAATTCGGATGATGACAATTGTTTTCAAACTCCGCTTCCAGGCGTACGGAGTTTATGAAACTTGTACAGCATGCTCGTGTAGTCAATCGAGAGCACTCCTGCAAGTTTGAAGATGATCATACGGTCGGTTTAGATTTCTCGATGTACTTACATGCAGCTACGAAGGGACTTGGTCGCTGAGCGGAAGCTGCGTTGTAGATGACAATTTGTGTCTAACTCCCCTTCCAGCCGTACGAAGTTTATGAAACTTGTACAGAATGCTCGTGTCGCCAATCGAGAGCACTCCTGCAAGTTTGGAGATGATCGTATGGTCGGTTCAGAGTTCTCGATGAACTTACATGCAGCTACGAAGGGACTTGGTCGCTGAACGGCAACTATCCAGTACTGCGTTGTAGATGACAATTTGTGTCTAACTCCCCTTCCAGCCGTACGAAGTTTATTGAAACTTGTAGAGATTGGTCGTGTCGCCAATCGAGAGCACTCCTGCAAGTTTGAAGATGATCGTACGGTCGGTTAAGATTTCTCGATGAATTTACATGCAGTTTCGAAGGGACTTGGTCGCTGAGCGGAAATTCGGATGATGATAAATTTTTTCAAACTCCGCTTCCAGTAGTACGAAGTTTATGAAACTTGTACAGCATGCTCGAGTCGCCAATCGAGAGCACTTCTGCAAGTTTGAAGAAGATCGTACGGTCGATCCACATTTCTCGATGAACTTTCATGCAGCTACGACGGGACTTAGTCGCTGAACGGGAACTATCCAGTACTGCGTTGTAGATGACAATTTGTGTCTAACTCCCCTTCCAGCCGTACGAAGTTTATGAAACTTGTACAGAATGCTCGTGTCGCCAATTGCGAGCACTCCTGCAAGTTTGGAGATGATCGTACGGTCGGTTCAGAGTTCTCGATGAACTTACATGCAGCTACGAAGGGACTTGGTCGCTGAACGGCAACTATCCAGTACTGCGTTGTAGATGACAATTTGTGTCTAACTCCCCTTCCAGCCGTACGAAGTTTATGAAACTTGTACAGAATGCTCGTGTCGCCAATTGCGAGCACTCCTGCAAGTTTGGAGATGATCGTACGGTCGGTTCAGAGTTCTCGATGAACTTACATGCAGCTACGAAGGGACTTGGTCGCTGAACGGGAACTATCCAGTACTGCGTTGTAGATGACAATTTGTGTCTAACTCCCCTTCCAGCCGTACGAAGTTTATGAAACTTGTAGAGATAGCTCGTGTCGCCAATCGAGAGCACTCCTGCAAGTTTGAAGATGATCGTACGGTCGGTTCAGATTTCTCGATGAACTTACATGCAGCTACGAAGGGACTTGGTCGCTGAGCGGAAATTCGGATGATGAAAATTTTTTTGAAACTCCGCTTCCAGCCGTACGAAGTTTATGAAACTTGTACAGCATGCTCGTGTCGTCAATCTAGAGCACTCCTGCAAGTTTGAAGAAGATCGTACGGTCGGTTCGCATTTCTCCATTAACTTACTTACAGCTACGACGGGACTTGGTCGCTGAGCGGAAACTGCGTTGTAGATGACAATTTGTGTCTAACTCCCCTTCCAGCCGTACGAAGTTTATGAAACTTGTACAGAATGCTCGTGTCGCCATTCGAGAGTACTCCTGCAAGTTTCAAGAAGATCGTACGGTCGGTTCACATTTCTCGATGAACTTACACACAGCTACGACGGGACTTTGTCGCTGAACGGGAACTATCCAGTACTGCGTTGTAGATGACAATTTGTGTCTAACTCCCCTTCCAGCCGTACGAAGTTTATGAAACTTGTACAGAATGCTCGTGTCGCCAATCGAGAGCACTCCTGCAAGTTTGGAGATGATCGTATGGTCGGTTCAGAGTTCTCGATGAACTTACATGCAGCTACGAAGGGACTTGGTCGCTGAACGGCAACTATCCAGTACTGCGTTGTAGATGACAATTTGTGTCTAACTCCCCTTCCAGCCGTACGAAGTTTATTGAAACTTGTAGAGATTGGTCGTGTCGCCAATCGAGAGCACTCCTGCAAGTTTGAAGATGATCGTACGGTCGGTTCAGATTTCTCGATGAACTTACATGCAGCTACGAAGGGACTTGGTCGCTGAGCGGAAACAGCGTTGTAGATGACAATTTGTGTCTAACTCCCCTTCCAGCCGTACGAAGTTTATGAAACTTGTACAGAATGCTCGTGTCGCTAATCGAGAGCACTCCTGCAAGTTTGAAGATGATCGTACGGTCGGTTCAGATTTCTCGATGAACTTACATGCAGCTACGAAGGGACTTGGTCGCTGAGCGGAAACTGCGTTGTAGATGACAATTTGTGTCTAACTCCCCTTCCAGCCGTACGAAGTTTATGAAACTTGTACAGAATGCTCGTGTCGCCAATCGAGAGCACTCCTGCAAGTTTGAAGATGATCATACGGTCGGTTCAGATTTCTCGATGAACTTACATGCAGCTACGAAGGGACTTGGTCGCTGAGCGGAAACTGCGTTGTAGATGACAATTTGTGTCTAACTCCCCTTCCAGCCGTACGAAGTTTATGAAACTTGTACAGAATGCTCGTGTCGCCAATCGAGAGCACTCCTGCAAGTTTGGAGATGATCGTACGGTCGGTTCAGATTTCTCGATGAAATTACATGCAGCTACGAAGGGACTTGGTCGCTGAGCGGAAATTCGGACGATGACAATTTTTTTCAAACTCCGCTTCCAGCCGTACGAAGTTTATGAAACTTGTACAGCATGCTCGTGTCGTCAATCTAGAGCACTCCTGCAAGTTTGAAGAAGATCGTACGGTCGGTTCGCATTTCTCCATGAACTTACTTACAGCTACGACGGGACTTGGTCGCTGAGCGGAAACTGCGTTGTAGATGACAATTTGTGTCTAACTCCCCTTCCAGCCGTACGAAGTTTATGAAACTTGTACAGAATGCTCGTGTCGCCAATTGCGAGCACTCCTGCAAGTTTGGAGATGATCGTACGGTCGGTTCAGAGTTCTCGATGAACTTACATGCAGCTACGAAGGGACTTGGTCGCTGAACGGGAACTATCCAGTACTGCGTTGTAGATGACAATTTGTGTCTAACTCCCCTTCCAGCCGTACGAAGTTTATGAAACTTGTAGAGATAGCTCGTGTCGCCAATCGAGAGCACTCCTGCAAGTTTGAAGATGATCGTACGGTCGGTTCAGATTTCTCGATGAACTTACATGCAGCTACGAAGGGACTTGGTCGCTGAGCGGAAATTCGGATGATGAAAATTTTTTTGAAACTCCGCTTCCAGCCGTACGAAGTTTATGAAACTTGTACAGCATGCTCGTGTCGTCAATCTAGAGCACTCCTGCAAGTTTGAAGAAGATCGTACGGTCGGTTCGCATTTCTCCATTAACTTACTTACAGCTACGACGGGACTTGGTCGCTGAGCGGAAACTGCGTTGTAGATGACAATTTGTGTCTAACTCCCCTTCCAGCCGTACGAAGTTTATGAAACTTGTACAGAATGCTCGTGTCGCCATTCGAGAGTACTCCTGCAAGTTTCAAGAAGATCGTACGGTCGGTTCACATTTCTCGATGAACTTACATACAGCTACGACGGGACTTTGTCGCTGAACGGGAACTATCCAGTACTGCGTTGTAGATGACAATTTGTGTCTAACTCCCCTTCCAGCCGTACGAAGTTTATGAAACTTGTACAGAATGCTCGTGTCGCCAATCGAGAGCACTCCTGCAAGTTTGGAGATGATCGTATGGTCGGTTCAGAGTTCTCGATGAACTTACATGCAGCTACGAAGGGACTTGGTCGCTGAACGGCAACTATCCAGTACTGCGTTGTAGATGACAATTTGTGTCTAACTCCCCTTCCAGCCGTACGAAGTTTATTGAAACTTGTAGAGATTGGTCGTGTCGCCAATCGAGAGCACTCCTGCAAGTTTGAAGATGATCGTACGGTCGGTTCAGATTTCTCGATGAACTTACATGCAGCTACGAAGGGACTTGGTCGCTGAGCGGAAACAGCGTTGTAGATGACAATTTGTGTCTAACTCCCCTTCCAGCCGTACGAAGTTTATGAAACTTGTACAGAATGCTCGTGTCGCTAATCGAGAGCACTCCTGCAAGTTTGAAGATGATCGTACGGTCGGTTCAGATTTCTCGATGAACTTACATGCAGCTACGAAGGGACTTGGTCGCTGAGCGGAAACTGCGTTGTAGATGACAATTTGTGTCTAACTCCCCTTCCAGCCGTACGAAGTTTATGAAACTTGTACAGAATGCTCGTGTCGCCAATCGAGAGCACTCCTGCAAGTTTGAAGATGATCATACGGTCGGTTCAGATTTCTCGATGAACTTACATGCAGCTACGAAGGGACTTGGTCGCTGAGCGGAAACTGCGTTGTAGATGACAATTTGTGTCTAACTCCCCTTCCAGCCGTACGAAGTTTATGAAACTTGTACAGAATGCTCGTGTCGCCAATCGAGAGCACTCCTGCAAGTTTGGAGATGATCGTACGGTCGGTTCAGATTTCTCGATGAAATTACATGCAGCTACGAAGGGACTTGGTCGCTGAGCGGAAATTCGGACGATGACAATTTTTTTCAAACTCCGCTTCCAGCCGTACGAAGTTTATGAAACTTGTACAGCATGCTCGTGTCGTCAATCTAGAGCACTCCTGCAAGTTTGAAGAAGATCGTACGGTCGGTTCGCATTTCTCCATGAACTTACTTACAGCTACGACGGGACTTGGTCGCTGAGCGGAAACTGCGTTGTAGATGACAATTTGTGTCTAACTCCCCTTCCAGCCGTACGAAGTTTATGAAACTTGTACAGAATGCTCGTGTCGCCATTCGAGAGTACTCCTGCAAGTTTCAAGAAGATCGTACGGTCGGTTCACATTTCTCGATGAACTTACATACAGCTACGACGGGACTTTGTCGCTGAACGGGAACTATCCAGTACTGCGTTGTAGATGACAATTTGTGTCTAACTCCCCTTCCAGCCGTACGAAGTTTATCAAACTTGTACAGAATGCTCGTGTCGCCAATCGAGAGCACTCCTGCAAGTTTGAAGATGATCGTACGGTCGGTTAAGATTTCTCGATGAATTTACATGCAGTTTCGAAGGGACTTGGTCGCTGAGCGGAAATTCGGATGATGATAAATTTTTTCAAACTCCGCTTCCAGCCGTACGAAGTTTATGAAACTTGTACAGCATGCTCGAGTCGTCAATCGAGAGCACTTCTGCAAGTTTGAAGAAGATCGTACGGTCGATCCACATTTCTCGATGAACTTTCATGCAGCTATGACGGGACTTAGTCGCTGAACGGGAACTATCCAGTACTGCGTTGTAGATGACAATTTGTGTCTAACTCCCCTTCCAGCCGTACGAAGTTTATGAAACTTGTACAGAATGCTCGTGTCGCCAATCGAGAGCACTCCTGCAAGTTTGAAGATGATCATACGGTCGGTTCAGATTTCTCGATGAACTTACATGCAGCTACGAAGGGACTTGGTCGCTGAGCGGAAACTGCGTTGTAGATGACAATTTGTGTCTAACTCCCCTTCCAGCCGTACGAAGTTTATGAAACTTGTACATAATGCTCGTGTCGCCAATTGCGAGCACTCCTGCAAGTTTGGAGATGTTCGTACGATCGGTTCAGAGTTCTCGATGAACTTACATGCAGCTACGAAGGGACTTGGTCGCTGAACGGCAACTATCCAGTACTGCGTTGTAGATGACAATTTGTGTCTAACTCCCCTTCCAGCCGTACGAAGTTTATGAAACTTGTACAGAATGCTCGTGTCGCCAATTGCGAGCACTCCTGCAAGTTTGGAGATGATCGTACGGTCGGTTCAGAGTTCTCGATGAACTTACATGCAGCTACGAAGGGACTTGGTCGCTGAACGGCAACTATCCAGTACTGCGTTGTAGATGACAATTTGTATCTAACTCCCCTTCCAGCCGTACGAAGTTTATGAAACTTGTAGAGAATGGTCGTGTCGCCAATCGAGAGCACTCCTGCAAGTTTGAAGATGATCGTACGGTCGGTTCAGATTTCTCGATGTACTTACATGCAGCTACGAAGGGACTTGGTCGCTGAGCGGAAATTCGGATGATGACAATTTTTTTCAAACTCCGCTTCCAGGCGTACGGAGTTTATGAAACTTGTACAGCATGCTCGTGTAGTCAATCGAGAGCACTCCTGCAAGTTTGAAGATGATCATACGGTCGGTTCAGATTTCTCGATGAACTTACATGCAGCTACGAAGGGACTTGGTCGCTGAGCGGAAACTGCGTTGTAGATGACAATTTGTGTCTAACTCCCCTTCCAGCCGTACGAAGTTTATGAAACTTGTACAGAATGCTCGTGTCGCCAATCGAGAGCACTCCTGCAAGTTTGGAGATGATCGTATGGTCGGTTCAGAGTTCTCGATGAACTTACATGCAGCTACGAAGGGACTTGGTCGCTGAACGGCAACTATCCAGTACTGCGTTGTAGATGACAATTTGTGTCTAACTCCCCTTCCAGCCGTACGAAGTTTATTGAAACTTGTAGAGATTGGTCGTGTCGCCAATCGAGAGCACTCCTGCAAGTTTGAAGATGATCGTACGGTCGGTTCAGATTTCTCGATGAACTTACATGCAGCTACGAAGGGACTTGGTCGCTGAGCGGAAACAGCGTTGTAGATGACAATTTGTGTCTAACTCCCCTTCCAGCCGTACGAAGTTTATGAAACTTGTACAGAATGCTCGTGTCGCCAATCGAGAGCACTCCTGCAAGTTTGAAGATGATCGTACGGTCGGTTCAGATTTCTCGATGAACTTACATGCAGCTACGAAGGGACTTGGTCGCTGAGCGGAAACTGCGTTGTAGATGACAATTTGTGTCTAACTCCCCTTCCAGCCGTACGAAGTTTATGAAACTTGTACAGAATGCTCGTGTCGCCAATCGAGAGCACTCCTGCAAGTTTGAAGATGATCATACGGTCGGTTCAGATTTCTCGATGAACTTACATGCAGCTACGAAGGGACTTGGTCGCTGAGCGGAAACCGCGTTGTAGATGACAATTTGTGTCTAACTCCCCTTCCAGCCGTACGAAGTTTATGAAACTTGTACAGAATGCTCGTGTCGCCAATCGAGAGCACTCCTGCAAGTTTGGAGATGATCGTACGGTCGGTTCAGATTTCTCGATGAAATTACATGCAGCTACGAAGGGACTTGGTCGCTGAGCGGAAATTCGGACGATGACAATTTTTTTCAAATTCCGCTTCCAGCCGTACGAAGTTTATGAAACTTCTACAGCATG
>CAWWDK010000257.1:0-129120 GCA_963942575.1 Priocnemis perturbator
GTTATCTGTTAATCAGTGTACCTTGTAGAACAAAATAAAAGTGACGTTTTTTGTGTTGTTAAATATTAAGAACATTGCTATTCTGCGTCGCAGACTTGACCTCGTGCGAGAAACTCTCCGCTTTGGAGCACGTGCTTCGCCATCAGGTGCTCTTTCAAGCTTCACCCCGGTGAGGGTGAAGTTTACATCAGCGATTGGGAATCCGAACACTCTCTTCCGGATTTCCAAGTGAACATGCGGTATTTGATGAACGCCAGAGTTCAGTAATAAGTGAACTTTCTTTCCCCTTTCTCTTCCTTTTTATTTATGGTCACGTGGTATTAATACCGTGCAATCCTCGCAAGTTGCTACAAACTTGTCTGGATGTACAGGCAAATTTTTTATTTTTGTTAACGAGAGATATGGGCTCGCAAGCTCAGTCTCACGGAGTTAGGTTACCTTTATTTCCTTTTCTGGATGTTCCAAGGTCCTCCTTGAAATGGCTCAGCGATGATTTCCTCACTTTTAAATTTTCAAACACGTTCCAATGGTTCGTGGTCAAGGATTGTTCCCGTTGATCGTTCAGTGTCCGTGTTGATCTTCGTATAACGCAACGCGTTCAGGGACGATTTCTTCTTCCGGAATAACGTCGTGAGAGACAATCCTGGCAGGATCGCCAATTTGTTACGGGACTGTCGGTGGTAAAGGTCTTCCTTGAGTATAAATAACTCTACGTTTGGTTGTTTTAAGAAAAACAGGTTTTTATTGTTGCTTATTCGTGGATAATTTTACACTTTGTTAAACGCACTTGGTAACTGCAGACTCGGTGGTTTCTGGCTAACTGACTTTTGGGTGAAAAGGACCTTTCTTAAGTACGACGGGCGCGGACCCTAACCCTCAGACCTAAGGGGTGGGGGTAGGTCCAGCGTTACAAACATCCATATGTAAAGTCGCCGAAAAGCGGGACAGAGAGAGAGAGAGTATGATTCCAGGGATACCTGTCCTTTGTTAACTGTACGATCCATTCAAAAATATCGGTGTAGCAGACGAGAGCCCAGTCAAGAAATTAAACCGCGTAAATCGGTGGATTACAAACAAGTGCAAACGTGCAAACCAGTTGAATCAAGGCACTTTATCCAAGCGGCAGAAACTAGGTTATGTCGTGTTGTATTAAAAATTGCAAAAGCGTGTGGACGAAGAATGGGGATATTACTTTTCACAGGTAATTAGGAATAAAAGTAAAACTGCGTAGCATATATGAGGAATAGTGTCAGCATATGGAGTTCTGAACACCATTCGTGTCGGCCCTGATTGGACCTAAGCTATGCGCATCGCACACAGACTGACAGACGCGCACGTACACTGCGACACAAATTGTGTTCAGAGCTCCATATGCTGACACTGATGAGGAAAAGCATTTTTTATTCCCAATTAATTATATCCAAATTGTCTTTATTTACAGCTTTCCCAAGGATCCGGCATCATTTGCAGAATTTGTAACGGCAATAACGCCGACATTCGTAAAAAAAATTACGAAGTACACCACCATTTGCAGCAAACATTTTATATATGATTCATTTCAGGTAACACCATCTGGACAGAACCGCCTAAAGCAGAGAGCAATACCCACATTGTTTGACTACGATGTGGATTATTCAATAGCAAGTAGTTCAACAAATGTGGTATGTAAATATCTATATCGTGCATATTACTTAAACATTCTAGTGAAACTTATCGCCTCGGATACCTATGGGTCAATTTGACCCGAAGCCTGAAGATCGTCAACCCATTTTTTGAGCAAAATAAAAATGTTCGCCTACGTACATTTTCGCGACGTTGCAATATATTTTAAACGTTGACAATTTGTTTATAAATTGTTTATACAATTTTTTACAAAATTAAAATTTTTGCTTCCGTGCATTATAGCGACGTTGCAATGTATTTACGATTGTTGATAATTTGTTTATAAATTGTTCACAACTTCTTTCGAGCAAAATTTATAAAATTTTCTGCGACATGGTCGTTAGTATTTTATAACGCGTTGAAATTACTTTGCGGTTCTCGTCTCACATAAATTTATACAAATAAAATGTCGGGTTGCCGTCCTGCAGGATGGGTCAGAATGACGTGGGATTGCGTGTCTCCTTTTTTCAGTCGGGTGTCCGAGAGTTAAAGTGTTTCAAATATGTTAACGATGTAAGTACAATTGTATTATTACTTTAATCACAAGGCACCATGATTGATTTAGGTTCAACCTTCAACGAGTACAGGGATCATACAAAATTTGCATGCAGGACCCAGCAAATATTCAACAAATATTGAGGATACCGATAACGAAATGGTAGGTTGTATGACATACTAAATAGGACCGCGCCAGTAATATAAGGCATGTGTGTTTATAAGTGTAAATTGAGCAACTGTTATAAATTTATATTATATTATAGATAATAGAAGCTGCAAATACCAGCTGTGATACAAATGTCACACTTCACCAGAACTGCTCTTCTAATGATGATGTGTTGCATGCTGAAAAGTTACATGTATGTTATTATGTTTTGTTTTATGATCTTTCATTCATATTTTGTAAAATGTTAATAGTATCAAGTGTGTCATATTCAAGGTAGAATTTATCTTTACAGTCAGGACATGCAATCAACAGAAGATCACAGGACATTGGCACACAAACATCATCCCGGATTTTAAGCAGACAGGATAAAATGGTAACTTTGCGTAAAAAAGTAAGAGTGCTACAGAAGCGGTTGCAGCGACGCAACAATAGATTAAAAACGATGGAAGACTTGGTTCGGCATTTAATACTATTCTGTCCTTTGTTACCTGTACTACCCTTTCAATAATGTTGTGTACGCCGTTAAAATATACGGAACTGAACTATCTTTGCTGTACTACCCTTTTGTTGCTTCTATGACAAAAGGGTTTATGGTAAGTCGTAATAAAGACAGAATGTGTTTGAAGAAAAACTGTTCCCATACAAGAAATATAGACTATATATGTTTCATAATTTGCAATTTGTATACAGAGAGATAATTCCAAATGTGTATAATCAATCAGGCATCTATTACAATTTCTGACTGTGGCAATAGCATGTGAAACTTGTTAATTACCAGTATATATATTATTTTATTCCTAAATAAATGTTAATGGGTGAACCTGAACGAGGAAACACTACTTTCAAACGCATAGAAAAATTAAAAAAAAGTAACACCGACTTCAAAAATCGAACATTATTTTATATTGTTCAGTGCATTTTTGAAGTCTGTTAAATAGGATACTTTCTCAAACAAAATTAATAATATCAATCAAAATTATTGTAATATTTATTTTATTTATGGTCTATGTCTATTTGGAAAAAACAAAAAATGAGCAAGTATTATATTTTTACATCCACCATGAACAATTCCCAAAGGAAAGCAATTTCGATATGTATTAACAATTAACCTTCACTACATCTAAAACAAAAAATCATGTGTAATTTGAATGCGTTTGATAATATTTTTTACTTTATTTTGTGATCATATACATTAATTTCTGTGACATACTGACATCACCTACTGAAATTTCTAAATAGAAGAGAGCAACTCTTTTCGAACCGGTCATATCTAGTCAAATCTCTGAGGAACTTACGTCGAACGGCGCAAATCGACTGTATGTCCCAAAGGTCCAGTGGTAAGAGTGAGACAGAATACCAAAATATCTTTCTTCTCTCTCTAACAGCGAGGCGCGGCTGTTCCTGCACCCGTGCACATTCCAGGTATTCTATAGTTCAATGTAGCCAATTGAATGGTGGAGTCGCAAGCGGTCTTGCACGGAACTACAAAAGTTACTAGGAATATATATACGTTGGTTTCCAAATCAGTGGACTCGCGACGTGCACATTATACACAATAACGCACGTTTAAAATAAATTATTTATATGAAATTGAAGTAATAGTGTAACATAAAATAGTGTGTATATATATACAAGTAATAGTATATATAATACGGTAATTTTTATTATATTTACGTGCCATTATACACAATAACGCAGGTTTAAAATGAATTATTTATATGAAATTAAAGTAATAGTGTAACATAATATAGTGTGTATATATATATATAAGTAATAGTATATGTAATACGATATTTTTATTATATTTGAAGGGTTTCGTTAAAGTAAATTCATAATAACACTGTAATCAATTTATTAATCCTATTATAATTCACCTAAATATACATCAAATATCAGTGACATATGTGAAGTACATTTTGGTTTACAAACAATGGTATTTATTCGCGTCGTCAAATCAATAAAACGTATCCTATCCATATAAACTGACAGACATTCAAAAGCTGCCTAACGTGATCTCGCCTGTATGTATGACGAAGTAGTATTCACCTCTGAATTCCTCTTCCTCACGATATCCAGGCCACATGTCGGAATAGCATATGTGTATTTCCCCCGGATATTCGTTATGTCGGTATTGATTGTCCTTACGATTTTCCGAAGATGTCATCATGCTAAGTGGGTTCATACAAAATTGATTTAATAATGTGAAGAACTGATGAAATTTATATTGACAGTCAATAGCTAAAAATATAAATGTACACGTACCTCAGATCAATTGTCTCATAATGTACATGACTTTTGCAGTCCATGTTACTTCCAGTCACCAATATGGGGCCAGAACAATTTAGTGCTCAGGTCATTCTTGATAATATAATATAGGCAATGAACCTGTAAAATGAAGACATTTATTACATTGAAACTTCATACCAAATCCAATGCCCTGAACAGGGACCAACCCACCATAGCAGCAACAACATTTTACATTTGTTTCCAACACCAAGTTGAACAGCGGAATCAGGAAAAGAATCGTATACATAATGTATAATGAAGGATTGCCCTCTTCTGGGTTGAGAATGGAATGAATCAATATATTTCAACCCTTACATGTTTCAAAACAATTTGTTTCCTCATCAGGAGTCTATAACATACAAAAGTGAACTAATGTAAATGTCTATTACATTTTAGTTGTAGATCTAGCGGATGTATCCTATTGTGGTGGTACTCACGTAAATTGATATAGGATGCAGTATTGAGATGGTATGTTTGAAAATTTAACCAATTTTTCCTATGTGATTCATTCAATTTTTTCACATTGCACAGTGTCTGAAAGCAAATCAGTGCGTTGAAGAAACCATGGCCAGAAATATGCAAAGCTTACACAATTTTCAACATTTCTCACATTGTAAAATTTTAACTCTCCAAGATTTGACACATTTCTGCATTTTAATTTTGTAATATTAACCAATCTCACCGGTCTTCGCCAATCGCTGATTGGATTAGGATCGTTTCGTTTCACGTTTGAACAATATTTTGGATGCTTTCTAATACAACACATACTTACGGATGAATATATTTATGTCAAAGTATATGACTCGATGTCTCCCAAGAAGTGTTTGTGGTGTCGGTATGTTTACCTTTAGCAGAGTGAAGGGCCGGCATTAAACGTTTCAACCCCACAGATAGCAATTTTTCTTAAGGAAACGGGGGCGCACCGAAGAAAAAAAAATGTTGCAGAACAATTTTCAGAGCGCGGCACCCTATAAGGTACCCACTTTGCCGAATAATAGGCCCTTCACTATACGTAGTACCCTGCACGACCGCTTGCGACTCCACCGTTCATATTGGCTTCATTCCCCAGATCCTGACCTCGCATCCATTGTATAGAGATCAGTGCTTCGTCCCCTTATTCCTATGTCCATGTCCGCAACACGTGGCGGCAATTGATCGGCGCGACAAAGTTGCGTCGCCAGCCTCCTGTGAACCGGGTTAATCTCTATACAACGTTATCCTATACAACGTCAGTTTGTCTCGACCATTCTCAACCGTTCTTAGTTCTGATACAGACGAGGTATAGAATAGACACCGCATCTTATGGACCTTCGTGTCACACGTCTAGACATACCGACGGAGCAGAAAACGAGGCAAGTTGGAGCGCCCTCTGCGTATGCGAACGGCAGAAGTCATAGGCCCGTATTCAAATACTGCGCTTAGGCCTCGGCTTGAGTCGGGATTACGTAAACCTGGCTCAGACGCGTAATCCGGGTTCAGAAACCTGGCTTGGATCAGATTCTCAAACCAGGATTACATTTGCGTGCCCCCACTCCGAATAAGCCCCGCCCACCGTGTTGTTACACGGGTACACAGGCTTCTCGCATAAAAGTGTAGAGGTCGGTCGGAGTGGGGGTCGAGAAATGTAAGCCTGGCCTGAGACGCCTTGGAAAGGCCTCTTGAGCCGGGATTACGGCCGTTTTACGCGCCAAATCTGTAAAAATATCACCAAACGTTTACACGACTGTTTAGCAGTTCAGCAGTGTTAAGGTTGGTTAAGGTAATGTTCACCCATGGACAATCAGCAAGAAGTAAATTGAGGAGAAGAATAGAGAACTGCAGTTTCGAAATAGACAGATTGTTCGCGATGATGAGCTCATTCAGGGTGTTCCAGTAGTACAAAGTGTAGAGGATTTGCAAATTTATGAAAGAAAACTTAAAACTTCTGCATTTTTACAAAAATCGGTAATTATTTTTTAATAACATCTTTCGTGTAAAACATACTACAAAAATGACCTTTCGATCAATAGTTACGTCGCAGTCTCAAAAATAGAATAGTAATTACAATACAGACTTATAAGTTAAGGTTATTTATTATTTATTATTACATTTATAGTAGAACTCGAAAATTGAGGATTAATCAAAATAATATATTCTATAACATAAATTGGCTTGAATTATTTACAATGTTAAACAGAATCATATGGAGAGTGTAATATTGAATAAATATTCTTGGAACTTTGAGGCAATATTCCGTGTCATATTCATGCAATATTCCCACAAGTTACGAAGAGGCGGACATAGTAATATCGCTGCAACATTCTTGCAATAATCCGGCGAAGTCACCTGCAAGGTTTCGCATTGTAAAGTAATATTTATACAACCTTCCAACAATATTCCTTGCTGTCTGGGTAGCCGAGATTCAGACAAGAAGAACGGTACATGAGCGAGTGAATAAATGCTGCTTTTCATTAGTTCTAATGCAAAATCTGTAAAAACAACCAAAAGCGTCCACACGACTGTTCAGTAGTGTTCAGGTAATGTTCAGCCATGGACAACCAGCAAGAAGTAAATATTGTGGAGGAGAATTTGAAACTTGCAGTTCCGAGACGGATTGTTCGCCATAATTGGTATAATTAATCAATCGGCAAGGCATCGATTTCAACGCACATCTTGTTAAAATTGGAATTGGGTGGCCGTGAAAACTATCTCGAATGTTCCGCCTTTTTGGTGGCATTACACCTCAGCGCTCCGTGCGGCCCATGGGTGATTTGGCCGATGGTGTTGATACAAGACTGTTACGCAGCATGCGGAATATTATATAAGTAAGTTCCTGTGGCTCATGTCTGACGATAATACAACACTCTTCTCTCATTCGTGGTCCTAAATCGGATAATTCCGAAGTTTCCCGCAAGCGAAGCAAGCCGCATGCAGTGTCAGCATATCGACTCTGAACACCATTCGTGTCGCAGGTATGTGCGTGTCGGTGTGCGATGCGCGAAGCTTAGGCCCAATCAGGGCCTTAGCATCGCACAGACGCGAGCACGTACACTGCAACACGCATGGTGTTTAGAGCTCGATATGCTGGCACTGGCCGCATGGCACGCCTTGGCCACGCCCATTATCCAATGATTGCCAGGATATCGAGCCATTATCCAATGATTGCCAGATTATTTCGCCAGAATTTGCATCTGGTCAGCTTCTGCTTTCGGCCACTGGAGGCGCTTGCAAGACCAACATTACCCGATTCTCGAAATTGTTAATTACGGCCAAAATACGATTTCGTAAACTCCGAAATCGATACAGCAGCTTGCGAAAACTATTCGTAAACGATTGAGACCATTACACACGACATACGTCGAAATTATTTCGCCACGTTCTACATCTGGACAGCTTCGCTCCCCGGCCACTGTGGCGCTGCGCGGTAGCAGACGATAATTACTAGATATTAAAATTGTTAATTACGGGCAAACTACGATTTCGCAAACTTTGAAATCGATTGCGCAAACTTGCGTAAACTATTCGTAAACGATTGAGACCAAAATAAGCGAAATCGGTGATAGTCGTCTGCTAACTATACACCCACCTAAAAATTGTTAATTACGGGCAAACTACGATTTCGTAAACTCTGAAATCGATTGCGTAAACTTGCGTAAACTATTCGTAAACGATTGAGACCAAAATAAGCGAAATCGGTGATAGTTGTCTGCTAACTATACGGCGGTGAACATATCAATCTAAATCAAGATAGGGCGATAGCGTTTGAACGGCTTTGTAAAAATGCTGAAAAGCAGAAGCATCGTTCCGATAAAACGCGCAGAACAAATATTGTATATAAAGACGGCGACTCTGTTTTTGTAAAACCCGCCGATACAAGTAGGGCGAAAACAGACCGTAAGTTTGAGGGTCCATTTGTAATTTTGAAAACCCTGGCAAATGATCGTTATGAGATATTGGGCAAAAGTGGTAGGCCACAAATTGTGCCTAAGGACCGATTGCGTCCTTGGAAGGGCGAATGGATGGCTGATAACGATGCCACTGATAGTGAGCAAGAGAACACGGATAAGCCATGTTAGCGTTGTATGTTTATGTTTGCTTATGTTTGTATATGTTTGTCTATGTTTGTTATGTTTGCTTATATTTTATTAATACTATGTGAGATCTTTTGTAGCTGAGTTGTTTTGTTCCTCTTGCATGGAAAATAGAAAATAAAAAAATAAAAAAAAAAAAATTAAATGACTATAAAAAGTACGTTTTTGTCATTGCCTTTTTCTTTGTTCTCACATGTAAAAACTTTCCTAACCATGAATGAGGCTGCATGATTGAAAACGTATGTTGGAAGATGGAAGTTGGTTGCGTTTGAGAGTAACGATAGCACGATGCAGGTTGCTGCGCGTGGCTGTAAACGTTACGATCTCTGGAAGACGCTGTGTGATGGAAGTGCGCGTAAACGGTCCATCTGCCG
The DNA here is from genome assembly GCA_963942575.1 of Priocnemis perturbator. Lineage (NCBI taxonomy): Eukaryota > Metazoa > Arthropoda > Insecta > Hymenoptera > Pompilidae > Priocnemis > Priocnemis perturbator. Next base: position 9,057 of record CAWWDK010000257.1, read on the forward strand.
ACACACTTGTGAGTGTTGTCTGGGTTTTTGGGTAAGGTGCTAGAAGGCACTGTCGCATATTGTTGTGTGACGTGGTTTAGCCTTGTGTTTGAGACCACGGAGCCGAAGTGACGCTTTGGGTCTGTTGGCAAGTTTGCAATGAGTGATTGCTGCGATGTAACACTATGTGGTGGCTGCTAGCTGTATTACATTGGAAAATACTGTTGTATTGAAAGCTGTTATGCCTGAGAGAATAAGAGTTTTGCTCAAAGGGTAATGATGCTTCTCGAGAACGCGAAGCAGGTCAGTTTGGCCGTGTTAGCGATGCATTTGATTTCGCCCATAACACGCGGTAATTCGACAGTGGCACACGACAGTGCGTTGCTGTGTCACCTGTTTTTGGAGGCGCCGAGAGTCGCGGATCATATGTTTACCTCGGCGGCCGGTGCATTGACCTGCGTCTCAGTAAGAGTAAGCATTGTAAACAAATGCGAGAGTGAATCTCGCCGAAGATCGGAGCAGGCTTTGCCTGTTGGAAAGAGGACGGAGCTTGACCCCTCTGCACTTCCCCCAGAATCGCTAAAACGAACACATCTCGTCGAGCTATTTTGCGGGTTTCTAACATGCCTGTGCTTGCTGTGCTGCCTGTGCTTGCTGCCTGTGCTTGCTGTGCTGCCTGTGCTTGCTGCCTGTGCTTGCTGTGCTGCCCGTGCTTGCTGCGCTGCCTGTGCTTGCTTCCTGTGCTGGCTGTGCTGCCTGTGCTTGCTGCCTGTGCTTGCTGCCTGTGCTTGCTGTGCTGCCTGTGCTTGCTGCCTGTGCTTGCTGTACTGCCTGTTCTTGCTGCCTGTGCTTGCTGTGCTGCCTGTGCTTGCTGCCTGTGCTTGCTGTGCTGCCTGTGCTTGTTGCCTCTGCTTGCTGTGCTGCCTGTGCTTGCTGTGCGGCCTGTGCTTGCTGTGCTGCCTGTTAGCGATGCATTTGATTTCCCCAATAACACGCGGTAATTCGACAGTGGCACACGACAGTGCGTTGCTGTGTCACCTGTTTTTAGTGGCGCCGAGAGTCGCGGATCATATGTTTACCTCGGCGGCCGGTGCATTGACCTGCGTCTCAGTAAGAGTAAGCATTGTAAACAAATGCAAGAGTGAGTCTCGCCGAAGATCGAAGCAGACTTTGCCTGTTGGAAAGAGGACGGAGCTTGACCCCTCTGCACTTCCCCCAGAATCGCTAAAACGAACACATCTCGTCGAGCTATTTTGCGGGTTTCTAACATGCTTGTGCTTGCTGCCTGTGCTTGCTGCCTGTGCTTGCTGTGCTGCCTGTGCTTGCTGCCTGTGCTTGCTGTGCTTGCTATGCTGCCAGTGCAAGCTGCCTGTGCTTACTGTGCTGCCTGTGCTTGCTGTGCTGCCTGTGCTTGCTGCCTGTGCTGCCTGTGCTTGCTGTGCTGCCTGTGCTTGCTGCCTGTGCTTGCTGTGCTGCCTCTGCTTGCTGTGCTGCCTCTGCTTGCTGTGCTGCCTGTGCTTGCTGCCTGTGCTTGCTGTGCTGCCTGTGCTTTCTGTGCTTGCTGTGCTGCCTGTGCCTGCTGTGCTGCCTGCGCTTGCTGCCTGTGTTTGTTGTGCTGCCTGTGCTTGCTGTGCAGCCTGTGCTTGCTGCCTGTGCTTTCTGTGCTGCCTGTGCTTGCTGCCTGTGCTTGCTGTGCTTGCTATGCTGCCAGTGCAAGCTGCCTGTGCTTACTGTGCTGCCTGTGCTTGCTGTGCTGCCTGTGCTTACTGTGCTGCCTGTGCTTGCTGTGCTGCCTGTTCTTGTTGCCTGTGCTTGCTATGCTGCCTGTGCAAGCTGCCTGTGCTTGCTGTGCTCCCTGTGCTTGCTGCCTGTGCTTGCTGTGCTGCCTGTGCTTGCTGCCTGTGCTTACTATGCTGCCTGTGCTTGCTGTGCTGCCTGTGCTTGCTGTGCTGCCTGTGCTTGCTGCCTGTGCTGCCTGTGCTTGCTGTGCTGCCTGTGCTTGCTGCCTGTGCTTGCTGCCTGTGCTTGCTGTGCTGCCTGTGCTTTCTGTGCCTGCTGTGCTGCCTGTGCCTGCTGTGCTGCCTGCGCTTGCTGCCTGTGTTTGTTGTGCTGCCTGTGCTTGCTGTGCAGCCTGTGCTTGCTGCCTGTGCTTTCTGTGCTGCCTGTGCTTGCTGCCTGTGGTTGCTGTGCTTGCTATGCTGCCAGTGCAAGCTGCCTGTGCTTACTGTGCTGCCTGTGCTTGCTGTGCTGCCTGTGCTTGCTGCCTGTGCTGCCTGTGCTTGCTGTGCTGCCTGTGCTTGCTGCCTGTGCTTGCTGTGCTGCCTCTGCTTGCTGTGCTGCCTGTGCTTGCTGCCTGTGCTTGCTGTGCTGCCTGTGCTTTCTGTGCTTGCTGTGCTGCCTGTGCCTGCTGTGCTGCCTGCGCTTGCTGCCTGTATTTGTTGTGCTGCCTGTGCTTGCTGTGCAGCCTGTGCTTGCTGCCTGTGCTTTCTGTGCTGCCTGTGCTTGCTGCCTGTGCTTGCTGTGCTTGCTATGCTGCCAGTGCAAGCTGCCTGTGCTTACTGTGCTGCCTGTGCTTGCTGTGCTGCCTGTGCAAGCTGCCTGTGCTTACTGTGCTGCCTGTGCTTGCTGTGCTGCCTGTGCTTGCTGCCTGTGCTTGCTCTGCTGCCTGTGCTTGCTGCCTGTGCTTGCTGTGCCTGCTGTGCTGCCTGCGCTTGCTGCCTGTGCTTGCTGTGCTGCCTGTGCTTGCTGCCTGTGCTTGCTGTGCTGCCTGTGCTTGCTGCCTGTGCTTGCTGTGCTTGCTGTGCCGCCTGTGCTTGTTGTGCTGCCTGTGCTTTCTGTGCTGCCTGTGCTTGCTGCCTGTGCTTGCTGTGCTTGCTATGCTGCCTGTGCTTACTGTGCTGCCTGTGCTGCCTGTGCTTGTTGCCTGTGAATGTTGCCTGTGCTTGCTGCGTGTGCTTGCTGTGCTGCCTGTGCTTGCTGCCTGTACTTGCTGTGCTGCCTGTGCTTGCTGTGCTGCCTGTGCTGTGCTGCCTGTGCTTGCTGTGCTGCCTGTGTTTGCTGCCTGTGCTTGCTGTGCTGCCTGTGCTTGCTGCCTGTGCTTGCCGTGCTTGCTGCGCTGCATGTGCTTGTTGTGCTGCCTGTGCTTGCTGTGTTGCCTGTGCTTGCTGTGCTGCCTGTGCTTTCTGTGCTGCCTCTCCTTGCTATGCTGCCTGTGCTTGCTGCCTGTGCTTGCTCTGCTGCCTGTGCTTGCTGCCTGTGCTTGCTGTGCTGCCTGAGCTGCCTGTGCTTGCTGCCTGTGCTTGCTGTGCTGCCTGTGCTAGCTGCCTGTGCTTGCTGTGCTGTTTGTGCTTGCTGCCTGTGCTTGCTGTGCTGCCTGTGCTTGCTGTGCTGCCTGTGCTTGCTGTGCTGCCTGTGCTTGCTGCCTGTGCTGCCTGTGCTTGCTGTGCTGCCTGTGCTTGCTGCCTGTGCTTGCTGTGCTGCCTCTGCTTGCTGTGCTGCCTGTGCTTGCTGCCTGTGCTTGCTGTGCTGCCTGTGCTTTCTGTGCCTGCTGTGCTGCCTGTGCCTGCTGTGCTGCCTGCGCTTGCTGCCTGTGTTTGTTGTGCTGCCTGTGCTTGCTGTGCAGCCTGTGCTTGCTGCCTGTGCTTTCTGTGCTGCCTGTGCTTGCTGCCTGTGCTTGCTGTGCTTGCTATGCTGCCAGTGCAAGCTGCCTGTGCTTACTGTGCTGCCTGTGCTGCCTGTGCTTGCTGTGCTGCCTGTGCTTGCTGCCTGTGCTTGCTGTGCTGCCTCTGCTTGCTGTGCTGCCTCTGCTTGCTGTGCTGCCTGTGCTTGCTGCCTGTGCTTGCTGTGCTGCCTGTGCTTTCTGTGCTTGCTGTGCTGCCTGTGCCTGCTGTGCTGCCTGCGCTTGCTGCCTGTGTTTGTTGTGCTGCCTGTGCTTGCTGTGCAGCCTGTGCTTGCTGCCTGTGCTTTCTGTGCTGCCTGTGCTTGCTGCCTGTGCTTGCTGTGCTTGCTATGCTGCCAGTGCAAGCTGCCTGTGCTTACTGTGCTGCCTGTGCTTGCTGTGCTGCCTGTGCTTGCTGTGCTGCCTGTGCTTGCTGCCTGTGCTGCCTGTGCTTGCTGTGCTGCCTGTGCTTGCTGCCTGTGCTTGCTGTGCTGCCTCTGCTTGCTGTGCTGCCTGTGCTTGCTGCCTGTGCTTGCTGTGCTGCCTGTGCTTTCTGTGCTTGCTGTGCTGCCTGTGCCTGCTGTGCTGCCTGCGCTTGCTGCCTGTGTTTGTTGTGCTGCCTGTGCTTGCTGTGCAGCCTGTGCTTGCTGCCTGTGCTTTCTGTGCTGCCTGTGCTTGCTGCCTGTGCTTGCTGTGCTTGCTATGCTGCCAGTGCAAGCTGCCTGTGCTTACTGTGCTGCCTGTGCTTGCTGTGCTGCCTGTGCAAGCTGCCTGTGCTTACTGTGCTGCCTGTGCTTGCTGTGCTGCCTGTTCTTGTTGCCTGTGCTTGCTATGCTGCCTGTGCAAGCTGCCTGTGCTTGCTGTGCTCCCTGTGCTTGCTGCCTGTGCTTGCTGTGCTGCCTGTGCTTGCTGCCTGTGCTTACTATGCTGCCTGTGCTTGCCGTGCTGCCTGTTCTTGCTGCCTGTGCTTGCTGTGCTGCCTGTCCTTGCTGTGCTGCCTGTTAGCGATGCATTTGATTTCGCCCATAACACGCGGTAATTCGACAGTGGCACACGACAGTGCGTTGCTGTGTCACCTGTTTTTGGAGGCGCCGAGAGTCGCGGATCATATGTTTACCTCGGCGGGCGGTGCATTGACCTGCGTCTCAGTAAGAGTAAGCATTGTAAACAAATGCAAGAGTGAATCTCGCCGAAGATCGGAGCAGGCTTTGCCTGTTGGAAAGAGGACGGAGCTTGACCCCTCTGCACTTCCCCCAGAATCGCTAAAACGAACACATCTCGTCGAGCTATTTTGCGGGTTTCTCGCATACCTGTGCTTGCTGCCTGTGCTTGCTGCCTGTGCTTGCTGCCTGTGCTTGCTGTGCTGCCTGTGCTTGCTGCCTGTGCTTGCTCTGCTGCCTGTGCTTACTGCCTGTGCTTGCTGTGCTGCCTGTGCTTGCTGTGCTGCCTGCGCTTGCTGCCTGTGCTTACTGTGCTGCCTGTGCTTGCTGTGCTGCCTGTGCTTGTTGCCTGTGCTTGCTGTGCTAGCTGTGCCGCCTGTGCTTGTTGTGCTGCCTGTGCTTGCTGTGCTGCCTGCGCTTGCTGCCTGTGCTTGCTGTGCTGCCTGTGCTTGCTGCCTGTGCTTGCTGCCTGTGCTTGCTGTGCTGCCTGTGCTTGCTGCCTGTGCTTGCTGTGCTAGCTGTGCCGCCTGTGCTTGTTGTGCTGCCGGGCTTGCTGTGCTGCCTGTGCTTGCTGCCTGTGCTTGCTGCCTGTGCTTACGATGCTGCCTGTGCTTGCCGTGCTGCCTGTTCTTGCTGCCTGTGCTTGCTGTGCTGCCTGTTAGCGATGCATTTGATTTCGCCCATAACACGCGGTAATTCGACAGTGGCACACGACAGTGCGTTGCTGTGTCACCTGTTTTTGGAGGCGCCGAGAGTCGCGGATCATATGTTTACCTCGGCGGGCGGTGCATTGACCTGCGTCTCAGTAAGAGTAAGCATTGTAAACAAATGCAAGAGTGAATCTCGCCGAAGATCGGAGCAGGCTTTGCCTGTTGGAAAGAGGACGGAGCTTGACCCCTCTGCACTTCCCCCAGAATCGCTAAAACGAACACATCTCGTCGAGCTATTTTGCGGGTTTCTAACATGCCTGTGCTAGCTGCCTCTGCTTGCTGTGATGCCTGTGCTTGCTGCCTGTGCTTGCTATGCTTGCTATGCTGCCTGTGCTTACTGTGCTGCCTGTGCTTGCTGTGCTGCCTGTGCTTGTTGCCTGTGCTTGCTGTGCTAGCTGTGCCGCCTGTGCTTGTTGTGCTGCCTGTGCTTGCTGTGCTGCCTGCGCTTGCTGCCTGTGCTTGCTGTGCTGCCTGTGCTTGCTGCCTGTGCTTGCTGTGCTGCCTGTGCTTGCTGCCTGTGCTTGCTGTGCTAGCTGTGCCGCCTGTGCTTGTTGTGCTGCCTGTGCTTGCTGTGCTGCCTGTGCTTGCTGCCTGTGCTTACTGTGCTGCCTGTGCTGCCTGTGCTTGTTGCCTGTGAATGTTGCCTGTGCTTGCTGCGTGTGCTTGCTGTGCTGCCTGTGCTTGCTGCCTGTACTTGCTGTGCTGCCTGTGCTTGCTGTGCTGCCTGTGCTGTGCTGCCTGTGCTTGCTGTGCTGCCTGTGTTTGCTGCCTGTGCTTGCTGTGCTGCCTGTGCTTGCTGCCTGTGCTTGCCGTGCTTGCTGCGCTGCATGTGCTTGTTGTGCTGCCTGTGCTTGCTGTGTTGCCTGTGCTTGCTGTGCTGCCTGTGCTTTCTGTGCTGCCTCTCCTTGCTATGCTGCCTGTGCTTGCTGCCTGTGCTTGCTCTGCTGCCTGTGCTTGCTGCCTGTGCTTGCTGTGCTGCCTGAGCTGCCTGTGCTTGCTGCCTGTGCTTGCTGTGCTGCCTGTGCTTGCTGCCTGTGCTTGCTGTGCTGTTTGTGCTTGCTGCCTGTGCTTGCTGTGCTGCCTGTGCTTGCTGTGCTGCCTGTGCTTGCTGTGCTGCCTGTGCTTGCTGCCTGTGCTGCCTGTGCTTGCTGTGCTGCCTGTGCTTGCTGCCTGTGCTTGCTGTGCTGCCTCTGCTTGCTGTGCTGCCTGTGCTTGCTGCCTGTGCTTGCTGTGCTGCCTGTGCTTTCTGTGCCTGCTGTGCTGCCTGTGCCTGCTGTGCTGCCTGCGCTTGCTGCCTGTGTTTGTTGTGCTGCCTGTGCTTGCTGTGCAGCCTGTGCTTGCTGCCTGTGCTTTCTGTGCTGCCTGTGCTTGCTGCCTGTGCTTGCTGTGCTTGCTATGCTGCCAGTGCAAGCTGCCTGTGCTTACTGTGCTGCCTGTGCTGCCTGTGCTTGCTGTGCTGCCTGTGCTTGCTGTGCTGCCTGTGCTTGCTGCCTGTGCTTGCTGTGCTGCCTCTGCTTGCTGTGCTGCCTCTGCTTGCTGTGCTGCCTGTGCTTGCTGCCTGTGCTTGCTGTGCTGCCTGTGCTTTCTGTGCTTGCTGTGCTGCCTGTGCCTGCTGTGCTGCCTGCGCTTGCTGCCTGTGTTTGTTGTGCTGCCTGTGCTTGCTGTGCAGCCTGTGCTTGCTGCCTGTGCTTTCTGTGCTGCCTGTGCTTGCTGCCTGTGCTTGCTGTGCTTGCTATGCTGCCAGTGCAAGCTGCCTGTGCTTACTGTGCTGCCTGTGCTTGCTGTGCTGCCTGTGCTTGCTGTGCTGCCTGTGCTTGCTGCCTGTGCTGCCTGTGCTTGCTGTGCTGCCTGTGCTTGCTGCCTGTGCTTGCTGTGCTGCCTCTGCTTGCTGTGCTGCCTGTGCTTGCTGCCTGTGCTTGCTGTGCTGCCTGTGCTTTCTGTGCTTGCTGTGCTGCCTGTGCCTGCTGTGCTGCCTGCGCTTGCTGCCTGTGTTTGTTGTGCTGCCTGTGCTTGCTGTGCAGCCTGTGCTTGCTGCCTGTGCTTTCTGTGCTGCCTGTGCTTGCTGCCTGTGCTTGCTGTGCTTGCTATGCTGCCAGTGCAAGCTGCCTGTGCTTACTGTGCTGCCTGTGCTTGCTGTGCTGCCTGTGCAAGCTGCCTGTGCTTACTGTGCTGCCTGTGCTTGCTGTGCTGCCTGTTCTTGTTGCCTGTGCTTGCTATGCTGCCTGTGCAAGCTGCCTGTGCTTGCTGTGCTCCCTGTGCTTGCTGCCTGTGCTTGCTGTGCTGCCTGTGCTTGCTGCCTGTGCTTACTATGCTGCCTGTGCTTGCCGTGCTGCCTGTTCTTGCTGCCTGTGCTTGCTGTGCTGCCTGTCCTTGCTGTGCTGCCTGTTAGCGATGCATTTGATTTTGCCCATAACACGCGGTAATTCGACAGTGGCACACGACAGTGCGTTGCTGTGTCACCTGTTTTTGGAGGCGCCGAGAGTCGCGGATCATATGTTTACCTCGGCGGGCGGTGCATTGACCTGCGTCTCAGTAAGAGTAAGCATTGTAAACAAATGCAAGAGTGAATCTCGCCGAAGTTCGGAGCAGGCTTTGCCTGTTGGAAAGAGGACGGAGCTTGACCCCTCTGCACTTCCCCCAGAATCGCTAAAACGAACACATCTCGTCGAGCTATTTTGCGGGTTTCTCGCATACCTGTGCTTGCTGCCTGTGCTTGCTGCCTGTGCTTGCTGCCTGTGCTTGCTGTGCTGCCTGTGCTGGCTGTGCTGCCTGTGCTTGCTGTGCTGCCTGTGCTGGCTGTGCTGCCTGTGCTTGCTGTGCTGCCTGTGTTTGCTGTGCTTGCTGCGCTGCCTGTGCTTGTTGTGCTGCCTGTGCTTGCTGTGTTGCCTGTGATTGCTGTGCTGCCTGTGCTTTCTGTGCTGCCTCTGCTTGCTGCCTGTGCTTGGTCTGCTGCCTGTGCTTGCTGCCTGTGCTGCCTGTGCTTGCTGTGCTGCCTGTGCTTGCTGCCTGTGCTTGCTGCCTGTGCTTGCTGTGCTGCCTGTGCTTGCTGCCTGTGCTTGCTGTGCTGCCTGTGCTTGCTGCCTGTGCTTGCTGCCTGTGCTTGCTGTGCTGCCTGTGCTTGCTGCCTGTGCTTGCTGTGCCGCCTGTGCTTGTTGTGCTGCCTGTGCTTGCTGTGCTGCCTGTGCTTGCTGCCTGTGCTTACTGTGCTGCCTGTGCTTGTTGCCTGTGCTTGCTGCGTGTGCTTGCTGTGCTGCCTGTGCTTGCTGCCTATACTTGCTGTGCCGCCTGTGCTTGTTGTGCTTGCTGTGCTGCCTGTGCTTGCTGCCTGTGCTTACTGTGCTGCCTGTGCTTGTTGCCTGTGCTTGCTGCGTGTGCTTGCTGTGCTGCCTGTGCTTGCTGCCTATACTTGCTGTGCCGCCTGTGCTTGTTGTGCTTGCTGTGCTGCCTGTGCTTGCTGCCTGTGCTTACTGTGCTGCCTGTGCTTGTTGCCTGTGCTTGCTGCCTGTGCTTGCTGTGCTGCCTGTCCTTGCTGCCTGTGCTGCCTGTGCTTGCTGTGCTGCCTGTGCTTGCTGTGCTGCCTGTGCTTGCTGCCTGTGCTTGCTGTGCTGCCTGTGCTTGCTGCCTGTGCTGGCTGTGCTGCCTGTGCTTGCTGCCTGTGCTTGCTGCCTGTGCTTGCTGTGCTGCCTGTGCTTGCTGCCTGTGCTTGCTGTGCTGCCTGTGCTTGCTGCCTGTGCTGCCTGTGCTTGCTGTGCTGCCTGTGCTTGCTGTGCTGCCTGTGCTTGCTGCCTGTGCTTGCTGTGCTGCCTGAGCTGCCTGTGCTTGCTGCCTGTGCTTGCTGTGCTGCTTGTGCTTGCTGCCTGTGCTTGCTGTGCTATCTGTGCTTGCTGCCTGTGCTTGCTGCCTGTGCTTGCTGTGCTGCCTGTGCTTGCTGCCTGTGCTTGCTGTGCTGCCTGAGCTGCCTGTGCTTGCTGCCTGTGCTTGCTGTGCTGCCTGTGCTTGCTGCCTGTGCTTGCTGTGCTGCCTGTGCTTACTGCCTGTGCTTGCTGTGCTGCCTGTGCTTGCTGTGCTGCCTGCGCTTGCTGCCTGTGCTTACTGTGCTGCCTGTGCTTGCTGTGCTGCCTGTGCTTGTTGCCTGTGCTTGCTGTGCTAGCTGTGCCGCCTGTGCTTGTTGTGCTGCCTGTGCTTGCTGTGCTGCCTGCGCTTGCTGCCTGTGCTTGCTGTGCTGCCTGTGCTTGCTGCCTGTGCTTGCTGCCTGTGCTTGCTGTGCTGCCTGTGCTTGCTGCCTGTGCTTGCTGTGCTAGCTGTGCCGCCTGTGCTTGTTGTGCTGCCGGGCTTGCTGTGCTGCCTGTGCTTGCTGCCTGTGCTTGCTGCCTGTGCTTACGATGCTGCCTGTGCTTGCCGTGCTGCCTGTTCTTGCTGCCTGTGCTTGCTGTGCTGCCTGTTAGCGATGCATTTGATTTCGCCCATAACACGCGGTAATTCGACAGTGGCACACGACAGTGCGTTGCTGTGTCACCTGTTTTTGGAGGCGCCGAGAGTCGCGGATCATATGTTTACCTCGGCGGGCGGTGCGTTGACCTGCGTCTCAGTAAGAGTAAGCATTGTAAACAAATGCAAGAGTGAATCTCGCCGAAGATTGGAGCAGGCTTTGCCTGTTGGAAAGAGGACGGAGCTTGACCCCTCTTTACTTCCCCCAGAATCGCTAAAACGAACACATCTCGTCGAGCTATTTTGCGGGTTTCTCGCATACCTGTGCTTGCTGCCTGTGCTTGCTGCCTGTGCTTGCTGCCTGTGCTTGCTGTGCTGCCTGTGCTTGCTGTGCTCCCTGTGCTTGCTGCCTGTGCTTGCTGTGCTGCCTGTGCTAGCTGCCTGTGCTTACTGTGCTGCCTGTGCTTGCTGTGCTGCCTGTGCTTGCTGCCTGTGCTTGCTGTGCTGCCTGTTAGCGATGCATTTGATTTCGCCCATAACACGCGGTAATTCGACAGTGGCACACGACAGTGCGTTGCTGTGTCACCTGTTTTTGGAGGCGCCGAGAGTCGCGGATCATATGTTTACCTCGGCGGGCGGTGCATTGACCTGCGTCTCAGTAAGAGTAAGCATTGTAAACAAATGCAAGCGTGAATCTCGCCGAAGATCGGAGCAGGCTTTGCCTGTTGGAAAGAGGACGGAGCTTGACCCCTCTGCACTTCCCCCAGAATCGCTAAAACGAACACATCTCGTCGAGCTATTTTGCGGGTTTCTAACATGCCTGTGCTAGCTGCCTCTGCTTGCTGTGATGCCTGTGCTTGCTGCCTGTGCTTTCTGTGCTGCCTGTGCTTGCTGCCTGTGCTTGCTGTGCTGCCCGTGCTTGCTGCCTGTGCTTGCTGCGCTGCCTGTGCTTGCTGCCTGTACTTGGTGTGCTGCCTGTGCTTGCTGCCTGTGCTTGCTGCCTGTGCTTGCTGCCTGTGCTTGCTGTGCTGCCTGTGCTTGCTGCCTGTGTTTGCTGTACTTGCTGTGCTGCCTGTGCTTGCTGTGCTGCCTGTGCTTGCTGCCTGTGCTTGCTGTTCTGCCTGTGCTTGCTGTTCTTCCTGTGCATGCTGTGCTGCCTGTGCTTGCTGTGCTGCCTGTGCTTGCTGCCTGTGCTTGCTGTGCTGCCTGTGCTTGCTGCCTGTGCTTACTGTGCTGCCTGTGCTTGCTGTGCTGCCTGTGCTTGCTGCCTGTGCTTACTGTGCTGCCTGTGCTTGCTCTGCTGCCTGTGCTTGCTGCCTGTGCTGCCTGTGCTTGCTGTGCTGCCTGTGCTTGCTGCCTGTGCTTGCTGCCTGTGCTTGCTGTGCTGCCTGTGCTTGCTGCCTGTGCTTGCTGTGCTGCCTGTGCTTGCTGCCTGTGCTTGCTGTACTTGCTGTGCTGCCTGTGCTTGCTGCCTGTGCTTGCTGTGCTGCCTGTGCTTGCTGCCTGTGCTTGCTGCCTGTGCTTGCTGTGCTGCCTGTGCTTGCTGCCTGTGCTTGCTGTGCTGCCCGTGCTTGCTGCGCTGCCTGTGCTTGCTGCCTGTGCTGGCTGTGCTGCCTGTGCTGTGCTGCCTGTGCTTGCTGTGCTGCCTGTGCTTGCTGCCTGTGCTTGCTGTGCTGCCTGTGCTTGCTGCCTGTGCTTGCTGTGCCTGCTGTGCTGCCTGCGCTTGCTGCCTGTGCTTGCTGTGCTGCCTGTGCTTGCTGCCTGTGCTTGCTGCCTGTGCTTGCTGTGCTGCCTGTGCTTGCTGCCTGTGCTTGCTGTGCTTGCTGTGCCGCCTGTGCTTGTTGTGCTGCCTGTGCTTTCTGTGCTGCCTGTGCTTGCTGCCTGTGCTTGCTGTGCTTGCTATGCTGCCTGTGCTTACTGTGCTGCCTGTGCTTGCTGTGCTGCCTGTGCTTGTTGCCTGTGAATGTTGCCTGTGCTTGCTGCGTGTGCTTGCTGTGCTGCCTGTGCTTGCTGCCTGTGCTTGCTGTGCTTGCTGCGCTGCATGTGCTTGTTGTGCTGCCTGTGCTTGCTGTGTTGCCTGTGCTTGCTGTGCTGCCTGTGCTTTCTGTGCTGCCTCTCCTTGCTATGCTGCCTGTGCTTGCTGCCTGTGCTTGCTCTGCTGCCTGTGCTTGCTGCCTGTGCTTGCTGTGCTGCCTGAGCTGCCTGTGCTTGCTGCCTGTGCTTGCTGTGCTGCCTGTGCTTGCTGCCTGTGCTTGCTGTGCTGTTTGTGCTTGCTGCCTGTGCTTGCTGTGCTGCCTGTGCTTTCTGTGCCTGCTGTGCTGCCTGTGCCTGCTGTGCTGCCTGCGCTTGCTGCCTGTGTTTGTTGTGCTGCCTGTGCTTGCTGTGCAGCCTGTGCTTGCTGCCTGTGCTTTCTGTGCTGCCTGTGCTTGCTGCCTGTGCTTGCTGTGCTTGCTATGCTGCCAGTGCAAGCTGCCTGTGCTTATTGTGCTGCCTGTGCTTGCTGTGCTGCCTGTGCTTGCTGCCTGTGCTGCCTGTGCTTGCTGTGCTGCCTGTGCTTGCTGCCTGTGCTTGCTGTGCTGCCTCTGCTTGCTGTGCTGCCTCTGCTTGCTGTGCTGCCTGTGCTTGCTGCCTGTGCTTGCTGTGCTGCCTGTGCTTTCTGTGCTTGCTGTGCTGCCTGTGCCTGCTGTGCTGCCTGCGCTTGCTGCCTGTGTTTGTTGTGCTGCCTGTGCTTGCTGTGCAGCCTGTGCTTGCTGCCTGTGCTTTCTGTGCTGCCTGTGCTTGCTGCCTGTGCTTGCTGTGCTTGCTATGCTGCCAGTGCAAGCTGCCTGTGCTTACTGTGCTGCCTGTGCTTGCTGTGCTGCCTGTGCAAGCTGCCTGTGCTTACTGTGCTGCCTGTGCTTGCTGTGCTGCCTGTTCTTGTTGCCTGTGCTTGCTATGCTGCCTGTGCAAGCTGCCTGTGCTTGCTGTGCTCCCTGTGCTTGCTGCCTGTGCTTGCTGTGCTGCCTGTGCTTGCTGCCTGTGCTTACTATGCTGCCTGTGCTTGCCGTGCTGCCTGTGCTTGCCGTGCTGCCTGTGCTTGCTGTGCTGCCTGTGCTTGCTGCCTGTGCTGCCTGTGCTTGCTGTGCTGCCTGTGCTTGCTGCCTGTGCTTGCTGTGCTGCCTGTGCTTTCTGTGCCTGCTGTGCTGCCTGTGCCTGCTGTGCTGCCTGCGCTTGCTGCCTGTTTTTGTTGTGCTGCCTGTGCTTGCTGTGCAGCCTGTGCTTGCTGCCTGTGCTTTCTGTGCTGCCTGTGCTTGCTGCCTGTGCTTGCTGTGCTTGCTATGCTGCCAGTGCAAGCTGCCTGTGCTTACTGTGCTGCCTGTGCTTGCTGTGCTGCCTGTGCTTGCTGTGCTGCCTGTGCTTGCTGCCTGTGCTGCCTGTGCTTGCTGTGCTGCCTGTGCTTGCTGCCTGTGCTCGCTGTGCTGCCTCTGCTTGCTGTGCTGCCTGTGCTTGCTGTGCTGCCTGTGCTTGCTGTGCTGCCTGTGCTTGCTGCCTGTGCTGCCTGTGCTTGCTGTGCTGCCTGTGCTTGCTGCCTGTGTTTGTTGTGCTGCCTGTGCTTTCTGTGCTTGCTGTGCTGCCTGTGCCTGCTGTGCTGCCTGCGCTTGCTGCCTGTGTTTGTTGTGCTGCCTGTGCTTGCTGTGCAGCCTGTGCTTGCTGCCTGTGCTTTCTGTGCTGCCTGTGCTTGCTGCCTGTGCTTGCTGTGCTTGCTATGCTGCCAGTGCAAGCTGCCTGTGCTTGTTGTGCTGCCTGTGCTTGCTGTGTTGCCTGTGCTTGCTGTGCTGCCTGTGCTTTCTGTGCTGCCTCTCCTTGCTATGCTGCCTGTGCTTGCTGCCTGTGCTTGCTCTGCTGCCTGTGCTTGCTGCCTGTGCTTGCTGTGCTGCCTGAGCTGCCTGTGCTTGCTGCCTGTGCTTGCTGTGCTGCCTGTGCTTGCTGCCTGTGCTTGCTGTGCTGTTTGTGCTTGCTGCCTGTGCTTGCTGTGCTGCCTGTGCTTTCTGTGCCTGCTGTGCTGCCTGTGCCTGCTGTGCTGCCTGCGCTTGCTGCCTGTGTTTGTTGTGCTGCCTGTGCTTGCTGTGCAGCCTGTGCTTGCTGCCTGTGCTTTCTGTGCTGCCTGTGCTTGCTGCCTGTGCTTGCTGTGCTTGCTATGCTGCCAGTGCAAGCTGCCTGTGCTTATTGTGCTGCCTGTGCTTGCTGTGCTGCCTGTGCTTGCTGCCTGTGCTGCCTGTGCTTGCTGTGCTGCCTGTGCTTGCTGCCTGTGCTTGCTGTGCTGCCTCTGCTTGCTGTGCTGCCTCTGCTTGCTGTGCTGCCTGTGCTTGCTGCCTGTGCTTGCTGTGCTGCCTGTGCTTTCTGTGCTTGCTGTGCTGCCTGTGCCTGCTGTGCTGCCTGCGCTTGCTGCCTGTGTTTGTTGTGCTGCCTGTGCTTGCTGTGCAGCCTGTGCTTGCTGCCTGTGCTTTCTGTGCTGCCTGTGCTTGCTGCCTGTGCTTGCTGTGCTTGCTATGCTGCCAGTGCAAGCTGCCTGTGCTTACTGTGCTGCCTGTGCTTGCTGTGCTGCCTGTGCAAGCTGCCTGTGCTTACTGTGCTGCCTGTGCTTGCTGTGCTGCCTGTTCTTGTTGCCTGTGCTTGCTATGCTGCCTGTGCAAGCTGCCTGTGCTTGCTGTGCTGCCTGTGCTTGCTGCCTGTGCTCGCTGTGCTGCCTCTGCTTGCTGTGCTGCCTGTGCTTGCTGTGCTGCCTGTGCTTGCTGTGCAGCCTGTGCTTGCTGCCTGTGCTTTCTGTGCTGCCTGTGCTTGCTGCCTGTGCTTGCTGTGCTTGCTATGCTGCCAGTGCAAGCTGCCTGTGCTTACTGTGCTGCCTGTGCTTGCTGTGCTGCCTGTGCAAGCTGCCTGTGCTTGCTGTGCTCCCTGTGCTTGCTGCCTGTGCTTGCTGTGCTGCCTGTGCTTGCTGCCTGTGCTTACTATGCTGCCTGTGCTTGCCGTGCTGCCTGTTCTTGCTGCCTGTGCTTGCTGTGCTGCCTGTGCTTGCTGTGCTGCCTGTTAGCGATGCATTTGATTTCGCCCATAACACGCGGTAATTCGACAGTGGCACACGACAGTGCGTTGCTGTGTCACCTGTTTTTGGAGGCGCCGAGAGTCGCGGATCATATGTTTACCTCGGCGGGCGGTGCATTGACCTGCGTCTCAGTAAGAGTAAGCATTGTAAACAAATGCAAGAGTGAATCTCGCCGAAGATCGGAGCAGGCTTTGCCTGTTGGAAAGAGGACGGAGCTTGACCCCTCTGCACTTCCCCCAGAATCGCTAAAACGAACACATCTCGTCGAGCTATTTTGCGGGTTTCTAACATGCCTGTGCTAGCTGCCTCTGCTTGCTGTGATGCCTGTGCTTGCTGCCTGTGCTTGCTATGCTTGCTATGCTGCCTGTGCTTACTGTGCTGCCTGTGCTTGCTGTGCTGCCTGTGCTTGTTGCCTGTGCTTGCTGTGCTAGCTGTGCCGCCTGTGCTTGTTGTGCTGCCTGTGCTTGCTGTGCTGCCTGCGCTTGCTGCCTGTGCTTGCTGTGCTGCCTGTGCTTGCTGCCTGTGCTTGCTGTGCTGCCTGTGCTTGCTGCCTGTGCTTGCTGTGCTAGCTGTGCCGCCTGTGCTTGTTGTGCTGCCTGTGCTTGCTGTGCTGCCTGTGCTTGCTGCCTGTGCTTACTGTGCTGCCTGTGCTTGTTGCCTGTGCTTGCTGCGTGTGCTTGCTGTGCTGCCTGTGCTTGCTGCCTATACTTGCTGTGCCGCCTGTGCTTGTTGTGCTGCCTGTGTTTGCTGTGCTGCCTGTGCTTGCTGCCTGTGCTTACTGTGCTGCCTGTGCTTGCTGCCTGTGCTTGCTGTGCTGCCTGTGCTTGCTGCCTGTGCTGCCTGTGCTTGCTGCCTGTGCTTGCTGCCTGTGCTTGCTGTACTTGCTGTGCTGCCTGTGCTTGCTGCCTGTGCTTGCTGTGCCTGCTGTGCTGCCTGTGCTTGCTGTGCTGCCTGTGCTTGCTGCCTGTGCTTGCTGCCTGTGCTTGCTGTGCTGCCTGTGCTTGCTGCCTGTGCTTGCTGTGCTTGCTGTGCCGCCTGTGCTTGTTGTGCTGCCTGTGCTTGCTGTGCTGCCGGTGCTTGCTGCCTGTGCTTACTGTGCTGCCTGTGCTTGTTGCCTGTGCTTGCTGCGTGTGCTTGCTGTGCTGCCTGTGCTTGCTGCCTATACTTGCTGTGCCGCCTGTGCTTGTTGTGCTTGCTGTGCTGCCTGTGCTTGTTGCCTGTGCTTGCTGCCTGTGCTTGCTGTGCTGCCTGTCCTTGCTGCCTGTGCTGCCTGTGCTTGCTGTGCTGCCTGTGCTTGCTGTGCTGCCTGTGCTTGCTGCCTGTGCTTGCTGTGCTGCCTGTGCTTGCTGCCTGTGCTGGCTGTGCTGCCTGTGCTTGCTGCCTGTGCTTGCTGCCTGTGCTTGCTGTGCTGCCTGTGCTTGCTGCCTGTGCTTGCTGTGCTGCCTGTGCTTGCTGCCTGTGCTGCCTGTGCTTGCTGTGCTGCCTGTGCTTGCTGCCTGTGCTTGCTGTGCTGCCTGTGCTTGCTGCCTGTGCTTGCTGTGCTGCCTGAGCTGCCTGTGCTTGCTGCCTGTGCTTGCTGCCTGTGCTTGCTGTGCTGCTTGTGCTTGCTGCCTGTGCTTGCTGTGCTATCTGTGCTTGCTGCCTGTGCTTGCTGCCTGTGCTTGCTGTGCTGCCTGAGCTGCCTGTGCTTGCTGCCTGTGCTTGCTGTGCTGCCTGTGCTTGCTGCCTGTGCTTGCTGTGCTGCCTGTGCTTACTGCCTGTGCTTGCTGTGCTGCCTGTGCTTGCTGTGCTGCCTGCGCTTGCTGCCTGTGCTTACTGTGCTGCCTGTGCTTGCTGTGCTGCCTGTGCTTGTTGCCTGTGCTTGCTGTGCTAGCTGTGCCGCCTGTGCTTGTTGTGCTGCCTGTGCTTGCTGTGCTGCCTGCGCTTGCTGCCTGTGCTTGCTGTGCTGCCTGTGCTTGCTGCCTGTGCTTGCTGCCTGTACTTGCTGTGCTGCCTGTGCTTGCTGCCTGTGCTTGCTGTGCTAGCTGTGCCGCCTGTGCTTGTTGTGCTGCCTGTGCTTGCTGTGCTGCCTGTGCTTGCTGCCTGTGCTTACTGTGCTGCCTGTGCTTGCTGCCTGTGCTTACGATGCTGCCTGTGCTTGCCGTGCTGCCTGTTCTTGCTGCCTGTGCTTGCTGTGCTGCCTGTTAGCGATGCATTTGATTTCGCCCATAACACGCGGTAATTCGACAGTGGCACACGACAGTGCGTTGCTGTGTCACCTGTTTTTGGAGGCGCCGAGAGTCGCGGATCATATGTTTACCTCGGCGGGCGGTGCGTTGACCTGCGTCTCAGTAAGAGTAAGCATTGTAAACAAATGCAAGAGTGAATCTCGCCGAAGATCGGAGCAGGCTTTGCCTGTTGGAAAGAGGACGGAGCTTGACCCCTCTTTACTTCCCCCAGAATCGCTAAAACGAACACATCTCGTCGAGCTATTTTGCGGGTTTCTCGCATACCTGTGCTTGCTGCCTGTGCTTGCTGCCTGTGCTTGCTGCCTGTGCTTGCTGTGCTGCCTGTGCTGGCTGTGCTGCCTGTGCTTGCTGTGCTGCCTGTGCTGGCTGTGCTGCCTGTGCTTGCTGTGCTGCCTGTGTTTGCTGTGCTTGCTGCGCTGCCTGTGCTTGTTGTGCTGCCTGTGCTTGCTGTGTTGCCTGTGATTGCTGTGCTGCCTGTGCTTTCTGTGCTGCCTCTGCTTGCTGCCTGTGCTTGGTCTGCTGCCTGTGCTTGCTGCCTGTGCTGCCTGTGCTTGCTGTGCTGCCTGTGCTTGCTGCCTGTGCTTGCTGCCTGTGCTTGCTGTGCTGCCTGTGCTTGCTGCCTGTGCTTGCTGTGCTGCCTGTGCTTGCTGCCTGTGGTTGCTGTGCTGTCTGTGCTTGCTGTGCTGTCTGTGCTTGCTGCCTGTGCTTTCTGTGCTTGCTGTGCTGCCTGTGCCTGCTGTGCTGCCTGCGCTTGCTGCCTGTGCTGCCTGTGCTTGCTGCCTGTGCTTGCTGTGCTGCCTGTGCTTGCTGCCTGTGCTTGCTGTGCTTGCTGTGCCGCCTGTGCTTGTTGTGCTGCCTGTGCTTGCTGTGCTGCCTGTGCTTGCTGTGCTGCCAGTGCTTGCTGCCTGTGCTTGCTGCCTGTGCTTGCTGTGCTGCCTGTGCTTGCTGCCTGTGCTTTCTGTGCTTGCTGTGCTGCCTGTGCTGCCTGTGCTTGCTGCCTGTGCTTGCTGCCTGTGCTTGCTGTACTTGCTGTGCTGCCTGTGCTTGCTGCCTGTGCTTGCTGTGCTGCCTGTGCTTGCTGTGCTGCCTGTGCTGCTGCATGTGCTTGCTGTCTGCGCTTGCTGCCTGTGCTTGCTGTGCTGCCTGTGCTTGCTGCCTGTGCTTGCTGCCTGTGCTTGCTGTGCTGCCTGTGCTTGCTGTGCTGCCTGTGCTGCCTGTGCTTGCTGCCTGTGCTTGCAGCCTGTGCTTGCTGTGCTGCCTGTGCTTGCTGCCTGTGCTTGCTGTACTTGCTGTGCTGCCTGTGCTTACTGTGCTGCCTGTGCTTGCTGCCTGTGCTTGCTGTGCTGCCTGTGCTAGCTGCCTGTGCTTGCTGTGCTGTCTGTGCTTGCTGCCTGTAATCGCTGTGCTGCCTGTGCTTGCTGCCTGTGCTTGCTGTGCTGTCTGTGCTTGCTGCCTGTGCTTGCTGTGCTGCCTGTGCTTGCTGCCTGTGCTTGCTGTGCTGCCTGTGCTTGCTGCCTGTGCTTGCTGTGCTGCCTGTGCTTGCTGCCTGTGCTTGCTGTGCTTGCTGTGCTTGCTGCCTGTGCTTGCTGTGCCTGCTGTGCTGCCTGTGCTTGCTGCCTGTGCTGCCTGTGCTGCCTGTGCTTGCTGCCTGTGCTTGCTGTGCTTGCTATGCTGCCAGTGCAAGCTGCCTGTGCTTACTGTGCTGCCTGTGCTTGCTGTGCTGCCTGTGCTAGCTGCCTGTGCTTACTGTGCTGCCTGTGCTTGCTGTGCTGCCTGTGCTTGCTGCCTGTGCTTTCTGTGCTGCCTGTGCTTGCTGTGCTGCCTGTGCTGCCTGTGCTGCCTGTGCTTGCTGCCTGTGCTTGCTGTGCTTCCTATGCTGCCAGTGCAAGCTGCCTGTGCTTACTGTGCTGCCTGTGCTTACTGTGCTGCCTGTGCTTGCTGTGCTGCCTGTTCTTGTTGCCTGTGCTTGCTATGCTGCCTGTGCAAGCTGCCTGTGCTTGCTGCCTGTGCTTGCTGTGCTGCCTGTTCTTGTTGCCTGTGCTTGCTATGCTGCCTGTGCAAGCTGCCTGTGCTTGCTGCCTGTGCTTGCTGTGCTGCCTGTGCTTGCTGCCTGTGCTTACTATGCTGCCTGTGCTTGCCGTGCTGCCTGTGCTTGCTGTGCTGCCTGTGCTTGCTGTGCTGCCTGTGCTTGCTGCCTGTGCTGCCTCTGCTTGCTGTGCTGCCTCTGCTTGCTGTGCTGCCTGTGCTTGCTGCCTGTGCTTGCTGTGCTGCCTGTGCTTTCTGTGCTTGCTGTGCTGCCTGTGCCTGCTGTGCTGCCTGCGCTTGCTGCCTGTGTTTGTTGTGCTGTCTGTGCTTGCTGTGCAGCCTGTGCTTGCTGCCTGTGCTTTCTGTGCTGCCTGTGCTTGATGCCTGTGCTTGCTGTGCTTCCTATGCTGCCAGTGCAAGCTGCCTGTGCTTACTGTGCTGCCTGTGCTTACTGTGCTGCCTGTGCTTGCTGTGCTGCCTGTTCTTGTTGCCTGTGCTTGCTATGCTGCCTGTGCAAGCTGCCTGTGCTTGCTGCCTGTGCTTGCTGTGCTGCCTGTGCTTGCTGCCTGTGCTTACTATGCTGCCTGTGCTTGCCGTGCTGCCTGTGCTTGCTGTGCTGCCTGTGCTTGCTGTGCTGCCTGTGCTTGCTGCCTGTGCTGCCTGTGCTTGCTGTGCTGCCTGTGCTTGCTGCCTGTGCTTGCTGCCTGTGCTTGCTGTGCTGCCTGTGCTTTCTGTGCCTGCCGTGCTGCCTGTGCCTGCTGTGCTGCCTGCGCTTGCTGCCTGTGTTTGTTGTGCTGCCTGTGCTTGCTGCCTGTGCTGCCTGTGCTTGCTGTGCTGCCTGTGCTTGCTGCCTGTGCTTGCTGTGCTGCCTCTGCTTGCTGTGCTGCCTGTGCTTGCTGCCTGTGCTTGCTGTGCTGCCTGTGCTTTCTGTGCTTGCTGTGCTGCCTGTGCCTGCTGTGCTGCCTGCGCTTGCTGCCTGTGTTTGTTGTGCTGCCTGTGCTTGCTGTGCAGCCTGTGCTTGCTGCCTGTGCTTTCTGTGCTGCCTGTGCTTGCTGCCTGTGCTTGCTGTGCTTGCTATGCTGCCAGTGCAAGCTGCCTGTGCTTACTGTGCTGCCTGTGCTTGCTGTGCTGCCTGTGCAAGCTGCCTGTGCTTACTGTGCTGCCTGTGCTTGCTGTGCTGCCTGTGCTTGCTGCCTGTGCTTGCTGTGCTGCCTGTGCTTGCTGCCTGTGCTTGCTGTGCTGCCCGTGCTTGCTGCGCTGCCTGTGCTTGCTGCCTGTGCTTGCTGCGCTGCCTGTGCTTGCTGCCTGTACTTGGTGTGCTGCCTGTGCTTGCTGCCTGTGCTTGCTGCCTGTGCTTGCTGCCTGTGCTTGCTGTGCTGCCTGTGCTTGCTGCCTGTGTTTGCTGTACTTGCTGTGCTGCCTGTGCTTGCTGTGCTGCCTGTGCTTGCTGCCTGTGCTTGCTGTTCTGCCTGTGCTTGCTGTTCTTCCTGTGCATGCTGTGCTGCCTGTGCTTGCTGTGCTGCCTGTGCTTGCTGCCTGTGCTTGCTGTGCTGCCTGTGCTTGCTGCCTGTGCTTACTGTGCTGCCTGTGCTTGCTGTGCTGCCTGTGCTTGCTGCCTGTGCTTACTGTGCTGCCTGTGCTTGCTCTGCTGCCTGTGCTTGCTGCCTGTGCTGCCTGTGCTTGCTGTGCTGCCTGTGCTTGCTGCCTGTGCTTGCTGCCTGTGCTTGCTGTGCTGCCTGTGCTTGCTGCCTGTGCTTGCTGTGCTGCCTGTGCTTGCTGCCTGTGCTTGCTGTACTTGCTGTGCTGCCTGTGCTTGCTGCCTGTGCTTGCTGTGCTGCCTGTGCTTGCTGCCTGTGCTTGCTGCCTGTGCTTGCTGTGCTGCCTGTGCTTGCTGCCTGTGCTTGCTGTGCTGCCCGTGCTTGCTGCGCTGCCTGTGCTTGCTGCCTGTGCTGGCTGTGCTGCCTGTGCTGTGCTGCCTGTGCTTGCTGTGCTGCCTGTGCTTGCTGCCTGTGCTTGCTGTGCTGCCTGTGCTTGCTGCCTGTGCTTGCTGTGCCTGCTGTGCTGCCTGCGCTTGCTGCCTGTGCTTGCTGCCTGTGCTTGCTGTGCTGCCTGTGCTTGCTGTGCTGCCTGTGCTTGCTGCCTGTGCTTGCTGTGCTTGCTGTGCCGCCTGTGCTTGTTGTGCTGCCTGTGCTTTCTGTGCTGCCTGTGCTTGCTGCCTGTGCTTGCTGTGCTTGCTATGCTGCCTGTGCTTACTGTGCTGCCTGTGCTTGCTGTGCTGCCTGTGCTTGTTGCCTGTGAATGTTGCCTGTGCTTGCTGCGTGTGCTTGCTGTGCTGCCTGTGCTTGCTGCCTGTACTTGCTGTGCTGCCTGTGCTTGCTGTGCTGCCTGTGCTGTGCTGCCTGTGCTTGCTGTGCTGCCTGTGTTTGCTGCCTGTGCTTGCTGTGCTGCCTGTGCTTGCTGCCTGTGCTTGCTGCCTGTGCTTGCTGTGCTTGCTGCGCTGCATGTGCTTGTTGTGCTGCCTGTGCTTGCTGTGTTGCCTGTGCTTGCTGTGCTGCCTGTGCTTTCTGTGCTGCCTCTCCTTGCTATGCTGCCTGTGCTTGCTGCCTGTGCTTGCTCTGCTGCCTGTGCTTGCTGCCTGTGCTTGCTGTGCTGCCTGAGCTGCCTGTGCTTGCTGCCTGTGCTTGCTGTGCTGCCTGTGCTTGCTGTGCTGTTTGTGCTTGCTGCCTGTGCTTGCTGTGCTGCCTGTGCTTGCTGCCTGTGCTTGCTGTGCTGCCTGTGCTTACTGCCTGTGCTTGCTGTGCTGCCTGTGCTTGCTGTGCTGCCTGTGCTTGCTGCCTGTGCTGCCTGTGCTTGCTGTGCTGCCTGTGCTTGCTGCCTGTGCTTGCTGCCTGTGCTTGCTGTGCTGCCTGTGCTTTCTGTGCCTGCTGTGCTGCCTGTGCCTGCTGTGCTGCCTGCGCTTGCTGCCTGTGTTTGTTGTGCTGCCTGTGCTTGCTGTGCAGCCTGTGCTTGCTGCCTGTGCTTTCTGTGCTGCCTGTGCTTGCTGCCTGTGCTTGCTGTGCTTGCTATGCTGCCAGTGCAAGCTGCCTGTGCTTACTGGGCTGCCTGTGCTTGCTGTGCTGCCTGTGCTTGCTGTGCTGCCTGTGCTTGCTGCCTGTGCTGCCTGTGCTTGCTGTGCTGCCTGTGCTTGCTGCCTGTGCTTGCTGTGCTGCCTCTGCTTGCTGTGCTGCCTCTGCTTGCTGTGCTGCCTGTGCTTGCTGCCTGTGCTTGCTGTGCTGCCTGTGCTTTCTGTGCTGCCTGTGCCTGCTGTGCTGCCTGCGCTTGCTGCCTGTGTTTGTTGTGCTGCCTGTGCTTGCTGTGCAGCCTGTGCTTGCTGCCTGTGCTTTCTGTGCTGCCTGTGCTTGCTGCCTGTGCTTGCTGTGCTTGCTATGCTGCCAGTGCAAGCTGCCTGTGCTTACTGTGCTGCCTGTGCTTGCTGTGCTGCCTGTGCAAGCTGCCTGTGCTTACTGTGCTGCCTGTGCTTGCTGTGCTGCCTGTTCTTGTTGCCTGTGCTTGCTATGCTGCCTGTGCAAGCTGCCTGTGCTTGCTGTGCTCCCTGTGCTTGCTGCCTGTGCTTGCTGCCTGTGCTTACTATGCTGCCTGTGCTTGCCGTGCTGCCTGTGCTTGCTGTGCTGCCTGTGCTTGCTGCCTGTGCTGCCTGTGCTTGCTGTGCTGCCTGTGCTTGCTGCCTGTGCTTGCTGCCTGTGCTTGCTGTGCTGCCTGTGCTTTCTGTGCCTGCTGTGCTGCCTGTGCCTGCTGTGCTGCCTGCGCTTGCTGCCTGTGTTTGTTGTGCTGCCTGTGCTTGCTGTGCAGCCTGTGCTTGCTGCCTGTGCTTTCTGTGCTGCCTGTGCTTGCTGCCTGTGCTTGCTGTGCTTGCTATGCTGCCAGTGCAAGCTGCCTGTGCTTACTGTGCTGCCTGTGCTTGCTGTGCTGCCTGTGCTTGCTGTGCTGCCTGTGCTTGCTGCCTGTGCTGCCTGTGCTTGCTGTGCTGCCTGTGCTTGCTGCCTGTGCTTGCTGTGCTGCCTCTGCTTGCTGTGCTGCCTGTGCTTGCTGCCTGTGCTTGCTGTGCTGCCTGTGCTTTCTGTGCTTGCTGTGCTGCCTGTGCCTGGTGTGCTGCCTGCGCTTGCTGCCTGTGTTTGTTGTGCTGCCTGTGCTTGCTGTGCAGCCTGTGCTTGCTGCCTGTGCTTTCTGTGCTGCCTGTGCTTGCTGCCTGTGCTTGCTGTGCTTGCTATGCTGCCAGTGCAAGCTGCCTGTGCTTACTGTGCTGCCTGTGCTTGCTGTGCTGCCTGTGCAAGCTGCCTGTGCTTACTGTGCTGCCTGTGCTTGCTGTGCTGCCTGTGCTTGCTGCCTGTGCTTGCTGCCTGTGCTTGCTGTGCTGCCTGTGCTTTCTGTGCCTGCTGTGCTGCCTGTGCCTGCTGTGCTGCCTGCGCTTGCTGCCTGTGTTTGTTGTGCTGCCTGTGCTTGCTGTGCAGCCTGTGCTTGCTGCCTGTGCTTTCTGTGCTGCCTGTGCTTGCTGCCTGTGCTTGCTGTGCTTGCTATGCTGCCAGTGCAAGCTGCCTGTGCTTACTGGGCTGCCTGTGCTTGCTGTGCTGCCTGTGCTTGCTGTGCTGCCTGTGCTTGCTGCCTGTGCTGCCTGTGCTTGCTGTGCTGCCTGTGCTTGCTGCCTGTGCTTGCTGTGCTGCCTCTGCTTGCTGTGCTGCCTCTGCTTGCTGTGCTGCCTGTGCTTGCTGCCTGTGCTTGCTGTGCTGCCTGTGCTTTCTGTGCTTGCTGTGCTGCCTGTGCCTGCTGTGCTGCCTGCGCTTGCTGCCTGTGTTTGTTGTGCTGCCTGTGCTTGCTGTGCAGCCTGTGCTTGCTGCCTGTGCTTTCTGTGCTGCCTGTGCTTGCTGCCTGTGCTTGCTGTGCTTGCTATGCTGCCAGTGCAAGCTGCCTGTGCTTACTGTGCTGCCTGTGCTTGCTGTGCTGCCTGTGCAAGCTGCCTGTGCTTACTGTGCTGCCTGTGCTTGCTGTGCTGCCTGTTCTTGTTGCCTGTGCTTGCTATGCTGCCTGTGCAAGCTGCCTGTGCTTGCTGTGCTCCCTGTGCTTGCTGCCTGTGCTTGCTGCCTGTGCTTACTATGCTGCCTGTGCTTGCCGTGCTGCCTGTGCTTGCTGTGCTGCCTGTGCTTGCTGCCTGTGCTGCCTGTGCTTGCTGTGCTGCCTGTGCTTGCTGCCTGTGCTTGCTGCCTGTGCTTGCTGTGCTGCCTGTGCTTTCTGTGCCTGCTGTGCTGCCTGTGCCTGCTGTGCTGCCTGCGCTTGCTGCCTGTGTTTGTTGTGCTGCCTGTGCAGCCTGTGCTTGCTGCCTGTGCTTTCTGTGCTGCCTGTGCTTGCTGCCTGTGCTTGCTGTGCTTGCTATGCTGCCAGTGCAAGCTGCCTGTGCTTACTGTGCTGCCTGTGCTTGCTGTGCTGCCTGTGCTTGCTGTGCTGCCTGTGCTTGCTGCCTGTGCTGCCTGTGCTTGCTGTGCTGCCTGTGCTTGCTGCCTGTGCTTGCTGTGCTGCCTCTGCTTGCTGTGCTGCCTGTGCTTGCTGCCTGTGCTTGCTGTGCTGCCTGTGCTTTCTGTGCTTGCTGTGCTGCCTGTGCCTGCTGTGCTGCCTGCGCTTGCTGCCTGTGTTTGTTGTGCTGCCTGTGCTTGCTGTGCAGCCTGTGCTTGCTGCCTGTGCTTTCTGTGCTGCCTGTGCTTGCTGCCTGTGCTTGCTGTGCTTGCTATGCTGCCAGTGCAAGCTGCCTGTGCTTACTGTGCTGCCTGTGCTTGCTGTGCTGCCTGTGCAAGCTGCCTGTGCTTACTGTGCTGCCTGTGCTTGCTGTGCTGCCTGTTCTTGTTGCCTGTGCTTGCTATGCTGCCTGTGCAAGCTGCCTGTGCTTGCTGTGCTCCCTGTGCTTGCTGCCTGTGCTTGCTGTGCTGCCTGTGCTTGCTGCCTGTGCTTACTATGCTGCCTGTGCTTGCCGTGCTGCCTGTTCTTGCTGCCTGTGCTTGCTGTGCTGCCTGTGCTTGCTGTGCTGCCTGTTAGCGATGCATTTGATTTCGCCCATAACACGCGGTAATTCGACAGTGGCACACGACAGTGCGTTGCTGTGTCACCTGTTTTTGGAGGCGCCGAGAGTCGCGGATCATATGTTTACCTCGGCGGGCGGTGCATTGACCTGCGTCTCAGTAAGAGTAAGCATTGTAAACAAATGCAAGAGTGAATCTCGCCGAAGATCGGAGCAGGCTTTGCCTGTTGGAAAGAGGACGGAGCTTGACCCCTCTTTACTTCCCCCAGAATCGCTAAAACGAACACATCTCGTCGAGCTATTTTGCGGGTTTCTCGCATACCTGTGCTTGCTGCCTGTGCTTGCTGCCTGTGCTTGCTGCCTGTGCTTGCTGTGCTGCCTGTGCTGGCTGTGCTGCCTGTGCTTGCTGTGCTGCCTGTGCTTGCTGTGCTGCCTGTGTTTGCTGTGCTTGCTGCGCTGCCTGTGCTTGTTGTGCTGCCTGTGCTTGCTGTGTTGCCTGTGATTGCTGTGCTGCCTGTGCTTTCTGTGCTGCCTCTGCTTGCTGCCTGTGCTTGGTCTGCTGCCTGTGCTTGCTGCCTGTGCTGCCTGTGCTTGCTGTGCTGCCTGTGCTTGCTGCCTGTGCTTGCTGCCTGTGCTTGCTGTGCTGCCTGTGCTTGCTGCCTGTGCTTGCTGTGCTGCCTGTGCTTGCTGCCTGTGCTTGCTGTGCTGTCTGTGCTTGCTGTGCTGTCTGTGCTTGCTGCCTGTGCTTTCTGTGCTTGCTGTGCTGCCTGTGCCTGCTGTGCTGCCTGCGCTTGCTGCCTGTGCTGCCTGTGCTTGCTGCCTGTGCTTGCTGTGCTGCCTGTGCTTGCTGCCTGTGCTTGCTGTGCTTGCTGTGCCGCCTGTGCTTGTTGTGCTGCCTGTGCTTGCTGTGCTGCCTGTGCTTGCTGTGCTGCCAGTGCTTGCTGCCTGTGCTTGCTGCCTGTGCTTGCTGTGCTGCCTGTGCTTGCTGCCTGTGCTTTCTGTGCTTGCTGTGCTGCCTGTGCTGCCTGTGCTTGCTGCCTGTGCTTGCTGCCTGTGCTTGCTGTACTTGCTGTGCTGCCTGTGCTTGCTGCCTGTGCTTGCTGTGCTGCCTGTGCTTGCTGTGCTGCCTGTGCTGCTGCATGTGCTTGCTGTCTGCGCTTGCTGCCTGTGCTTGCTGTGCTGCCTGTGCTTGCTGCCTGTGCTTGCTGCCTGTGCTTGCTGTGCTTGCTATGCTGCCAGTGCAAGCTGCCTGTGCTTACTGTGCTGCCTGTGCTTGCTGTGCTGCCTGTGCAAGCTGCCTGTGCTTACTATGCTGCCTGTGCTTGCTGTGCTGCCTGTGCTTGCTCTGCTGCCTGTGCTTGCTGCCTGTGCTGCCTGTGCTTGCTGCCTGTGCTTGCTGCCTGTGCTTGCTGCCTGTGCTTGCTGCCAGTGCTTGCTGTGCTGCCTGTGCTTGCTGCCTGTGCTTGCTGTGCTGCCTGTGCTTGTTGCCTGTGCTTGCTGCCTCTGCTTGCTGTGTTGCCTGTGCTTGCTGGGCTGCCTGTGCTTGCTGCCTGTGCTTGCTGTGCTGCCTGTGCTTGATGCCTGTGCTTGCTGTGCTTCCTATGCTGCCAGTGCAAGCTGCCTGTGCTTACTGTGCTGCCTGTGCTTGCTGTGCTGCCTGTGCTTGCTGTGCTGCCTGTGCTGCCTGTGCTTGCTGCCTGTGCTGCCTGTGCTGCCTGTGCTTGCTGTGCTGCCTGTGCTTGCTGCCTGTGCTTGCTGTGCTGCCTCTGCTTGCTGTGCTGCCTCTGCTTGCTGTGCTGCCTGTGCTAGCTGTGCTGCCTGTGCTTTCTGTGCTTGCTGTGCTGCCTGTGCCTGCTGTGCTGCCTGCGCTTGCTGCCTGTGTTTGTTGTGCTGCCTGTGCTTGCTGTGCAGCCTGTGCTTGCTGCCTGTGCTTTCTGTGCTGCCTGTGCTTGCTGCCTGTGCTTGCTGTGCTTGCTATGCTGCCAGTGCAAGCTGCCTGTGCTTACTGTGCTGCCTGTGCTTGCTGTGCTGCCTGTGCAAGCTGCCTGTGCTTACTGTGCTGCCTGTGCTTGCTGTGCTGCCTGTGCTTGCTGCCTGTGCTTGCTGTGCTGCCTGTGCTTGCTGCCTGTGCTTGCTGTGCTGCCCGTGCTTGCTGCGCTGCCTGTGCTTGCTGCCTGTGCTTGCTGCGCTGCCTGTGCTTGCTGCCTGTACTTGGTGTGCTGCCTGTGCTTGCTGCCTGTGCTTGCTGCCTGTGCTTGCTGTGCTGCCTGTGCTTGCTGCCTGTGTTTGCTGTACTTGCTGTGCTGCCTGTGCTTGCTGTGCTGCCTGTGCTTGCTGCCTGTGCTTGCTGTTCTTCCTGTGCATGCTGTGCTGCCTGTGCTTGCTGTGCTGCCTGTGCTTGCTGCCTGTGCTTGCTGTGCTGCCTGTGCTTGCTGCCTGTGCTTACTGTGCTGCCTGTGCTTGCTGTGCTGCCTGTGCTTGCTGCCTGTGCTTACTGTGCTGCCTGTGCTTGCTCTGCTGCCTGTGCTTGCTGCCTGTGCTGCCTGTGCTTGCCGTGCTGCCTGTGCTTGCTGCCTGTGCTTGCTGCCTGTGCTTGCTGTGCTGCCTGTGCTTGCTGCCTGTGCTTGCTGTGCTGCCTGTGCTTGCTGCCTGTGCTTGCTGTACTTGCTGTGCTGCCTGTGCTTGCTGCCTGTGCTTGCTGTGCTGCCTGTGCTTGCTGCCTGTGCTTGCTGCCTGTGCTTGCTGTGCTGCCTGTGCTTGCTGCCTGTGCTTGCTGTGCTACCCGTGCTTGCTGCGCTGCCTGTGCTTGCTGCCTGTGCTGGCTGTGCTGCCTGTGCTGTGCTGCCTGTGCTTGCTGTGCTGCCTGTGCTTGCTGCCTGTGCTTGCTGTGCTGTCTGTGCTTGCTGCCTGTGCTTGCTGTGCCTGCTGTGCTGCCTGCGCTTGCTGCCTGTGCTTGCTGTGCTGCCTGTGCTTGCTGCCTGTGCTTGCTGCCTGTGCTTGCTGTGCTGCCTGTGCTTGCTGTGCTGCCTGTGCTTGCTGCCTGTGCTTGCTGTGCTTGCTGTGCCGCCTGTGCTTGTTGTGCCGCCTGTGCTTGTTGTGCTGCCTGTGCTTTCTGTGCTGCCTGTGCTTGCTGCCTGTGCTTGCTGTGCTTGCTATGCTGCCTGTGCTTACTGTGCTGCCTGTGCTTGCTGTGCTGCCTGTGCTTGTTGCCTGTGAATGTTGCCTGTGCTTGCTGCGTGTGCTTGCTGTGCTGCCTGTGCTTGCTGCCTGTACTTGCTGTGCTGCCTGTGCTTGCTGTGCTGCCTGTGCTGTGCTGCCTGTGCTTGCTGTGCTGCCTGTGTTTGCTGCCTGTGCTTGCTGCCTGTGCTTGCTGCCTGTGCTTGCTGTGCTTGCTGCGCTGCATGTGCTTGTTGTGCTGCCTGTGCTTGCTGTGTTGCCTGTGCTTGCTGTGCTGCCTGTGCTTTCTGTGCTGCCTCTCCTTGCTATGCTGCCTGTGCTTGCTGCCTGTGCTTGCTCTGCTGCCTGTGCTTGCTGCCTGTGCTTGCTGTGCTGCCTGAGCTGCCTGTGCTTGCTGCCTGTGCTTGCTGTGCTGCCTGTGCTTGCTGCCTGTGCTTGCTGTGCTGCCTGTGCTTGCTGCCTGTGCTGCCTGTGCTTGCTGTGCTGCCTGTGCTTGCTGCCTGTGCTTGCTGTGCTGCCTGTGCTTGCTGCCTGTGCTTGCTGTGCTGCCTGAGCTGCCTGTGCTTGCTGCCTGTGCTTGCTGTGCTGCTTGTGCTTGCTGCCTGTGCTTGCTGTGCTATCTGTGCTTGCTGCCTGTGCTTGCTGTACTGCCTGTGCTTGCTGCCTGTGCTTGCTGTGCTGCCTGTGCTTGCTGCCTGTGCTTGCTGTGCTGCCTGAGCTGCCTGTGCTTGCTGCCTGTGCTTGCTGTGCTGCCTGTGCTTGCTGCCTGTGCTTGCTGTGCTGCCTGTGCTTACTGCCTGTGCTTGCTGTGCTGCCTGTGCTTGCTGTGCTGCCTGCGCTTGCTGCCTGTGCTTACTGTGCTGCCTGTGCTTGCTGTGCTGCCTGTGCTTGTTGCCTGTGCTTGCTGTGCTAGCTGTGCCGCCTGTGCTTGTTGTGCTGCCTGTGCTTGCTGTGCTGCCTGCGCTTGCTGCCTGTGCTTGCTGTGCTGCCTGTGCTTGCTGCCTGTGCTTGCTGCCTGTGCTTGCTGTGCTGCCTGTGCTTGCTGCCTGTGCTTGCTGTGCTAGCTGTGCCGCCTGTGCTTGTTGTGCTGCCTGTGCTTGCTGTGCTGCCTGTGCTTGCTGCCTGTGCTTACTGTGCTGCCTGTGCTTGCTGCCTGTGCTTACGATGCTGCCTGTGCTTGCCGTGCTGCCTGTTCTTGCTGCCTGTGCTTGCTGTGCTGCCTGTTAGCGATGCATTTGATTTCGCCCATAACACGCGGTAATTCGACAGTGGCACACGACAGTGCGTTGCTGTGTCACCTGTTTTTGGAGGCGCCGAGAGTCGCGGATCATATGTTTACCTCGGCGGGCGGTGCGTTGACCTGCGTCTCAGTAAGAGTAAGCATTGTAAACAAATGCAAGAGTGAATCTCGCCGAAGATCGGAGCAGGCTTTGCCTGTTGGAAAGAGGACGGAGCTTGACCCCTCTTTACTTCCCCCAGAATCGCTAAAACGAACACATCTCGTCGAGCTATTTTGCGGGTTTCTCGCATACCTGTGCTTGCTGCCTGTGCTTGCTGCCTGTGCTTGCTGCCTGTGCTTGCTGTGCTGCCTGTGCTGGCTGTGCTGCCTGTGCTTGCTGTGCTGCCTGTGCTGGCTGTGCTGCCTGTGCTTGCTGTGCTGCCTGTGTTTGCTGTGCTTGCTGCGCTGCCTGTGCTTGTTGTGCTGCCTGTGCTTGCTGTGTTGCCTGTGATTGCTGTGCTGCCTGTGCTTTCTGTGCTGCCTCTGCTTGCTGCCTGTGCTTGGTCTGCTGCCTGTGCTTGCTGCCTGTGCTGCTTGTGCTGCCTGTGCTTGCTGCCTGTGCTTGCTGCCTGTGCTTGCTGTGCTGCCTGTGCTTGCTGCCTGTGCTTGCTGTGCTGCCTGTGCTTGCTGCCTGTGGTTGCTGTGCTGTCTGTGCTTGCTGTGCTGTCTGTGCTTGCTGCCTGTGCTTTCTGTGCTTGCTGTGCTGCCTGTGCCTGCTGTGCTGCCTGCGCTTGCTGCCTGTGCTGCCTGTGCTTGCTGCCTGTGCTTGCTGTGCTGCCTGTGCTTGCTGCCTGTGCTTGCTGTGCTTGCTGTGCCGCCTGTGCTTGTTGTGCTGCCTGTGCTTGCTGTGCTGCCTGTGCTTGCTGCCTGTGCTTTCTGTGCTTGCTGTGCTGCCTGTGCTGCCTGTGCTTGCTGCCTGTGCTTGCTGCCTGTGCTTGCTGTACTTGCTGTGCTGCCTGTGCTTGCTGCCTGTGCTTGCTGTGCTGCCTGTGCTTGCTGTGCTGCCTGTGCTGCTGCATGTGCTTGCTGTCTGCGCTTGCTGCCTGTGCTTGCTGTGCTGCCTGTGCTTGCTGCCTGTGCTTGCTGTGCTGCCTGTGCTTGCTGCCTGTGCTTGCTGTGCTTGCTGTGCTTGCTGCCTGTGCTTGCTGTGCCTGCTGTGCTGCCTGTGCTTGCTGCCTGTGCTGCCTGTGCTGCCTGTGCTTGCTGCCTGTGCTTGCTGTGCTTGCTATGCTGCCAGTGCAAGCTGCCTGTGCTTACTGTGCTGCCTGTGCTTGCTGTGCTGCCTGTGCTAGCTGCCTGTGCTGCCTGTGCTTGCTGCCTGTGCTTGCTGTGCTTCCTATGCTGCCAGTGCAAGCTGCCTGTGCTTACTGTGCTGCCTGTGCTTACTGTGCTGCCTGTGCTTGCTGTGCTGCCTGTTCTTGTTGCCTGTGCTTGCTATGCTGCCTGTGCAAGCTGCCTGTGCTTGCTGCCTGTGCTTGCTGTGCTGCCTGTGCTTGCTGCCTGTGCTTACTATGCTGCCTGTGCTTGCCGTGCTGCCTGTGCTTGCTGTGCTGCCTGTGCTTGCTGTGCTGCCTGTGCTTGCTGCCTGTGCTGCCTCTGCTTGCTGTGCTGCCTCTGCTTGCTGTGCTGCCTGTGCTTGCTGCCTGTGCTTGCTGTGCTGCCTGTGCTTTCTGTGCTTGCTGTGCTGCCTGTGCCTGCTGTGCTGCCTGCGCTTGCTGCCTGTGTTTGTTGTGCTGTCTGTGCTTGCTGTGCAGCCTGTGCTTGCTGCCTGTGCTTTCTGTGCTGCCTGTGCTTGATGCCTGTGCTTGCTGTGCTTCCTATGCTGCCAGTGCAAGCTGCCTGTGCTTACTGTGCTGCCTGTGCTTACTGTGCTGCCTGTGCTTGCTGTGCTGCCTGTTCTTGTTGCCTGTGCTTGCTATGCTGCCTGTGCAAGCTGCCTGTGCTTGCTGCCTGTGCTTGCTGTGCTGCCTGTGCTTGCTGCCTGTGCTTACTATGCTGCCTGTGCTTGCCGTGCTGCCTGTGCTTGCTGTGCTGCCTGTGCTTGCTGTGCTGCCTGTGCTTGCTGCCTGTGCTGCCTGTGCTTGCTGTGCTGCCTGTGCTTGCTGCCTGTGCTTGCTGCCTGTGCTTGCTGTGCTGCCTGTGCTTTCTGTGCCTGCCGTGCTGCCTGTGCCTGCTGTGCTGCCTGCGCTTGCTGCCTGTGTTTGTTGTGCTGCCTGTGCTTGCTGTGCAGCCTGTGCTTGCTGCCTGTGCTTTCTGTGCTGCCTGTGCTTGCTGCCTGTGCTTGCTGTGCTTGCTATGCTGCCAGTGCAAGCTGCCTGTGCTTACTGTGCTGCCTGTGCTTGCTGTGCTGCCTGTGCTTGCTGCCTGTGCTGCCTGTGCTTGCTGTGCTGCCTGTGCTTGCTGCCTGTGCTTGCTGTGCTGCCTCTGCTTGCTGTGCTGCCTGTGCTTGCTGCCTGTGCTTGCTGTGCTGCCTGTGCTTTCTGTGCTTGCTGTGCTGCCTGTGCCTGCTGTGCTGCCTGCGCTTGCTGCCTGTGTTTGTTGTGCTGCCTGTGCTTGCTGTGCAGCCTGTGCTTGCTGCCTGTGCTTTCTGTGCTGCCTGTGCTTGCTGCCTGTGCTTGCTGTGCTTGCTATGCTGCCAGTGCAAGCTGCCTGTGCTTACTGTGCTGCCTGTGCTGCCTGTGCAAGCTGCCTGTGCTTACTGTGCTGCCTGTGCTTGCTGTGCTGCCTGTGCTTGCTGCCTGTGCTTGCTGTGCTGCCTGTGCTTGCTGCCTGTGCTTGCTGTGCTGCCCGTGCTTGCTGCGCTGCCTGTGCTTGCTGCCTGTGCTTGCTGCGCTGCCTGTGCTTGCTGCCTGTACTTGGTGTGCTGCCTGTGCTTGCTGCCTGTGCTTGCTGCCTGTGCTTGCTGCCTGTGCTTGCTGTGCTGCCTGTGCTTACTGCCTGTGCTTGCTGTGCTGCCTGTGCTTGCTGTGCTGCCTGCGCTTGCTGCCTGTGCTTACTGTGCTGCCTGTGCTTGCTGTGCTGCCTGTGCTTGTTGCCTGTGCTTGCTGTGCTAGCTGTGCCGCCTGTGCTTGTTGTGCTGCCTGTGCTTGCTGTGCTGCCTGCGCTTGCTGCCTGTGCTTGCTGTGCTGCCTGTGCTTGCTGCCTGTGCTTGCTGCCTGTGCTTGCTGTGCTGCCTGTGCTTGCTGCCTGTGCTTGCTGTGCTAGCTGTGCCGCCTGTGCTTGTTGTGCTGCCTGTGCTTGCTGTGCTGCCTGTGCTTGCTGCCTGTGCTTACTGTGCTGCCTGTGCTTGCTGCCTGTGCTTACGATGCTGCCTGTGCTTGCCGTGCTGCCTGTTCTTGCTGCCTGTGCTTGCTGTGCTGCCTGTTAGCGATGCATTTGATTTCGCCCATAACACGCGGTAATTCGACAGTGGCACACGACAGTGCGTTGCTGTGTCACCTGTTTTTGGAGGCGCCGAGAGTCGCGGATCATATGTTTACCTCGGCGGGCGGTGCGTTGACCTGCGTCTCAGTAAGAGTAAGCATTGTAAACAAATGCAAGAGTGAATCTCGCCGAAGATCGGAGCAGGCTTTGCCTGTTGGAAAGAGGACGGAGCTTGACCCCTCTTTACTTCCCCCAGAATCGCTAAAACGAACACATCTCGTCGAGCTATTTTGCGGGTTTCTCGCATACCTGTGCTTGCTGCCTGTGCTTGCTGCCTGTGCTTGCTGCCTGTGCTTGCTGTGCTGCCTGTGCTGGCTGTGCTGCCTGTGCTTGCTGTGCTGCCTGTGCTGGCTGTGCTGCCTGTGCTTGCTGTGCTGCCTGTGTTTGCTGTGCTTGCTGCGCTGCCTGTGCTTGTTGTGCTGCCTGTGCTTGCTGTGTTGCCTGTGATTGCTGTGCTGCCTGTGCTTTCTGTGCTGCCTCTGCTTGCTGCCTGTGCTTGGTCTGCTGCCTGTGCTTGCTGCCTGTGCTGCCTGTGCTTGCTGTGCTGCCTGTGCTTGCTGCCTGTGCTTGCTGTGCTGCCTGTGCTTGCTGCCTGTGCTTGCTGTGCTGCCTGTGCTTGCTGCCTGTGGTTGCTGTGCTGTCTGTGCTTGCTGTGCTGTCTGTGCTTGCTGCCTGTGCTTTCTGTGCTTGCTGTGCTGCCTGTGCCTGCTGTGCTGCCTGCGCTTGCTGCCTGTGCTGCCTGTGCTTGCTGCCTGTGCTTGCTGTGCTGCCTGTGCTTGCTGCCTGTGCTTGCTGTGCTTGCTGTGCCGCCTGTGCTTGTTGTGCTGCCTGTGCTTGCTGTGCTGCCTGTGCTTGCTGCCTGTGCTTTCTGTGCTTGCTGTGCTGCCTGTGCTGCCTGTGCTTGCTGCCTGTGCTTGCTGCCTGTGCTTGCTGTACTTGCTGTGCTGCCTGTGCTTGCTGCCTGTGCTTGCTGTGCTGCCTGTGCTGCTGCATGTGCTTGCTGTCTGCGCTTGCTGCCTGTGCTTGCTGTGCTGCCTGTGCTTGCTGCCTGTGCTTGCTGCCTGTGCTTGCTGTGCTGCCTGTGCTTGCTGTGCTGCCTGTGCTGCCTGTGCTTGCTGCCTGTGCTTGCAGCCTGTGCTTGCTGTGCTGCCTGTGCTTGCTGCCTGTGCTTGCTGTACTTGCTGTGCTGCCTGTGCTTACTGTGCTGCCTGTGCTTGCTGCCTGTGCTTGCTGTGCTGCCTGTGCTAGCTGCCTGTGCTTGCTGTGCTGTCTGTGCTTGCTGCCTGTAATCGCTGTGCTGCCTGTGCTTGCTGTGCTGTCTGTGCTTGCTGCCTGTGCTTGCTGTGCTGCCTGTGCTTGCTGCCTGTGCTTGCTGTGCTGCCTGTGCTTGCTGCCTGTGCTTGCTGTGCTGCCTGTGCTTGCTGCCTGTGCTTGCTGTGCTTGCTGTGCTTGCTGCCTGTGCTTGCTGTGCCTGCTGTGCTGCCTGTGCTTGCTGCCTGTGCTGCCTGTGCTGCCTGTGCTTGCTGCCTGTGCTTGCTGTGCTTGCTATGCTGCCAGTGCAAGCTGCCTGTGCTTACTGTGCTGCCTGTGCTTGCTGTGCTGCCTGTGCTAGCTGCCTGTGCTTACTGTGCTGCCTGTGCTTGCTGTGCTGCCTGTGCTTGCTGCCTGTGCTTTCTGTGCTGCCTGTGCTTGCTGTGCTGCCTGTGCTGCCTGTGCTGCCTGTGCTTGCTGCCTGTGCTTGCTGTGCTTCCTATGCTGCCAGTGCAAGCTGCCTGTGCTTACTGTGCTGCCTGTGCTTACTGTGCTGCCTGTGCTTGCTGTGCTGCCTGTTCTTGTTGCCTGTGCTTGCTATGCTGCCTGTGCTTGCTGTGCTGCCTGTGCTTGCTGCCTGTGCTTACTATGCTGCCTGTGCTTGCCGTGCTGCCTGTGCTTGCTGTGCTGCCTGTGCTTGCTGTGCTGCCTGTGCTTGCTGCCTGTGCTGCCTCTGCTTGCTGTGCTGCCTCTGCTTGCTGTGCTGCCTGTGCTTGCTGCCTGTGCTTGCTGTGCTGCCTGTGCTTTCTGTGCTTGCTGTGCTGCCTGTGCCTGCTGTGCTGCCTGCGCTTGCTGCCTGTGTTTGTTGTGCTGTCTGTGCTTGCTGTGCAGCCTGTGCTTGCTGCCTGTGCTTTCTGTGCTGCCTGTGCTTGATGCCTGTGCTTGCTGTGCTTCCTATGCTGCCAGTGCAAGCTGCCTGTGCTTACTGTGCTGCCTGTGCTTACTGTGCTGCCTGTGCTTGCTGTGCTGCCTGTTCTTGTTGCCTGTGCTTGCTATGCTGCCTGTGCAAGCTGCCTGTGCTTGCTGCCTGTGCTTGCTGTGCTGCCTGTGCTTGCTGCCTGTGCTTACTATGCTGCCTGTGCTTGCCGTGCTGCCTGTGCTTGCTGTGCTGCCTGTGCTTGCTGTGCTGCCTGTGCTTGCTGCCTGTGCTGCCTGTGCTTGCTGTGCTGCCTGTGCTTGCTGCCTGTGCTTGCTGCCTGTGCTTGCTGTTCTGCCTGTGCTTGCTGTTCTTCCTGTGCATGCTGTGCTGCCTGTGCATGCTGTGCTGCCTGTGCTTGCTGCCTGTGCTTGCTGTGCTGCCTGTGCTTGCTGCCTGTGCTTACTGTGCTGCCTGTGCTTGCTGTGCTGCCTGTGCTTGCTGCCTGTGCTTACTGTGCTGCCTGTGCTTGCTCTGCTGCCTGTGCTTGCTGCCTGTGCTGCCTGTGCTTGCTGTGCTGCCTGTGCTTGCTGCCTGTGCTTGCTGCCTGTGCTTGCTGTGCTGCCTGTGCTTGCTGCCTGTGCTTGCTGTGCTGCCTGTGCTTGCTGCCTGTGCTTGCTGTACTTGCTGTGCTGCCTGTGCTTGCTGCCTGTGCTTGCTGTGCTGCCTGTGCTTGCTGCCTGTGCTTGCTGTGCTGCCTGAGCTTGCTGCCTGTGCTTGCTGTGCTGCCCGTGCTTGCTGCGCTGCCTGTGCTTGCTGCCTGTGCTGGCTGTGCTGCCTGTGCTGTGCTGCCTGTGCTTGCTGTGCTGCCTGTGCTTGCTGCCTGTGCTTGCTGTGCTGCCTGTGCTTGCTGCCTGTGCTTGCTGTGCCTGCTGTGCTGCCTGCGCTTGCTGCCTGTGCTTGCTGTGCTGCCTGTGCTTGCTGCCTGTGCTTGCTGCCTGTGCTTGCTGTGCTGCCTTTGCTTGCTGTGCTGCCTGTGCTTGCTGCCTGTGCTTGCTGTGCTTGCTGTGCCGCCTGTGCTTGTTGTGCTGCCTGTGCTTTCTGTGCTGCCTGTGCTTGCTGCCTGTGCTTGCTGTGCTTGCTATGCTGCCTGTGCTTACTGTGCTGCCTGTGCTTGCTGTGCTGCCTGTGCTTGTTGCCTGTGAATGTTGCCTGTGCTTGCTGCGTGTGCTTGCTGTGCTGCCTGTGCTTGCTGCCTGTACTTGCTGTGCTGCCTGTGCTTGCTGCCTGTGCTTGCTGCCTGTGCTTGCTGTGCTGCCTTTGCTTGCTGTGCTGCCTGTGCTTGCTGCCTGTGCTTGCTGTGCTTGCTGTGCCGCCTGTGCTTGTTGTGCTGCCTGTGCTTTCTGTGCTGCCTGTGCTTGCTGCCTGTGCTTGCTGTGCTTGCTATGCTGCCTGTGCTTACTGTGCTGCCTGTGCTTGCTGTGCTGCCTGTGCTTGTTGCCTGTGAATGTTGCCTGTGCTTGCTGCGTGTGCTTGCTGTGCTGCCTGTGCTTGCTGCCTGTACTTGCTGTGCTGCCTGTGCTTGCTGCCTGTGCTGCCTGTGCTTGCTGTGCTGCCTGTGCTTGCTGCCTGTGCTTGCTGTGCTGCCTCTGCTTGCTGTGCTGCCTGTGCTTGCTGCCTGTGCTTGCTGTGCTGCCTGTGCTTTCTGTGCTTGCTGTGCTGCCTGTGCCTGCTGTGCTGCCTGCGCTTGCTGCCTGTGTTTGTTGTGCTGCCTGTGCTTGCTGTGCAGCCTGTGCTTGCTGCCTGTGCTTTCTGTGCTGCCTGTGCTTGCTGCCTGTGCTTGCTGTGCTTGCTATGCTGCCAGTGCAAGCTGCCTGTGCTTACTGTGCTGCCTGTGCTTGCTGTGCTGCCTGTGCAAGCTGCCTGTGCTTACTGTGCTGCCTGTGCTTGCTGTGCTGCCTGTTCTTGTTGCCTGTGCTTGCTATGCTGCCTGTGCAAGCTGCCTGTGCTTGCTGTGCTCCCTGTGCTTGCTGCCTGTGCTTGCTGTGCTGCCTGTGCTTGCTGCCTGTGCTCACTATGCTGCCTGTGCTTGCCGTGCTGCCTGTTCTTGCTGCCTGTGCTTGCTGTGCTGCCTGTGCTTGCTGTGCTGCCTGTTAGCGATGCATTTGATTTCGCCCATAACACGCGGTAATTCGACAGTGGCACACGACAGTGCGTTGCTGTGTCACCTGTTTTTGGAGGCGCCGAGAGTCGCGGATCATATGTTTACCTCGGCGGGCGGTGCATTGACCTGCGTCTCAGTAAGAGTAAGCATTGTAAACAAATGCAAGAGTGAATCTCGCCGAAGATCGGAGCAGGCTTTGCCTGTTGGAAAGAGGACGGAGCTTGACCCCTCTTTACTTCCCCCAGAATCGCTAAAACGAACACATCTCGTCGAGCTATTTTGCGGGTTTCTCGCATACCTGTGCTTGCTGCCTGTGCTTGCTGCCTGTGCTTGCTGCCTGTGCTTGCTGTGCTGCCTGTGCTGGCTGTGCTGCCTGTGCTTGCTGTGCTGCCTGTGCTGGCTGTGCTGCCTGTGCTTGCTGTGCTGCCTGTGTTTGCTGTGCTTGCTGCGCTGCCTGTGCTTGTTGTGCTGCCTGTGCTTGCTGTGTTGCCTGTGATTGCTGTGCTGCCTGTGCTTTCTGTGCTGCCTCTGCTTGCTGCCTGTGCTTGGTCTGCTGCCTGTGCTTGCTGCCTGTGCTGCCTGTGCTTGCTGTGCTGCCTGTGCTTGCTGCCTGTGCTTGCTGCCTGTGCTTGCTGTGCTGCCTGTGCTTGCTGCCTGTGCTTGCTGTGCTGCCTGTGCTTGCTGCCTGTGCTTGCTGTGCTGTCTGTGCTTGCTGCCTGTGCTTTCTGTGCTTGCTGTGCTGCCTGTGCCTGCTGTGCTGCCTGCGCTTGCTGCCTGTGCTGCCTGTGCTTGCTGCCTGTGCTTGCTGTGCTGCCTGTGCTTGCTGCCTGTGCTTGCTGTGCTTGCTGTGCCGCCTGTGCTTGTTGTGCTGCCTGTGCTTGCTGTGCTGCCTGTGCTTGCTGTGCTGCCAGTGCTTGCTGCCTGTGCTTGCTGCCTGTGCTTGCTGTGCTGCCTGTGCTTGCTGCCTGTGCTTTCTGTGCTTGCTGTGCTGCCTCTGCTTGCTGTGCTGCCTGTGCTTGCTGCCTGTGCTTGCTGTGCTGCCTGTGCTTTCTGTGCTTGCTGTGCTGCCTGTGCCTGCTGTGCTGCCTGCGCTTGCTGCCTGTGTTTGTTGTGCTGCCTGTGCTTGCTGTGCAGCCTGTGCTTGCTGCCTGTGCTTTCTGTGCTGCCTGTGCTTGCTGCCTGTGCTTGCTGTGCTTGCTATGCTGCCAGTGCAAGCTGCCTGTGCTTACTGTGCTGCCTGTGCTTGCTGTGCTGCCTGTGCAAGCTGCCTGTGCTTACTGTGCTGCCTGTGCTTGCTGTGCTGCCTGTTCTTGTTGCCTGTGCTTGCTATGCTGCCTGTGCAAGCTGCCTGTGCTTGCTGTGCTCCCTGTGCTTGCTGCCTGTGCTTGCTGTGCTGCCTGTGCTTGCTGCCTGTGCTTACTATGCTGCCTGTGCTTGCCGTGCTGCCTGTTCTTGCTGCCTGTGCTTGCTGTGCTGCCTGTGCTTGCTGTGCTGCCTGTTAGCGATGCATTTGATTTCGCCCATAACACGCGGTAATTCGACAGTGGCACACGACAGTGCGTTGCTGTGTCACCTGTTTTTGGAGGCGCCGAGAGTCGCGGATCATATGTTTACCTCGGCGGGCGGTGCATTGACCTGCGTCTCAGTAAGAGTAAGCATTGTAAACAAATGCAAGAGTGAATCTCGCCGAAGATCGGAGCAGGCTTTGCCTGTTGGAAAGAGGACGGAGCTTGACCCCTCTTTACTTCCCCCAGAATCGCTAAAACGAACACATCTCGTCGAGCTATTTTGCGGGTTTCTCGCATACCTGTGCTTGCTGCCTGTGCTTGCTGCCTGTGCTTGCTGCCTGTGCTTGCTGTGCTGCCTGTGCTGGCTGTGCTGCCTGTGCTTGCTGTGCTGCCTGTGCTGGCTGTGCTGCCTGTGCTTGCTGTGCTGCCTGTGTTTGCTGTGCTTGCTGCGCTGCCTGTGCTTGTTGTGCTGCCTGTGCTTGCTGTGTTGCCTGTGATTGCTGTGCTGCCTGTGCTTTCTGTGCTGCCTCTGCTTGCTGCCTGTGCTTGGTCTGCTGCCTGTGCTTGCTGCCTGTGCTGCCTGTGCTTGCTGTGCTGCCTGTGCTTGCTGCCTGTGCTTGCTGCCTGTGCTTGCTGTGCTGCCTGTGCTTGCTGCCTGTGCTTGCTGTGCTGCCTGTGCTTGCTGCCTGTGCTTGCTGTGCTGTCTGTGCTTGCTGTGCTGTCTGTGCTTGCTGCCTGTGCTTTCTGTGCTTGCTGTGCTGCCTGTGCCTGCTGTGCTGCCTGCGCTTGCTGCCTGTGCTGCCTGTGCTTGCTGCTTGTGCTTGCTGTGCTGCCTGTGCTTGCTGCCTGTGCTTGCTGTGCTTGCTGTGCCGCCTGTGCTTGTTGTGCTGCCTGTGCTTGCTGTGCTGCCTGTGCTTGCTGTGCTGCCAGTGCTTGCTGCCTGTGCTTGCTGCCTGTGCTTGCTGTGCTGCCTGTGCTTGCTGCCTGTGCTTTCTGTGCTTGCTGTGCTGCCTGTGCTGCCTGTGCTTGCTGCCTGTGCTTGCTGCCTGTGCTTGCTGTACTTGCTGTGCTGCCTGTGCTTGCTGCCTGTGCTTGCTGTGCTGCCTGTGCTTGCTGTGCTGCCTGTGCTGCTGCATGTGCTTGCTGTCTGCGCTTGCTGCCTGTGCTTGCTGTGCTGCCTGTGCTTGCTGCCTGTGCTTGCTGCCTGTGCTTGCTGTGCTTGCTATGCTGCCAGTGCAAGCTGCCTGTGCTTACTGTGCTGCCTGTGCTTGCTGTGCTGCCTGTGCAAGCTGCCTGTGCTTACTATGCTGCCTGTGCTTGCTGTGCTGCCTGTGCTTGCTCTGCTGCCTGTGCTTGCTGCCTGTGCTGCCTGTGCTTGCTGCCTGTGCTTGCTGCCTGTGCTTGCTGCCTGTGCTTGCTGCCAGTGCTTGCTGTGCTGCCTGTGCTTGCTGCCTGTGCTTGCTGTGCTGCCTGTGCTTGTTGCCTGTGCTTGCTGCCTCTGCTTGCTGTGTTGCCTGTGCTTGCTGGGCTGCCTGTGCTTGCTGCCTGTGCTTGCTGTGCTGCCTGTGCTTGATGCCTGTGCTTGCTGTGCTTCCTATGCTGCCAGTGCAAGCTGCCTGTGCTTACTGTGCTGCCTGTGCTTGCTGTGCTGCCTGTGCTGCCTGTGCTTGCTGCCTGTGCTGCCTGTGCTGCCTGTGCTTGCTGTGCTGCCTGTGCTTGCTGCCTGTGCTTGCTGTGCTGCCTCTGCTTGCTGTGCTGCCTCTGCTTGCTGTGCTGCCTGTGCTTGCTGCCTGTGCTTGCTGTGCTGCCTGTGCTTTCTGTGCTTGCTGTGCTGCCTGTGCCTGCTGTGCTGCCTGCGCTTGCTGCCTGTGTTTGTTGTGCTGCCTGTGCTTGCTGTGCAGCCTGTGCTTGCTGCCTGTGCTTTCTGTGCTGCCTGTGCTTGATGCCTGTGCTTGCTGTGCTTCCTATGCTGCCAGTGCAAGCTGCCTGTGCTTACTGTGCTGCCTGTGCTTGCTGTGCTGCCTGTGCTTGCTGTGCTGCCTGTTCTTGTTGCCTGTGCTTGCTATGCTGCCTGTGCAAGCTGCCTGTGCTTGCTGCCTGTGCTTGCTGTGCTGCCTGTGCTTGCTGCCTGTGCTTACTATGCTGCCTGTGCTTGCCGTGCTGCCTGTGCTTGCTGTGCTGCCTGTGCTTGCTGTGCTGCCTGTGCTTGCTGCCTGTGCTGCCTGTGCTTGCTGTGCTGCCTGTGCTTGCTGCCTGTGCTTGCTGCCTGTGCTTGCTGTGCTGCCTGTGCTTTCTGTGCCTGCCGTGCTGCCTGTGCCTGCTGTGCTGCCTGCGCTTGCTGCCTGTGTTTGTTGTGCTGCCTGTGCTTGCTGTGCAGCCTGTGCTTGCTGCCTGTGCTTTCTGTGCTGCCTGTGCTTGCTGCCTGTGCTTGCTGTGCTTGCTATGCTGCCAGTGCAAGCTGCCTGTGCTTACTGTGCTGCCTGTGCTTGCTGTGCTGCCTGTGCTTGCTGTGCTGCCTGTGCTTGCTGCCTGTGCTGCCTGTGCTTGCTGTGCTGCCTGTGCTTGCTGCCTGTGCTTGCTGTGCTGCCTCTGCTTGCTGTGCTGCCTGTGCTTGCTGCCTGTGCTTGCTGTGCTGCCTGTGCTTTCTGTGCTTGCTGTGCTGCCTGTGCCTGCTGTGCTGCCTGCGCTTGCTGCCTGTGTTTGTTGTGCTGCCTGTGCTTGCTGTGCAGCCTGTGCTTGCTGCCTGTGCTTTCTGTGCTGCCTGTGCTTGCTGCCTGTGCTTGCTGTGCTTGCTATGCTGCCAGTGCAAGCTGCCTGTGCTTACTGTGCTGCCTGTGCTTGCTGTGCTGCCTGTGCAAGCTGCCTGTGCTTACTGTGCTGCCTGTGCTTGCTGTGCTGCCTGTGCTTGCTGCCTGTGCTTGCTGTGCTGCCTGTGCTTGCTGCCTGTGCTTGCTGTGCTGCCCGTGCTTGCTGCGCTGCCTGTGCTTGCTGCCTGTGCTTGCTGCGCTGCCTGTGCTTGCTGCCTGTACTTGGTGTGCTGCCTGTGCTTGCTGCCTGTGCTTGCTGCCTGTGCTTGCTGCCTGTGCTTGCTGTGCTGCCTGTGCTTGCTGCCTGTGTTTGCTGTACTTGCTGTGCTGCCTGTGCTTGCTGTGCTGCCTGTGCTTGCTGCCTGTGCTTGCTGTTCTGCCTGTGCTTGCTGTTCTTCCTGTGCATGCTGTGCTGCCTGTGCTTGCTGTGCTGCCTGTGCTTGCTGCCTGTGCTTGCTGTGCTGCCTGTGCTTGCTGCCTGTGCTTACTGTGCTGCCTGTGCTTGCTGTGCTGCCTGTGCTTGCTGCCTGTGCTTACTGTGCTGCCTGTGCTTGCTCTGCTGCCTGTGCTTGCTGCCTGTGCTGCCTGTGCTTGCCGTGCTGCCTGTGCTTGCTGCCTGTGCTTGCTGCCTGTGCTTGCTGTGCTGCCTGTGCTTGCTGCCTGTGCTTGCTGTGCTGCCTGTGCTTGCTGCCTGTGCTTGCTGTACTTGCTGTGCTGCCTGTGCTTGCTGCCTGTGCTTGCTGTGCTGCCTGTGCTTGCTGCCTGTGCTTGCTGCCTGTGCTTGCTGCCTGTGCTTGCTGTGCTACCCGTGCTTGCTGCGCTGCCTGTGCTTGCTGCCTGTGCTGGCTGTGCTGCCTGTGCTGTGCTGCCTGTGCTTGCTGTGCTGCCTGTGCTTGCTGCCTGTGCTTGCTGTGCTGTCTGTGCTTGCTGCCTGTGCTTGCTGTGCCTGCTGTGCTGCCTGCGCTTGCTGCCTGTGCTTGCTGTGCTGCCTGTGCTTGCTGCCTGTGCTTGCTGCCTGTGCTTGCTGTGCTGCCTGTGCTTGCTGTGCTACCTGTGCTTGCTGCCTGTGCTTGCTGTGCTTGCTGTGCCGCCTGTGCTTGTTGTGCTGCCTGTGCTTTCTGTGCTGCCTGTGCTTGCTGCCTGTGCTTGCTGTGCTTGCTATGCTGCCTGTGCTTACTGTGCTGCCTGTGCTTGCTGTGCTGCCTGTGCTTGTTGCCTGTGAATGTTGCCTGTGCTTGCTGCGTGTGCTTGCTGTGCTGCCTGTGCTTGCTGCCTGTACTTGCTGTGCTGCCTGTGCTTGCTGTGCTGCCTGTGCTGTGCTGCCTGTGCTTGCTGTGCTGCCTGTGTTTGCTGCCTGTGCTTGCTGTGCTGCCTGTGCTTGCTGCCTGTGCTTGCTGCCTGTGCTTGCTGTGCTTGCTGCGCTGCATGTGCTTGTTGTGCTGCCTGTGCTTGCTGTGTTGCCTGTGCTTGCTGTGCTGCCTGTGCTTTCTGTGCTGCCTCTCCTTGCTATGCTGCCTGTGCTTGCTGCCTGTGCTTGATCTGCTGCCTGTGCTTGCTGCCTGTGCTTGCTGTGCTGCCTGAGCTGCCTGTGCTTGCTGCCTGTGCTTGCTGTGCTGCCTGTGCTTGCTGCCTGTGCTTGCTGTGCTGTTTGTGCTTGCTGCCTGTGCTTGCTGTGCTGCCTGTGCTTGCTGCCTGTGCTTGCTGTGCTGCCTGTGCTTACTGCCTGTGCTTGCTGTGCTCCCTGTGCTTGCTGTGCTGCCTGTGCTTGCTGCCTGTGCTTGCTGTGCTGCCTGTGCTTTCTGTGCCTGCTGTGCTGCCTGTGCCTGCTGTGCTGCCTGCGCTTGCTGCCTGTGTTTGTTGTGCTGCCTGTGCTTGCTGTGCAGCCTGTGCTTGCTGCCTGTGCTTTCTGTGCTGCCTGTGCTTGCTGCCTGTGCTTGCTGTGCTTGCTATGCTGCCAGTGTAAGCTGCCTGTGCTTACTGGGCTGCCTGTGCTTGCTGTGCTGCCTGTGCTTGCTGTGCTGCCTGTGCTTGCTGCCTGTGCTGCCTGTGCTTGCTGTGCTGCCTGTGCTTGCTGCCTGTGCTTGCTGTGCTGCCTCTGCTTGCTGTGCTGCCTCTGCTTGCTGTGCTGCCTGTGCTTGCTGCCTGTGCTTGCTGTGCTGCCTGTGCTTTCTGTGCTTGCTGTGCTGCCTGTGCCTGCTGTGCTGCCTGCGCTTGCTGCCTGTGTTTGTTGTGCTGCCTGTGCTTGCTGTGCAGCCTGTGCTTGCTGCCTGTGCTTTCTGTGCTGCCTGTGCTTGCTGCCTGTGCTTGCTGTGCTTGCTATGCTGCCAGTGCAAGCTGCCTGTGCTTACTGTGCTGCCTGTGCTTGCTGTGCTGCCTGTGCAAGCTGCCTGTGCTTACTGTGCTGCCTGTGCTTGC
This sequence comes from Priocnemis perturbator, assembly GCA_963942575.1. NCBI lineage: Eukaryota > Metazoa > Arthropoda > Insecta > Hymenoptera > Pompilidae > Priocnemis > Priocnemis perturbator. Next base: position 53,326 of record CAWWDK010000257.1, read on the forward strand.
TGTGCTGCCTGTTCTTGTTGCCTGTGCTTGCTATGCTGCCTGTGCAAGCTGCCTGTGCTTGCTGTGCTCCCTGTGCTTGCTGCCTGTGCTTGCTGCCTGTGCTTACTATGCTGCCAGTGCTTGCCGTGCTGCCTGTGCTTGCTGTGCTGCCTGTGCTTGCTGCCTGTGCTGCCTGTGCTTGCTGTGCTGCCTGTGCTTGCTGCCTGTGCTTGCTGTGCTGCCTGTGCTTTCTGTGCCTGCTGTGCTGCCTGTGCCTGCTGTGCTGCCTGCGCTTGCTGCCTGTGTTTGTTGTGCTGCCTGTGCTTGCTGTGCAGCCTGTGCTTGCTGCCTGTGCTTGCTGCCTGTGCTTGCTGTGCTTGCTATGCTGCCAGTGCAAGCTGCCTGTGCTTACTGTGCTGCCTGTGCTTGCTGTGCTGCCTGTGCTGCCTGTTCTTGCTGCCTGTGCTGCCTGTGCTTGCTGTGCTGCCTGTGCTTGCTGCCTGTGCATGCTGTGCTGCCTCTGCTTGCTGTGCTGCCTGTGCTTGCTGCCTGTGCTTGCTGTGCTGCCTGTGCTTTCTGTGCTTGCTGTGCTGCCTGTGCCTGCTGTGCTGCCTGCGCTTGCTGCCTGTGTTTGTTGTGCTGCCTGTGCTTGCTGTGCAGCCTGTGCTTGCTGCCTGTGCTTTCTGTGCTGCCTGTGCTTGCTGCCTGTGCTTGCTGTGCTTGCTATGCTGCCAGTGCAAGCTGCCTGTGCTTACTGTGCTGCCTGTGCTTGCTGTGCTGCCTGCGCTTGCTGCCTGTGCTTGCTGTGCTGCCTGTGCTTGCTGCCTGTGCTTGCTGCCTGTGCTTGCTGTGCTGCCTGTGCTTGCTGCCTGTGCTTGCTGTGCTAGCTGTGCCGCCTGTGCTTGTTGTGCTGCCTGTGCTTGCTGTGCTGCCTGTGCTTGCTGCCTGTGCTGCCTGTGCTTGCTGCCTGTGCTTGCTGCCTGTGCTTGCTGTGCCTGCTGTGCTGCCTGCGCTTGCTGCCTGTGCTTGCTGTGCTGCCTGTGCTTGCTGCCTGTGCTTGCTGCCTGTGCTTGCTGTGCTGCCTGTGCTTGCTGCCTGTGCTTGCTGTGCTTGCTGTGCCGCCTGTGCTTGTTGTGCTGCCTGTGCTTGCTGTGCTGCCTGTGCTTGCTGCCTGTGCTTACTGTGCTGCCTGTGCTTGTTGCCTGTGCTTGCTGCGTGTGCTTGCTGTGCTGCCTGTGCTTGCTGCCTATACTTGCTGTGCCGCCTGTGCTTGTTGTGCTTGCTGTGCTGCCTGTGCTTGCTGCCTGTGCTTACTGTGCTGCCTGTGCTTGTTGCCTGTGCTTGCTGCCTGTGCTTGCTGTGCTGCCTGTCCTTGCTGCCTGTGCTGCCTGTGCTTGCTGTGCTGCCTGTGCTTGCTGTGCTGCCTGTGCTTGCTGCCTGTGCTTGCTGTGCTGCCTGTGCTTGCTGCCTGTGCTGGCTGTGCTGCCTGTGCTTGCTGCCTGTGCTTGCTGCCTGTGCTTGCTGTGCTGCCTGTGCTTGCTGCCTGTGCTTGCTGTGCTGCCTGTGCTTGCTGCCTGTGCTGCCTGTGCTTGCTGTGCTGCCTGTGCTTGCTGCCTGTGCTTGCTGTGCTGCCTGTGCTTGCTGCCTGTGCTTGCTGTGCTGCCTGAGCTGCCTGTGCTTGCTGCCTGTGCTTGCTGTGCTGCTTGTGCTTGCTGCCTGTGCTTGCTGTGCTATCTGTGCTTGCTGCCTGTGCTTGCTGTGCTGCCTGTGCTTGCTGCCTGTGCTTGCTGTGCTGCCTGTGCTTGCTGCCTGTGCTTGCTGTGCTGCCTGAGCTGCCTGTGCTTGCTGCCTGTGCTTGCTGCCTGTGCTTGCTGTGCTGCCTGTGCTTACTGCCTGTGCTTGCTGTGCTGCCTGTGCTTGCTGTGCTGCCTGCGCTTGCTGCCTGTGCTTACTGTGCTGCCTGTGCTTGCTGTGCTGCCTGTGCTTGTTGCCTGTGCTTGCTGTGCTAGCTGTGCCGCCTGTGCTTGTTGTGCTGCCTGTGCTTGCTGTGCTGCCTGCGCTTGCTGCCTGTGCTTGCTGTGCTGCCTGTGCTTGCTGCCTGTGCTTGCTGCCTGTGCTTGCTGTGCTGCCTGTGCTTGCTGCCTGTGCTTGCTGTGCTAGCTGTGCCGCCTGTGCTTGTTGTGCTGCCTGTGCTTGCTGTGCTGCCTGTGCTTGCTGCCTGTGCTTACTGTGCTGCCTGTGCTTGCTGCCTGTGCTTACGATGCTGCCTGTGCTTGCCGTGCTGCCTGTTCTTGCTGCCTGTGCTTGCTGTGCTGCCTGTTAGCGATGCATTTGATTTCGCCCATAACACGCGGTAATTCGACAGTGGCACACGACAGTGCGTTGCTGTGTCACCTGTTTTTGGAGGCGCCGAGAGTCGCGGATCATATGTTTACCTCGGCGGGCGGTGCGTTGACCTGCGTCTCAGTAAGAGTAAGCATTGTAAACAAATGCAAGAGTGAATCTCGCCGAAGATCGGAGCAGGCTTTGCCTGTTGGAAAGAGGACGGAGCTTGACCCCTCTTTACTTCCCCCAGAATCGCTAAAACGAACACATCTCGTCGAGCTATTTTGCGGGTTTCTCGCATACCTGTGCTTGCTGCCTGTGCTTGCTGCCTGTGCTTGCTGCCTGTGCTTGCTGTGCTGCCTGTGCTTGCTGTGCTCCCTGTGCTTGCTGCCTGTGCTTGCTGTGCTGCCTGTGCTAGCTGCCTGTGCTTACTGTGCTGCCTGTGCTTGCTGTGCTGCCTGTGCTTGCTGCCTGTGCTTGCTGTGCTGCCTGTTAGCGATGCATTTGATTTCGCCCATAACACGCGGTAATTCGACAGTGGCACACGACAGTGCGTTGCTGTGTCACCTGTTTTTGGAGGCGCCAAGAGTCGCGGATCATATGTTTACCTCGGCGGGCGGTGCATTGACCTGCGTCTCAGTAAGAGTAAGCATTGTAAACAAATGCAAGCGTGAATCTCGCCGAAGATCGGAGCAGGCTTTGCCTGTTGGAAAGAGGACGGAGCTTGACCCCTCTGCACTTCCCCCAGAATCGCTAAAACGAACACATCTCGTCGAGATATTTTGCGGGTTTCTAACATGCCTGTGCTAGCTGCCTCTGCTTGCTGTGATGCCTGTGCTTGCTGCCTGTGCTTTCTGTGCTGCCTGTGCTTGCTGCCTGTGCTTGCTATGCTTGCTATGCTTGCTATGCTGCCTGTGCTTACTGTGATGCCTGTGCTTGCTGTGCTGCCTGTGCTTGTTGCCTGTGCTTGCTGCGTGTGCTTGCTGTGCTTGCTGTGCTGCCTGTGCTTGCTGCCTGTACTTGCTGTGCTGCCTGTGCTTGCTGTGCTGCCTGTGCTGTGCTGCCTGTGCTGGCTGTGCTGCCTGTGCTTGCTGTGCTGCCTGTGCTGGCTGTGCTGCCTGTGCTTGCTGTGCTGCCTGTGTTTGCTGTGCTTGCTGCGCTGCCTGTGCTTGTTGTGCTGCCTGTGCTTGCTGTGTTGCCTGTGATTGCTGTGCTGCCTGTGCTTTCTGTGCTGCCTCTGCTTGCTGCCCTTTGCTTGGTCTGCTGCCTGTGCTTGCTGCCTGTGCTGCCTGTGCTTGCTGTGCTGCCTGTGCTTGCTGCCTGTGCTTGCTGCCTGTGCTTGCTGTGCTGCCTGTGCTTGCTGCCTGTGCTTGCTGTGCTGCCTGTGCTTGCTGCCTGTGCTTGCTGTGCTGTCTGTGCTTGCTGCCTGTGCTTTCTGTGCTGCCTGTGCCTGCTGTGCTGCCTGCGCTTGCTGCCTGTGCTGCCTGTGCTTGCTGCCTGTGCTTGCTGTGCTGCCTGTGCTTGCTGCCTGTGCTTGCTGTGCTTGCTGTGCCGCCTGTGCTTGTTGTGCTGCCTGTGCTTGCTGTGCTGCCTGTGCTTGCTGTGCTGCCTGTGCTTGCTGCCTGTGCTTGCTGTGCTGCCAGTGCTTGCTGCCTGTGCTTGCTGCCTGTGCTTGCTGTGCTGCCTGTGCTTGCTGCCTGTGCTTTCTGTGCTTGCTGTGCTGCCTGTGCTGCCTGTGCTTGCTGCCTGTGCTTGCTGCCTGTGCTTGCTGTACTTGCTGTGCTGCCTGTGCTTGCTGCCTGTGCTTGCTGTGCTGCCTGTGCTTGCTGTGCTGCCTGTGCTGCTGCATGTGCTTGCTGTCTGCGCTTGCTCCCTGTGCTTGCTGTGCTGCCTGTGCTTGCTGCCTGTGCTTGCTGCCTGTGCTTGCTGTGCTGCCTGTGCTTGCTGCCTGTGCTTGCTGTGCTGCCTGTGCTTGTTGCCTGTGCTTGCTGCCTGTGCTTGCTGTGCTGCCTGTGCTTGCTGCCTGTGCTTGCTGTGCTTGCTGTGCTTGCTGCCTGTGCTTGCTGTGCCTGCTGTGCTGCCTGCGCTTGCTGCCTGTGCTTGCTGTGCTGCCTATGCTTGCTGCTTGCTCTTTACTTCCCCCAGAATCGCTAAAACGAACACATCTCGTCGAGCTATTTTGCGGGTTTCTCGCATACCTGTGCTTGCTGCCTGTGCTTGCTGTGCTGCCTGTGCTTGCTGCCTGTGCTTGCTGTGCTGCCTGTTAGCGATGCATTTGATTTCGCCCATAACACGCGGTAATTCGACAGTGGCACACGACAGTGCGTTGCTGTGTCACCTGTTTTTGGAGGCGCCGAGAGTCGCGGATCATATGTTTACCTCGGCGGCCGATGCATTGACCTGCGTCTCAGTAAGAGTAAGCATTGTAAACAAATGCGAGAGTGAATCTCGCCGAAGATCGGAGCAGGCTTTGCCTGTTGGAAAGAGGACGGAGCTTGACCCCTCTGCACTTCCCTCAGAATCGCTAAAACGAACACATCTCGTCGAGCTATTTTGCGGGTTTCTAACATGCCTGTGCTAGCTGCCTTTGCCTGCTGTGATGCCTGTGCTTGCTGTCTGTGCTTGCTGTGCTGCCTGTGCTTGCTGCCGGTGCTTGCTGTGCTGCCTGTGCTTGCTGCCTGTGCTTGCTGCCTGTGCTGCCTGTGCTTGCTGTGCTGCCTGTGCTGCCTGTGCTTGCTGCCTGTGCTTGCAGCCTGTGCTTGCTGTGCTGCCTGTGCTTGCTGCCTGTGCTTGCTGTACTTGCTGTGCTGCCTGTGCTTACTGTGCTGCCTGTGCTTGCTGCCTGTGCTTGCTGTGCTGCCTGTGCTAGCTGCCTGTGCTTGCTGTGCTGTCTGTGCTTGCTGCCTGTGCTTGCTGTGCTGCCTGTGCTTGCTGCCTGTGCTTGCTGTGCTGTCTGTGCTTGCTGCCTGTGCTTGCTGTGCTGCCTGTGCTTGCTGCCTGTGCTTGCTGTGCTGCCTGTGCTTGCTGCCTGTGCTTGTTGTGCTGCCTGTGCTTGCTACCTGTGCTTGCTGTGCTTGCTGTGCTTGCTGCCTGTGCTTGCTGTGCCTGCTGTGCTGCCTGCGCTTGCTGCCTGTGCTTGCTGTGCTGCCTGTGCTTGTTGTGCTGCCTGTGCTTGCTGTGTTGCCTGTGCTTGCTGTGCTGCCTGTGCTTTCTGTGCTGCCTCTGCTTGCTGCCTGTGCTTGCTCTGCTGCCTGTGCTAGCTGCCTGTGCTTACTGTGCTGCCTGTGCTTGCTGTGCTGCCTGTGCTTGCTGCCTGTGCTTTCTGTGCTGCCTGTGCTTGCTGTGCTGCCTGTGTTTGCTGTGCTGCCTGCGCTTGCTGCCTGTGCTTGCTGTGCTGCCTGTGCTTGTTGTGCTGCCTGTGCTTGCTGTGTTGCCTGTGCTTGCTGTGCTGCCTGTGCTTTCTGTGCTGCCTCTGCTTGCTGCCTGTGCTTGCTCTGCTGCCTGTGCTTGCTGTGCTGCCTGTGCTTGCTGCCTGTGCTTGCTGCCTGTGCTTGCTGTGCTGCCTGTGCTTGCTGCCTGTGCTGCCTGTGCTTGCTGCCTGTGCTTGCTGTGCTGTCTGTGCTTGCTGTGCTGTCTGTGCTTGCTGCCTGTGCTTTCTGTGCTGCCTGTGCCTGCTGTGCTGCCTGCGCTTGCTGCCTGTGCTTGCTGTGCTGCCTGTGCTTGTTGTGCTGCCTGTGCTTGCTGTGTTGCCTGTGCTTGCTGTGCTGCCTGTGCTTTCTGTGCTGCCTCTGCTTGCTGCCTGTGCTTGCTCTGCTGCCTGTGCTTGCTGTGCTGCCTGTGCTTGCTGCCTGTGCTTGCTGCCTGTGCTTGCTGTGCTGCCTGTGCTTGCTGCCTGTGCTGCCTGTGCTTGCTGCCTGTGCTTGCTGTGCTGTCTGTGCTTGCTGTGCTGTCTGTGCTTGCTGCCTGTGCTTTCTGTGCTGCCTGTGCCTGCTGTGCTGCCTGCGCTTGCTGCCTGTGCTTGCTGTGCTGCCTGTGCTTGCTGCCTGTGCTTGCTGTGCTGCCTGTGCTTGCTGCCTGTGCTTGCTGTGCTTGCTGTGCCGCCTGTGCTTGTTGTGCTGCCTGTGCTTGCTGTGCTGCCTGTGCTTTCTGTGCTGCCTGTGCTTGCTGTGCTGCCTGTGCTTGCTGCCTGTGCTTTCTGTGCTGCCTGTGCTTGCTCTGCTGCCTGTGCTTGCTGCCTGTGCTGCCTGTGCTTGCTGTGCTGCCTGTGCTTGCTGCCTGTGCTTGCTGCCTGTGCTTGCTGTGCTGCCTGTGCTTGCTGCCTGTGCTTGCTGCCTGTGCTTGCTGTGCTGCCTCTGCTTGCTGTGCTGCCTGTGCTTGCTGCCTGTGCTTGCTGTGCTGCCTGGACTGCCTGTGCTTGCTGCGTGTGCTTGCTGTGCTGCCTGTGCTTGCTGCCTATACTTGCTGTGCTGCCTGTGCTTGCTGTGCTGCCTGTGCTTGCTGCCTGTGCTTGCTGTGCTGCCTGTGCTTGCTGCCTGTGCTTGCTGTGCTGCCTGTGCTTGCTGCCTGTGCTTGCTGTGCTGCCTGTGCTTGCTGCCTGTGCTTGCTGTGCTGCCTGTGCTTGCTGCCTGTGCTTGCTGTACTTGCTGTGCTGCCTGTGCTTGCTGCCTGTGCTTGCTGTGCTGCCTGTGCTTGCTGCCTGTGCTTGCTGTACTTGCTGTGCTGCCTGTGCTTGCTGCCTGTGCTTTCTGTGCTGCCTGTGCTTGCTGTGCTGCCTGTGCTTGCTGTGCTGCCTGTGCTTGCTGCCTGTGCTTGCTGTGCTGCCTGTGCTTGTTGCCTGTGCTTGCTGCCTCTGCTTGCTGTGTTGCCTGTGCTTGCTGGGCTGCCTGTGCTTGCTGCCTGTGCTTGCTGTGCTGCCTGTGCTTGCTGCCTGTGCTTGCTGTGCTGCCTGTGCTTGCTGCCTGTGCTTGCTGTGCTGCCTGAGCTGCCTGAGCTGCCTGAGCTGCCTGTGCTTGCTGCCTGTGCTTGCTGTGCTGCCTGTGCTTGCTGCCTGTGCTTGCTGTGCTGCCTGTGCTTGTTGTGCTGCCTGTGCTTGCTGCCTGTGCTTGCTGTGCTGCCTGTGCTTGCTGCCTGTGCTTGCTGTGCTGCCTGTGTTTGCTGTGCTGCCTGTGCTTGCTGCCTGTGCTTGCTGTGCTGCCTGTGCTTGCTGCCTGTGCTTGCTGTACTTGCTATGCTGCCTGTGCTTGCTGTGCTGTCTGTGCTTGCTGCCTGTGCTTGCTGTGCTACCTGTGATGTGCTGCCTCTGCTTGCTGTGCTGCCTGTGTTTGCTGTGTTGCCTGTGCTTGCTTTGCTGCCTGTGCTTGCTGTCTGTGCTTGCTGTGCTGCCTGTGCTTGCTGCCTGTGCTTGCTGTGCTGCCTGTGCTTGCTGTGCTGCCTGTGCTGTGCTGCCTGTGCTTGCTGCCTGTGCTTGCTGTGCTGCCTGTGCTTGCTGTGCTGCCTGTGCTTGCTGCCTGTGCTTGCTGTGCTGCCTGTGCTTGCTGTGTTGCCTGTGCTTGCTGTGCTGCCTGTGCTTGCTGCCTGTGCTTGCTGTGCTGCCTGTGCTTGCTGCCTGTGCTTGCTGTGCTGCCTGAGCTTGCTGCCTGTGCTTGCTGCCTGTGCTTGCTGTGCTGCCTGTGCTTGCTGCATGTGCTTGCTGTGCTGCCTGTGCTTGCTGCCTGTGCTTGCTGTGCTGCCTGTGCTTGCTGCCTGTGCTTGCTGTGCTGCTTGTGCTTGCTGCCTGTGCTTGCTGTGCTGCCTGTGCTTGATGCCTGTGCTTGCTGTGCTGCCTCTGTTTGCTGTGCTGCCTGTGTTTGCTGTGCTACCTGTGCTTGCTGCCTGTGCTTGCTGTGCTGCCTGTGCTTGCTGCCTGTTCTTGCTGTGCTGCCTGTGCTTGCTGCCTGTGCTTGCTGTACTTGCTATGCTGCCTGTGCTTGCTGTGCTCCCTGTGCTTGCTGCCTGTGCTTGCTGTGCTGCCTGTGCTTGCTGTGCTACCTGTGATGTGCTGCCTGTGTTTGCTGTGCTGCCTGTGCTTGCTTTGCTGCCTGTGCTTGCTGTCTGTGCTTGCTGTGCTGCCTGTGCTTGCTGTGCTGCCTGTGCTTGCTACCTGTGCTTGCTGTGCTGCCTGTGCTTGATGTGCTGCCTGTGCTTGCTGTGCTGCCTGTGCTTGCTGTGCTGCCTGTGCTTGCTGCCTGTGCTTGCTCTGCTGCCTGTGCTTGCTGTGCTGCCTGTTAGCGATGCATTTGATTTCGCCCATAACACGCGATAATTCGACAGTGGCACACGACAGTACGTTGCTGTGTCACCTGTTTTTGGAGGCGCTGAGAGTCGCGGATCATATGTTTACCTCGGCGGCGGGTGCATTGACCTGCGTCTCAGTAAGAGTAAGCATTGTAAACGGATTCGGGCGAATCAAGTGTCATACGCGTTTTTAGCGTCTAAAACAGACGGGGACCATGTTTTCGACGCGAAACACTCGCGGATGTCCGAGATACGAGAGTTCTTGTACGAATTGAACGAAACGCGGTGCATCGTGCGTTTCGCTTGAAAATCGTGAGAACTAGCAAGATTTCATCGTCCGGAAGTGTAACACGGCGTATCTCGGCCATTTCTCAACGGATTCGTGCGAATCAAGTGTCATACGCGTTTTTAGCGTCTAAAACAGACGGGGACCACATTTTCGACGCGGAACACTCGCGGATGTCCGAGATAGGAGAGTTCTTGAACGAATTGAACGAATTCATCGTCCGGAAGTGTAACACGGCGTATCTCGGCCATTTCTCCAAGGATTCGTGGGAATCAAGTGTCATACGCGTTTTTAGCGTCTAAAACAGACGGGGACCACGTTTTCGACGCGAAATACTCGCGGATGTCCGAGATACGAGAGTTCTTGAACGAATTGAACGAAACGCGGTGCATCGTGCTTTTCGCTTGCAAAACGTGAGAACTAGCAAAATTTCATCGTCCGGAAGTGCAACACGGCGTATCTCGGCCATTTCTAAACGGATTCGTGCGAATCAAGTGTCATGCGCGTTTTTAGCATCTAAAACAGACGGGGAACACGGTTTCGACGCGAAACACTCGCGGATGTCCGAGATACGAGAGTTCTTGGACGAATTGAACGAAACGCGGTGCATTGGTGCGTTTCGCTTGCAAAACGTGAGAACTAGCAACATTTGATCGTCCGGAAGTGTAACACGGCGTATCTCGGCCATTTCTCAACGGATTGGTGCGAATCAAGTGTCATCCGCGTTGTGACCGTACACGTGCCTAGGCATATTCGGACGGCCACACACTAGTGGTATATGTACCCCCACTACCGGCAAGGGGAACGACCCCAATCTCGCACCGACCGACAGGGTGCGTGAGGCGCGAGCTTTAGAAAATTCGCGGAAGACACCCCACCTCTGGCGGAGTATAAAAGCCACCGAAACCTGGCAATCGGGGCCTGTGTGCCAAATTAGCGACGTGCCGTAGCACGATTAGTTGATACACGAGCGTCTAACCTGGAGACTTAATCTCCTCTGCGCATGCAATTGGCGTACCTCTCCTGAGGATTTGCGAATATCTCGTCAACGAGAAGAAGAGTGAAAGCACTAGCCGACCCCGCCTCCGCTCACGCACCGGCCGTGGGGACGTGCCAAGGTTGCCGAAACTCGTCATTATCCACGACGACTAAGTGTTCTTTTAAACACCAGTACTGACCGCCCTCGCCTCCGCTCACGCACCGGCCGTGGGGACGTGTTAAGGTTACTGGCGTTATTTCTTCAGCAAGATATTATTTTAAAAGGGAAACGACTTGCGCCGCGACCTCCTCCGCTCACGTACCGGCCGGGGTCCCGTGTGCTTTGTGGTCTGAAAACGCCACTGGGAAAGCTGAAGCCCAGTGGTAGCCCGACTAGAATCACGAGCGAAGATTATACGATCGAGAATTGCATCGGCATACGAATAAAAGCGAGCGGTTGATGTAAATACGAAACAGCTGTACTGTAGCATCGGAGAAATACAGAATTGTCAATATACACAGTTCATTGCCCGAACGAACCCCCACCATCCGTTTCCTTAAACAGGAGCACGAGCCTGCTCTCCGACACGCGAGCACAGTGGTAGCCGTGACCACTACCACTGACTTGCCGACACACCGATAGACGCGGCGAAATATCAACAACACGCGACCTAGAAGATCGAAGACAGAGTCAATCGCATAATACATCGCGGATTACTGCAGTCATTTCGGGGAATAAACGCATACATCGCGAATCCGATATAAACGCGAAATAAGAACGGTCACAAATGGCGCCCAACGTGGGGCGGATGGTATAGCGCGGATCCTTCGTGAGGGCAATTAGATAGAATAAGACTTAAGAGTAATATTAGCATTAAGAAATCTGCGAGGTCAGACGATAATTACAATTAAAGATTTTTTTTTCTTAAAAGAATAGCAAAATGAATAAGGAAAGGGGGGTAGTCACGAGGAGCACAGCAAGAGTACGAACGGTAGAAGAAGGCAACACCAACGAGGAAACAACAACCTCCAATGAAATGTTCGCAAATGCCCTGCAAGCGGCATTAGACGATACCGTAAATCACATACGCGGACTCAGCGTATCACCACAACCCGAGATGGAGTACAGACGAGAAGGAACACCGCACTTAATACAAGAAGAATTAAATGCGACGACCGATCAAATACGCAGGCGTAGCGTATCACCTCCAGTTGATATCGGCGACAATCCAGAAACGGACAGAGGACGAACCCAACACGTCGAAAGGGTACTCGAGGAAATCCGGAACAGGATATGGAGCCTCGAAGAACGCGTGGATGCTAAAATAGAAGCAAACATCCAGATAATTCATAATGACATCCGGGAAAAACTAATCGTGCACAAGCACGCAGTAAATGGAGCATTAGCGGATCTCAGAAAACAAGTCGAAGAGGAACTGGACATAATGATGAACCAACAGCATGAGTTCCAGAAGGAGATGGAAAAGAAATATCACGAAATGGAATTATTAACGAGGAAACAGGGGTGCACGTGCCAACGAACGCAACGAACCCCACGTGCCAGCCCAGCAACAACAGAATACTTGACAATCGATCGAGAAGAAAGGGAACAGATAAGAGGATCCACGGAACAAAGAAGGCCGGAGGAACCATTAAGAAGTCTACCGACAGTCACGAGGACGGACACGGCATCAACGTCAGCCAGCGTCCGACCTTTCGCAGTCAAACCACAATTACCCACATATGGAGGCCGACCGAAGGAGAGACCAACAAAATTCTTGCGCGAAATAACCTCATTTATAAATGCAGCAAACATCCCGAATGACGAGGTACGCTTTATCATCACTCAGTCCCTACGGGGCGTAGCGAGTGAATGGTGGGACCTCATAGCTGATGAAATCGAGGGATGGGAAGAATTCCGTAAGGCCTTCCTGAATCGTTTTTGGAGTCAATCGGTCCAGCAACGAGTGCGGGAGACACTGGCGCATGGCGCGTACTGGCCAGACAAGGGCTCCACAAGAGTGGAGCACGCTATGCGGCTACTCGGAGAAGCAAGAGATCTGACGCCACGACAGTCAGACGAGGAGATTATCATGACCCTTGCACGTCATTTCTCCCAAGCCGTGTATGACTGCGTAACCAGCCAAAACATCACGACAGTCGAGGCGTTCCTAAAAATTCTTGAACGATTCGACAATGGGGGAACAACAAATAGAGCACGGCAAGAACAATATATCAGGAGACCCGAGGCGTCGGGACGAGCCACGTATGAGCACGGGACAAGACCAGGAAGGGAATACCAGGGAAACCGACCCTACCGTCCACCCGAACCGGCACGACAAGAGTGGCGATCACAGAACGGAAACGCATTTAACCAACGGGGTACTTTTCAAAATCGACCACACCCAAGGGCAGTCGAAGAACCGTATAGGAGACCAGACAACCAAAGACCAGCAACAACGACAGGACAAATGAGAATGATCCAGGTTGAGAACGAAGTCGACCTGCCCGAAGCGGAGCAGTCGGGAAACGGACAGTGGATCCCCCAACAAAACGTCCAGGGCCAGCCCCCGACTGGACGAGGAGAGACCCAATAGATCAAGGGGGGGGGGGGTGAAGAAATAGCAAGAATAAGCACTATTTTTAACGAGACGCGAAAGAAGTCAGCGAGGGAAGAACCCATTGACAGGACGGACAGACGAGGAGAACAAGGCCCAAGCATTCGGCTTGTGTTGGAAGGAGTACCGGTAAATGGACTCATTGACACGGGGAGCACAGTCACGGCGGTATCGGAAAGTTGGTACCAGAAAAACGCGAAGGGATTATCGAAGTGCCCAACGCTGCCAACCCCGGCGACATGTGTACTCAGCGCAACGGGCAACCGATCGACTCACATTACGAAACAATTCTGGGCAAGGATCGTCGTGGACAAAATCACGGCGGAGTTAACCATCGTCATCGTACCAGGACTCATATGCGACTGTGTAATAGGGATGGACAGCCTCCGGGAACTGAAGGCGGTAATGGATTTGGAGCAGGGCACAATTACCCTCCGAAGCGGAGATTTTTCACAAACCATAAGCCTCGAAAGGACAGATGAGGGTAAACAGGATGAGATGAGCACGGCGTTAGAAATCCCTGAAGGCGTGGACGGAAGCGACGAGCCTCGAGTCGAAATGGACACAGGGACGCCGCAACTAAGGGAGGAAGTGCGAACCATAATCGCAAGTCCCCCAGACGCATGTGAAAAGGGAGTGAGGAATGGTACAGGCCATGAGCACCGGCCAGAATTCGCTGACAATTTATCGCATTGTAAAAAGACTTGCAGGGTCCCACTGAGGTACCAGGACGACGGGCAAGGAGCAACGCGGGACAGGATCGAGGATGACGTCCTCATCACAACAGATCCAGTGACCAATGCGGCGGACCGAGAGATAGCCAAATCACACCGATGGCAGGGCACCGATAACAACAGAGTGCAGTGTGTGCCCAAAATTGCCCCAGTGACAGTGCGACCTGAAGTGCGGTATGGATGAATGCGTGGAAAGACATTGTGTGGGTTATGGCCGAGCGCGGCATTAGAATAAGTTAGTCTGTAATCAATAAATAACCTTTTTAGTTACATGATATATAGCCATATGACGGCACTCAAGCATGTTAGGATAAGGAATCAAAAGGAATAAGTTTTGTTTTTATAAAATGGCAATCTCGACACAGAGCGCTTCCACTGCGTCCGGCTCTGTGGTAGTGTTAATTAAGGGGGGGGTTTGTGTGACCGTACACGTGCCTAGGCATATTCGGACGGCCACACACTAGTGGTATATGTACCCCCACTACCGGCAAGGGGAACGACCCCAATCTCGCACCGACCGACAGGGTGCGTGAGGCGCGAGCTCTAGAAAATTCGCGGAAGACACCCCACCTCTGGCGGAGTATAAAAGCCACCGAAACCTGGCAATCGGGGCCTGTGTGCCAAATTAGCGACGTGCCGTAGCACGACTAGTTGATACACGAGCGTCTAACCTGGAGACTTAATCTCCTCTGCGCATGCAATTGGCGTACCTCTCCTGAGGATTTGCGAATATCTCGTCAACGAGAAGAAGAGTGAAAGCACTAGCCGACCCCGCCTCCGCTCACGCACCGGCCGTGGGGACGTGCCAAGGTTGCCGAAACTCGTCATTATCCACGACGACTAAGTGTTCTTTTAAACACCAGTACTGACCGCCCTCGCCTCCGCTGACGCACCGGCCGTGGGGACGTGTTAAGGTTACTGGCGTTATTTCTTCAGCAAGATATTATTTTAAAAGGGAAACGACTTGCGCCGCGACCTCCTCCGCTCACGTACCGGCCGGGGTCCCGTGTGCTTTGTGGTCTGAAAACGCCACTGGGAAAGCTGAAGCCCAGTGGTAGCCCGACTAGAATCACGAGCGAAGATTATACGATCGAGAATTGCATCGGCATATGAATAAAAGCGAGCGGTTGATGTAAATACGAAACAGCTGTACTGTAGCATCGGAGAAATACAGAATTGTCAATATACACAGTTCATTGCCCGAACGAACCCCCACCATCCGTTTCCTTAAACAGGAGCACGAGCCTGCTCTCCGACACGCGAGCACAGTGGTAGCCGTGACCACTACCACTGACTTGCCGACACACCGATAGACGCGGCGAAATATCAACAACACGCGACCTAGAAGATCGAAGACAGAGTCAATCGCATACTACATCGCGGATTACTGCAGTCATTTCGGGGAATAAACGCATACATCGCGAATCCGATATAAACGCGAAATAACGACGGTCACAGCGTTTTTAGCGTCTAAAACGCACGGCGACCACGTTTTCGACGCGATACACTCGCGGATGTCCGAGATACGAGAGTTCTTGAACGAATTGAACGAATTCATCGTCCGGAAGTGTAACACGGCGTATCTCGGCCATTTCTCAACGGATTCGTGCGAATCAAGTGTCATACGCGTTTTTAGAGTCTAAAACAGACGGGGACGACGTTTTCGACGCGAAACACTCGCGGATGTCCGAGATACGAGAGTTCTCGGACGAATTGAACGAATTCATCGTCCGGAAGTGTAACACGGCGTATCACGGCCATTTCTCAACGGATTCGTGCGAATCAAGTGTCATACGCGTTTTTAGCGTCTAAAACAGACGGGGACCAAGTTTTCGACGCGAAACACTCGCGGATGTCCGAGATACGAGAGTTCTTGGACGAATTGAACGAATTCATCGTCCGGAAGTGCAACACGGCGTATCTCGGCCATTTCTCAACGGATTCGTGCGAATCAAGTGTCATACGCGTTTTTAGCGTCTAAAACAGACGGCGAACACGTTTTCGACGCGAAACACTCGCGGATGTCCGAGATACGAGAGTTCTTGAACGAATTGAACGAAATGCGGTGCATCGTGCGGTTCGCTTGCAAAACGTGAGAACAAGCAAGATTTCATCGTCCGGAAGTGTAACACGGCGTATCTCGGCCATTTCTCAACGGATTCGTGCGAATCAAGTGTCATACGCGTTTTTAGCGTCTAAAACAGACGGGGACCACGTTTTCGACGCGAAACACTCGCGGATGTCCGAGATAGGAGAGTTCTTGAACGAATTGAACGAAGCGCGGTGCATCGTGCGTTTCGCTTGCAAAACGTGAGAACAAGCAAGATTTCATCGTCCGGAAGTGTAACACGGCGTATCTCGGCCATTTCTCAACGGATTCGTGCGAATCAAGTGTCATTCGCGTTTTTAGCGTCTAAAACAGACGGGGACCACGTTTTCGACGCGAAATACTCGCGGATGTCCGAGATACGAGAGTTCTTGAACGAATTGGACGAAACGCGGTGCATCGTGCGGTTCGCTTGCAAAATGTGAGAACTAGCAAGATTTCATCGTCCGGAAGTGTGACAGGGCGTATCGCGGCCATTTCTCAACGGATTGGTGCGAATCAAGTGTCATCCGCGTTTTTAGCGTCTAAAACAGAGGGGGACCACGTTTTCGACGCGAAACACTCGCGGATGTCCGAGATACGAGAGTTCTTGAACGAATTGAACGAATTCATCCTTCGGAAGTGTAACACGGCGTATCTCGGCCATTTCTCCACGGATTCGTGTGAATCAAGTGTCATACGCGTTTTTAGCGTCTAAAACAGACGGGGACCACGTTTTCGACGCGAAACACTCGCGGATGTCCGAGATACGAGAGTTCTTGAATGAATTGAACGAATTCATCGTCCGGAAGTGTAACACGGCGTATCTCGGCCATTTCTCAACGGATTCGTGCGAATCAAGTGTCATACGCGTTTTTAGCGTCTAAAACAGATGGGGACCACGTTTTCGACGCGAAACACTCGCGGATGTCCGAGATACGAGAGTTCTTGAACGAATTGAACGAAACGTGGTGCATCGTGTGTTTCGCTTGCAAAACGCGATAACTAGCAAGATTTCATCGTCCGGAAGTGCAACACGGCGTATCTCGGCCATTTCTCAACGGATTCGTGCGAAACAAGTGTCATACGCGTTTTTAGAGTCTAAAACAGACGGGGACGACGTTTTCGACGCGAAACACTCGCGGATGTCCGAGATACGAGAGTTCTCGGACGAATTGAACGAATTCATCGTCCGGAAGTGTAACACGGCGTATCTCGGCCATTTCTCAACGGATTCGTGCGAATCAAGTGTCATACGCGTTTTTAGCGTCTAAAACAAATGGGGACCACGTTTTCGACGCGAAACACTCGCGGATGTCCGAGATACGAGAGTTCTTGAACGAATTGAACGAAACGCGGTGCATCGTGCTTTTCACTTGCAAAACGTGAGAACTAGCAAAATTTCATCGTCCGGAAGTGTAACACGGCGTATCTCGGCCATTTCTAAACGGATTCGTGCGAATCAAGTGTCATGCGCGTTTTTAGCGTCTAAAACAGACGGGGACCACGTTTTCGACGCGAAACACTCGCGGATGTCCGAGATACGAGAGTTCTTGAACGAATTGAACGAAACGCGGTGCATTGGTGCGTTTCGCTTGCAAAACGTGAGAACTACCAACATTTCATCGTCCGGAAGTGTAACACGGCGTATCTCGGCCATTTCTCAACGGATTGGTGCGAATCAAGTGTCATCCGCGTTTTTAGCGTCTAAAACAGACGGGGACCACGTTTTTGACGCGAAACACTCGCGGATGTCCGAGATACGAGAGTTCTTGAACGAATTGAATGAATTCATCGTCCGGAAGTGCGACACGGCGTATCTCGGCCATTTCTCAACGGATTCGTGCGAATCAAGTGTCATACGCGTTTTTAGAGTCTAAAACAGACGGGGACGACGTTTTCGACGCGAAACACTCGCGGATGTCCGAGATACGAGAGTTCTCGTACGAATTGAACGAATTCATCGTCCGGAAGTGTAACACGGCGTATCTCAGCCATTTCTCAACGGATTCGTGCGAATCAAGTGTCATACGCGTTTTTAGCGTCTAAAACAGATGGGGACCACGTTTTCGACGCGAAACACTCGCGGATGTCCGAGATACGAGAGTTCTTGAACGAATTGAACGAAACGTGGTGCATCGTGTGTTTCGCTTGCAAAACGCGATAACTAGCAAGATTTCATCGTCCGGAAGTGCAACACGGCGTATCTCGGCCATTTCTCAACGGATTCGTGCGAAACAAGTGTCATACGCGTTTTTAGAGTCTAAAACAGACGGGGACGACGTTTTCGACGCGAAACACTCGCGGATGTCCGAGATACGAGAGTTCTCGGACGAATTGAACGAATTCATCGTCCGGAAGTGTAACACGGCGTATCTCGGCCATTTCTCAACGGATTCGTGCGAATCAAGTGTCATACGCGTTTTTAGCGTCTAAAACAAATGGGGACCACGTTTTCGACGCGAAACACTCGCGGATGTCCGAGATACGAGAGTTCTTGAACGAATTGAACGAAACGCGGTGCATCGTGCTTTTCACTTGCAAAACGTGAGAACTAGCAAAATTTCATCGTCCGGAAGTGTAACACGGCGTATCTCGGCCATTTCTAAACGGATTCGTGCGAATCAAGTGTCATGCGCGTTTTTAGCGTCTAAAACAGACGGGGAACACGTTTTCGACGCGAAACACTCGCGGAAGTCCGAGATACGAGAGTTCTTGAACGAATTGAACGAATTCATCGTCCGGAAGTGTAACACAGCGTATCTGGGCCATTTCTCAACGCATTCGTGCGAATCAAGTGTCATACGCGTTTTTAGAGTCTAAAACAGACGGGGACGACGTTTTCGACGCGAAACACTCGCGGATGTCCGAGATACGAGAGTTCTCGGACGAATTGAACGAATTCATCGTCCGGAAGTGTAACACGGCGTATCACGGCCATTTCTCAACGGATTCGTGCGAATCAAGTGTCATACGCGTTTTTAGCGTCTAAAACAGACGGGGACCAAGTTTTCGACGCGAAACACTTGCGGATGTCCGAGATACGAGAGTTCTTGAACGAATTGAACGAAACGCGGTGCATCGTGCGGTTCGCTTGCAAAATGTGAGAACTAGCAAGATTTCATCGCCCGGAAGTGTAACACGGCGTATCGCGGCCATTTCTCAACGGATTGGTGCGAATCAAGTGTCATCCGCGTTTTTAGCGTCTAAAACAGACGGGGACCACGTTTTCGACGCGAAACACTCGCGGATGTCCGAGATACGAGAGTTCTTGAACGAATTGAACGAAACGCGGTGCATCGTGCTTTTCACTTGCAAAACGTGAGAACTAGCAAAATTTCATCGTCCGGAAGTGTAACACGGCGTATCTCGGCCATTTCTAAACGGATTCGTGCGAATCAAGTGTCATGCGCGTTTTTAGCGTCTAAAACAGACGGGGAACACGTTTTCGACGCGAAACACTCGCGGATGTCCGAGATACGAGAGTTCTTGAACGAATTGAACGAAGCGCGGTGCATCGTGCGTTTCGCTTGCAAAACGTGAGAACAAGCAAGATTTCATCGTCCGGAAGTGTAACACGGCGTATCTCGGCCATTTCTCAACGGATTCGTGCGAATCAAGTGTCATTCGCGTTTTTAGCGTCTAAAACAGACGGGGACCACGTTTTCGACGCGAAATACTCGCGGATGTCCGAGATACGAGAGTTCTTGAACGAATTGAACGAAACGCGGTGCATCGTGCGGTTCGCTTGCAAAATGTGAGAACTAGCAAGATTTCATCGTCCGGAAGTGTGACAGGGCGTATCGCGGCCATTTCTCAACGGATTGGTGCGAATCAAGTGACATCCGCGTTTTTAGCGTCTAAAACAGAGGGGGACCACGTTTTCGACGCGAAACACTCGCGGATGTCCGAGATACGAGAGTTCTTGAACGAATTGAACGAATTCATCCTTCGGAAGTGTAACACGGCGTATCTCGGCCATTTCTCCACGGATTCGTGTGAATCAAGTGTCATACGCGTTTTTAGCGTCTAAAACAGACGGGGACCACGTTTTCGACGCGAAACACTCGCGGATGTCCGAGATACGAGAGTTCTTGAATGAATTGAACGAATTCATCGTCCGGAATTGCAACACGGCGTATCTCGGCCATTTCTCACCGGATTCGTGCGAATCAAGTGTCATACGCGTTTTTAGCTTCTAAAACGCACGGGGACCACGTTTTTGACGCGATACACTCGCGGATGTCCGAGATACGAGAGTTCTTGAACGAATTGAACGAATGCATCGTCCGGAAGTGTAACACGGCGTATCTCGGCCATTTCTAAAGGGATTCGTGCGAATGAAGTGTCATGCGCGTTTTTAGCGTATAAAACAGACGGGGACCACGTTTTCGACGCGAAACACACGCGGATGTCCGAGATACGAGAGTTCTTGAACGAATTGAACGAAACGCGGTGCATTGGTGCGTTTCGCTTGCAAAACGTGAGAACTACCAACATTTCATCGTCCGGAAGTGTAACACGGCGTATCTCGGCCATTTCTCAACGGATTGGTGCGAATCAAGTGTCATCCGCGTTTTTAGCGTCTAAAACAGACGGGGACCACGTTTTTGACGCGAAACACTCGCGGATGTCCGAGATACGAGAGTTCTTGAACGAATTGAATGAATTCATCGTCCGGAAGTGCGACACGGCGTATCTCGGCCATTTCTCAACGGATTCGTGCGAATCAAGTGTCATACGCGTTTTTAGAGTCTAAAACAGACGGGGACGACGTTTTCGACGCGAAACACTCGCGGATGTCCGAGATACGAGAGTTCTCGGACGAATTGAACGAATTCATCGTCCGGAAGTGTAACACGGCGTATCTCGGCCATTTCTCAACGGATTCGTGCGAATCAAGTGTCATACGCGTTTTTAGCGTCTAAAACAGATGGGGACCACGTTTTCGACGCGAAACACTCGCGGATGTCCGAGATACGAGAGTTCTTGAACGAATTGAACGAAACGTGGTGCATCGTGTGTTTCGCTTGCAAAACGCGATAACTAGCAAGATTTCATCGTCCGGAAGTGCAACACGGCGTATCTCGGCCATTTCTCAACGGATTCGTGCGAATCAAGTGTCATACGCGTTTTTAGAGTCTAAAACAGACGGGGACGACGTTTTCGACGCGAAACACTCGCGGATGTCCGAGATACGAGAGTTCTCGGACGAATTGAACGAATTCATCGTCCGGAAGTGTAACACGGCGTATCTCGGCCATTTCTCAACGGATTCGTGCGAATCAAGTGTCATACGCGTTTTTAGCGTCTAAAACAGATGGGGACCACGTTTTCGACGCGAAACACTCGCGGATGTCCGAGATACGAGAGTTCTTGAACGAATTGAACGAAACGTGGTGCATCGTGTGTTTCGCTTGCAAAACGCAATAACTAGCAAGATTTCATCGTCCGGAAGTGCAACACGGCGTATCTCGGCCATTTCTCAACGGATTCGTGCGAAACAAGTGTCATACGCGTTTTTAGAGTCTAAAACAGACGGGGACGACGTTTTCGACGCGAAACACTCGCGGATGTCCGAGATACGAGAGTTCTCGGACGAATTGAACGAATTCATCGTCCGGAAGTGTAACACGGCGTATCTCGGCCATTTCTCAACGGATTCGTGCGAATCAAGTGTCATACGCGTTTTTAGCGTCTAAAACAAATGGGGACCACGTTTTCGACGCGAAACACTCGCGGATGTCCGAGATACGAGAGTTCTTGAACGAATTGAACGAAACGCGGTGCATCGTGCTTTTCACTTGCAAAACGTGAGAACTAGCAAAATTTCATCGTCCGGAAGTGTAACACGGCGTATCTCGGCCATTTCTAAACGGATTCGTGCGAATCAAGTGTCATGCGCGTTTTTAGCGTCTAAAACAGACGGGGACCACGTTTTCGACGCGAAACACTCGCGGATGTCCGAGATACGAGAGTTCTTGAACGAATTGAACGAAACGCGGTGCATTGGTGCGTTTCGCTTGCAAAACGTGAGAACTACCAACATTTCATCGTCCGGAAGTGTAACACGGCGTATCTCGGCCATTTCTCAACGGATTGGTGCGAATCAAGTGTCATCCGCGTTTTTAGCGTCTAAAACAGACGGGGACCACGTTTTTGACGCGAAACACTTGCGGATGTCCGAGATACGAGAGTTCTTGAACGAATTGAATGAATTCATCGTCCGGAAGTGCGACACGGCGTATCTCGGCCATTTCTCAACGGATTCGTGCGAATCAAGTGTCATACGCGTTTTTAGAGTCTAAAACAGACGGGGACGACGTTTTCGACGCGAAACACTCGCGGATGTCCGAGATACGAGAGTTCTCGGACGAATTGAACGAATTCATCGTCCGGAAGTGTAACACGGCGTATCACGGCCATTTCTCAACGGATTCGTGCGAATCAAGTGTCATACGCGTTTTTAGCGTCTAAAACAGACGGGGACCAAGTTTTCGACGCGAAACACTCGCGGATGTCCGAGATACGAGAGTTCTTGAACGAATTGAACGAAACGCGGTGCATCGTGCGGTTCGCTTGCAAAATGTGAGAACTAGCAAGATTTCATCGTCCGGAAGTGTAACACGGCGTATCGCGGCCATTTCTCAACGGATTGGTGCGAATCAAGTGTCATCCGCGTTTTTAGCGTCTAAAACAGACGGGGACCACGTTTTCGACGCGAAACACTCGCGGATGTCCGAGATACGAGAGTTCTTGAACGAATTGAACGAAACGCGGTGCATCGTGCTTTTCACTTGCAAAACGTGAGAACTAGCAAAATTTCATCGTCCGGAAGTGTAACACGGCGTATCTCGGCCATTTCTAAACGGATTCGTGCGAATCAAGTGTCATGCGCGTTTTTAGCGTCTAAAACAGACGGGGAACACGTTTTCGACGCGAAACACTCGCGGATGTCCGAGATACGAGAGTTCTTGAACGAATTGAACGAAACGCGGTGCATCGTGCTTTTCACTTGCAAAACGTGAGAACTAGCAAAATTTCATCGTCCGGAAGTGTAACACGGCGTATCTCGGCCATTTCTAAACGGATTCGTGCGAATCAAGTGTCATACGCGTTTTTAGCGTCTAAAACGCACGGGGACCACGTTTTCGACGCGATACACTCGCGGATGTCCGAGATACGAGAGTTCTTGAACGAATTGAACGAATTCATCGTCCGGAAGTGTAACACGGCGTATCTCGGCCATTTCTAAACGGATTCGTGCGAATCAAGTGTCATGCGCGTTTTTAGCGTCTACAACAGACGGGGACCACGTTTTAGACGCGAAACACTCGCGGATGTCCGAGATACGAGATTTCTTGAACGAATTGAACGAAACGCGGTGCATCGTGCGGTTCGCTTGCAAAATGTGAGAACTAGCAAGATTTCATCGTCCGGAAGTGTAACACGGCGTATCGCGGCCATTTCTCAACGGATTGGTGCGAATCAAGTGTCATCCGCGTTTTTAGCGTCTAAAACGCACGGGGACCACGTTTTCGACGCGATACACTCGCGGATGTCCGAGATACGAGAGTTCTTGAACGAATTAAACGAATTCATCGTCCGGAAGTGTAACACGGCGTATCTCGGCCATTTCTCAACGCATTCGTGCGAATCAAGTGTCATACGCGTTTTTAGCGTCTAAAACAGAAGGGGACTACGTTTTCGACGCGAAACACTCGCGGATGTCCGAGATACGAGAGTTCTCGGACGAATTGAACGAATTCATCGTCCGGAAGTGTAACACGGCGTATCTCGGCCATTTCTCAACGGATTGGTGCGAATCAAGTGTCATACGCGTTTTTAGCGTCTAAAACAGATGGGGACCACGTTTTCGACGCGAAACACTCGCGGATGTCCGAGATACGAGAGTTCTTGAACGAATTGAACGAAACGCGGTGCATTGGTGCGTTTCGCTTGCAAAACGTGAGAACTAGCAAAATTTCATCGTCCGGAAGTGTAACACGGCGTATCTCGGCCATTTCTCAACGGATTCGTGCGAATCAAGTGTCATACGCGTTTTTAGCGTCTAAAACAGACGGGGACCACGTTTTCGACGCGAAACACTCGCGGATGTCCGAGATACGAGAGTTCTTGAACGAATTGAACGAAACGCGGTGCATCGTGCGGTTCACTTGCAAAATGTGAGAACTATCAAGATTTCATCGTCCGGAAGTGTAACACGGCGTATCTCGGCCATTTCTCAACGGATTCGTGCGAATCAAGTGTCACACGCGTTTTTAGCTTCTAAAACGCACGGAGACCACGTTTTCGACGCGATACACTCGCGGATGTCCGAGATACGAGAGTTCTTGAACGAATTGAACGAATTCATCGTCCGGAAGTGTAACACGGCGTATCTCGGCCATTTCTCAACGGATTCGTGCGAATCAAGTGTCATACGCGTTTTTAGCGTCTAAAACAGACGGCGACCACGTTTTCGACGCGAAACACTCGCGGATGTCCGAGATACGAGGATTCTTGAACGAATTGAATGAAACGCGGTGCATTGGTGCATTTCGCTTGCAAAACGTGAGAACTAGCAACATTTCATCGTCCGGAAGTGTAACACGGCGTATCTCGGCCATTTCTCAACGGATTGGTGCGAATCAAGTGTCATCCGCGTTTTTAGCGTCTAAAACAGACGGGGACCACGTTTTTGACGCGAAACACTCGCGGATGTCCGACATACGAGAGTTCTTGAACGAATTGAATGAATTCATCGTCCGGAAGTGCGACACGGCGTATCTCGGCCA
Source organism: Priocnemis perturbator (assembly GCA_963942575.1). Taxonomy (NCBI): domain Eukaryota; kingdom Metazoa; phylum Arthropoda; class Insecta; order Hymenoptera; family Pompilidae; genus Priocnemis; species Priocnemis perturbator. The sequence continues at coordinate 77,403 of CAWWDK010000257.1, forward strand.
TTTCTCAACGGATTCGTGCGAATCAAGTGTCATACGCGTTTTTAGAGTCTAAAACAGACGGGGACGACGTTTTCGACGCGAAACACTCGCGGATGTCCGAGATACGAGAGTTCTCGGACGAATTGAACGAATTCATCGTCCGGAAGTGTAACACGGCGTATCTCGGCCATTTCTCAACGGATTCGTGCGAATCAAGTGTCATACGCGTTTTTAGCGTCTAAAACAAATGGGGACCACGTTTTCGACGCGAAACACTCGCGGATGTCCGAGATACGAGAGTTCTTGAACGAATTGAACGAAACGCGGTGCATCGTGCTTTTCACTTGCAAAACGTGAGAACTAGCAAAATTTCATCGTCCGGAAGTGTAACACGGCGTATCTCGGCCATTTCTAAACGGATTCGTGCGAATCAAGTGTCATGCGCGTTTTTAGCGTCTAAAACAGACGGGGACCACGTTTTCGACGCGAAACACTCGCGGATGTCCGAGATACGAGAGTTCTTGAACGAATTGAACGAAACGCGGTGCATTGGTGCGTTTCGCTTGCAAAACGTGAGAACTACCAACATTTCATCGTCCGGAAGTGTAACACGGCGTATCTCGGCCATTTCTCAACGGATTGGTGCGAATCAAGTGTCATCCGCGTTTTTAGCGTCTAAAACAGACGGGGACCACGTTTTTGACGCGAAACACTCGCGGATGTCCGAGATACGAGAGTTCTTGAACGAATTGAATGAATTCATCGTCCGGAAGTGCGACACGGCGTATCTCGGCCATTTCTCAACGGATTCGTGCGAATCAAGTGTCATACGCGTTTTTAGAGTCTAAAACAGACGGGGACGACGTTTTCGACGCGAAACACTCGCGGATGTCCGAGATACGAGAGTTCTCGTACGAATTGAACGAATTCATCGTCCAAAAGTGTAACACGGCGTATCTCGGCCATTTCTCAACGGATTCGTGCGAATCAAGTGTCATACGCGTTTTTAGCGTCTAAAACAGACGGGGACCACGTTTTTGACGCGAAACACTCGCGGATGTCCGAGATACGAGAGTTCTTGAACGAATTGAATGAATTCATCGTCCGGAAGTGCGACACGGCGTATCTCGGCCATTTCTCAACGGATTCGTGCGAATCAAGTGTCATACGCGTTTTTAGAGTCTAAAACAGACGGGGACGACGTTTTCGACGCGAAACACTCGCGGATGTCCGAGATACGAGAGTTCTCGGACGAATTGAACGAATTCATCGTCCGGAAGTGTAACACGGCGTATCTCGGCCATTTCTCAACGGATTCGTGCGAATCAAGTGTCATACGCGTTTTTAGCGTCTAAAACAAATGGGGACCACGTTTTCGACGCGAAACACTCGCGGATGTCCGAGATACGAGAGTTCTTGAACGAATTGAACGAAACGCGGTGCATCGTGCTTTTCACTTGCAAAACGTGAGAACTAGCAAAATTTCATCGTCCGGAAGTGTAACACGGCGTATCTCGGCCATTTCTAAACGGATTCGTGCGAATCAAGTGTCATGCGCGTTTTTAGCGTCTAAAACAGACGGGGACCACGTTTTCGACGCGAAACACTCGCGGATGTCCGAGATACGAGAGTTCTTGAACGAATTGAACGAAACGCGGTGCATTGGTGCGTTTCGCTTGCAAAACGTGAGAACTACCAACATTTCATCGTCCGGAAGTGTAACACGGCGTATCTCGGCCATTTCTCAACGGATTGGTGCGAATCAAGTGTCATCCGCGTTTTTAGCGTCTAAAACAGACGGGGACCACGTGTTTGACGCGAAACACTCGCGGATGTCCGAGATACGAGAGTTCTTGAACGAATTGAATGAATTCATCGTCCGGAAGTGCGACACGGCGTATCTCGGCCATTTCTCAACGGATTCGTGCGAATCAAGTGTCATACGCGTTTTTAGAGTCTAAAACAGACGGGGACGACGTTTTCGACGCGAAACACTCGCGGATGTCCGAGATACGAGAGTTCTCGGACGAATTGAACGAATTCATCGTCCGGAAGTGTAACACGGCGTATCTCGGCCATTTCTCAACGGATTCGTGCGAATCAAGTGTCATACGCGTTTTTAGCGTCTAAAACAGATGGGGACCACGTTTTCGACGCGAAATACTCGCGGATGTCCGAGATACGAGAGTTCTTGAACGAATTGAACGAAACGTGGTGCATCGTGTGTTTCGCTTGCAAAACGCGATAACTAGCAAGATTTCATCGTCCGGAAGTGCAACACGGCGTATCTCGGCCATTTCTCAACGGATTCGTGCGAAACAAGTGTCATACGCGTTTTTAGAGTCTAAAACAGACGGGGACGACGTTTTCGACGCGAAACACTCGCGGATGTCCGAGATACGAGAGTTCTCGGACGAATTGAACGAATTCATCGTCCGGAAGTGTAACACGGCGTATCTCGGCCATTTCTCAACGGATTCGTGCGAATCAAGTGTCATACGCGTTTTTAGCGTCTAAAACAAATGGGGACCACTTTTTCGACGCGAAACACTCGCGGATGTCCGAGATACGAGAGTTCTTGAACGAATTGAACGAAACGCGGTGCATCGTGCTTTTCACTTGCAAAACGTGAGAACTAGCAAAATTTCATCGTCCGGAAGTGTAACACGGCGTATCTCGGCCATTTCTCAACGGATTGGTGCGAATCAAGTGTTATCCGCGTTTTTAGCGTCTAAAACAGACGGGGACCACGTTTTTGACGCGAAACACTCGCGGATGTCCGAGATACGAGAGTTCTTGAACGAATTGAATGAATTCATCGTCCGGAAGTGCGACACGGCGTATCTCGGCCATTTCTCAACGGATTCGTGCGAATCAAGTGTCATACGCGTTTTTAGAGTCTAAAACAGACGGGGACGACGTTTTCGACGCGAAACACTCGCGGATGTCCGAGATACGAGAGTTCTCGGACGAATTGAACGAATTCATCGTCCGGAAGTGTAACACGGCGTATCTCGGCCATTTCTCAACGGATTCGTGCGAATCAAGTGTCATACGCGTTTTTAGCGTCTAAAACAAATGGGGACCACGTTTTCGACGCGAAACACTCGCGGATGTCCGAGATACGAGAGTTCTTGAACGAATTGAACGAAACGCGGTGCATCGTGCTTTTCACTTGCAAAACGTGAGAACTAGCAAAATTTCATCGTCCGGAAGTGTAACACGGCGTATCTCGGCCATTTCTAAACGGATTCGTGCGAATCAAGTGTCATGCGCGTTTTTAGCGTCTAAAACAGACGGGGACCACGTTTTCGACGCGAAACACTCGCGGATGTCCGAGATACGAGAGTTCTTGAACGAATTGAACGAAACGCGGTGCATTGGTGCGTTTCGCTTGCAAAACGTGAGAACTACCAACATTTCATCGTCCGGAAGTGCGACACGGCGTATCTCGGCCATTTCTCAACGGATTCGTGCGAATCAAGTGTCATACGCGTTTTTAGAGTCTAAAACAGACGGGGACGACGTTTTCGACGCGAAACACTCGCGGATGTCCGAGATACGAGAGTTCTCGTACGAATTGAACGAATTCATCGTCCGGAAGTGTAACACGGCGTATCTCGGCCATTTCTCAACGGATTCGTGCGAATCAAGTGTCATACGCGTTTTTAGCGTCTAAAACAGATGGGGACCACGTTTTCGACGCGAAATACTCGCGGATGTCCGAGATACGAGAGTTCTTGAACGAATTGAACGAAACGTGGTGCATCGTGTGTTTCGCTTGCAAAACGCGATAACTAGCAAGATTTCATCGTCCGGAAGTGCAACACGGCGTATCTCGGCCATTTCTCAACGGATTCGTGCGAAACAAGTGTCATACGCGTTTTTAGAGTCTAAAACAGACGGGGACGACGTTTTCGACGCGAAACACTCGCGGATGTCCGAGATACGAGAGTTCTCGGACGAATTGAACGAATTCATCGTCCGGAAGTGTAACACGGCGTATCTCGGCCATTTCTCAACGGATTCGTGCGAATCAAGTGTCATACGCGTTTTTAGCGTCTAAAACAAATGGGGACCACGTTTTCGACGCGAAACACTCGCGGATGTCCGAGATACGAGAGTTCTTGAACGAATTGAACGAAACGCGGTGCATCGTGCTTTTCACTTGCAAAACGTGAGAACTAGCAAAATTTCATCGTCCGGAAGTGTAACACGGCGTATCTCGGCCATTTCTAAACGGATTCGTGCGAATCAAGTGTCATGCGCGTTTTTAGCGTCTAAAACAGACGGGGAACACGTTTTCGACGCGAAACACTCGCGGAAGTCCGAGATACGAGAGTTCTTGAACGAATTGAACGAATTCATCGTCCGGAAGTGTAACACGGCGTATCTCGGCCATTTCTAAACGGATTCGTGCGAATCAAGTGTCATACGCGTTTTTAGCGTCTAAAACGCACGGGGACCACGTTTTCGACGCGATACACTCGCGGATGTCCGAGATACGAGAGTTCTTGAACGAATTGAACGAATTCATCGTCCGGAAGTGTAACACGGCGTATCTCGGCCATTTCTAAACGGATTCGTGCGAATCAAGTGTCATGCGCGTTTTTAGCGTCTACAACAGACGGGGACCACGTTTTAGACGCGAAACACTCGCGGATGTCCGAGATACGAGAGTTCTTGAACGAATTGAACGAAACGCGGTGCATCGTGCGGTTCGCTTGCAAAATGTGAGAACTAGCAAGATTTCATCGTCCGGAAGTGTAACACGGCGTATCGCGGCCATTTCTCAACGGATTGGTGCGAATCAAGTGTCATCCGCGTTTTTAGCGTCTAAAACGCACGGGGACCACGTTTTCGACGCGATACACTCGCGGATGTCCGAGATACGAGAGTTCTTGAACGAATTAAACGAATTCATCGTCCGGAAGTGTAACACGGCGTATCTCGGCCATTTCTCAACGCATTCGTGCGAATCAAGTGTCATACGCGTTTTTAGCGTCTAAAACAGACGGGGAACACGTTTTCGACGCGAAACACTCGCGGATGTCCGAGATACGAGAGTTCTTGAACGAATTGAACGAAACGCGGTGCATTGGTGCGTTTTGCTTGCAAAACGTGAGAACTAGCAACATTTCATCGTCCGGAAGTGTAACACGGCGTATCTCGGCCATTTCTCAACGGATTGGTGCGAATCAAGTGTCATCCGCGTTTTTAGCGTCTAAAACAGACGGGGACCACGTTTTCGACGCGAAACACTCGCGGATGTTCGAGATACGAGAGTTCTTGAACGAATTGAATGAATTCATCGTCCGGAAGTGCAACACGGCGTATCTCGGCCATTTCTCAACGGATTCGTGCGAATCAAGTGTCATACGCGTTTTTAGAGTCTAAAACAGAAGGGGACGACGTTTTCGACGCGAAACACTCGCGGATGTCCGAGATACGAGAGTTCTCGGACGAATTGAACGAATTCATCGTCCGGAAGTGTAACACGGCGTATCTCGGCCATTTCTCAACGGATTCGTGCGAATCAAGTGTCATACGCGTTTTTAGCGTCTAAAACAGATGGGGACCACGTTTTCGACGCGAAACACTCGCGGATGTCCGAGATACGAGAGTTCTTGAACGAATTGAACGAAACGCGGTGCATCGTGCGGTTCACTTGCAAAATGTGAGAACTATCAAGATTTCATCGTCCGGAAGTGTAACACGGCGTACCGCGGCCATTTCTCAACGGATTGGTGCGAATCAAGTGTCATCCGCGTTTTTAGCGTCTAAAACAGACGGGGACCACGTTTTCGACGCGAAACACTCGCGGATGTCCGAGATACGAGAGTTCTTGAACGAATTGAACGAATTCATCGTCCGGAAGTGTAACACGGCGTATCTCGGCCATTTCTCAACGGATTCGTGCGAATCAAGTGTCATACGCGTTTTTAGCGTCTAAAACAGATGGGGACCACGTTTTCGACGCGAAATACTCGCGGATGTCCGAGATACGAGAGTTCTTGAACGAATTGAACGAAACGTGGTGCATCGTGTGTTTCGCTTGCAAAACGCGATAACTAGCAAGATTTCATCGTCCGGAAGTGCAACACGGCGTATCTCGGCCATTTCTCAACGGATTCGTGCGAAACAAGTGTCATACGCGTTTTTAGAGTCTAAAACAGACGGGGACGACGTTTTCGACGCGAAACACTCGCGGATGTCCGAGATACGAGAGTTCTCGGACGAATTGAACGAATTCATCGTCCGGAAGTGTAACACGGCGTATCTCGGCCATTTCTCAACGGATTCGTGCGAATCAAGTGTCATACGCGTTTTTAGCGTCTAAAACAAATGGGGACCACGTTTTCGACGCGAAACACTCGCGGATGTCCGAGATACGAGAGTTCTTGAACGAATTGAACGAAACGCGGTGCATCGTGCTTTTCACTTGCAAAACGTGAGAACTAGCAAAATTTCATCGTCCGGAAGTGTAACACGGCGTATCTCGGCCATTTCTAAACGGATTCGTGCGAATCAAGTGTCATGCGCGTTTTTAGCGTCTAAAACAGACGGGGAACACGTTTTCGACGCGAAACACTCGCGGAAGTCCGAGATACGAGAGTTCTTGAACGAATTGAACGAATTCATCGTCCGGAAGTGTAACACGGCGTATCTCGGCCATTTCTAAACGGATTCGTGCGAATCAAGTGTCATACGCGTTTTTAGCGTCTAAAACGCACGGGGACCACGTTTTCGACGCGATACACTCGCGGATGTCCGAGATACGAGAGTTCTTGAACGAATTGAACGAATTCATCGTCCGGAAGTGTAACACGGCGTATCTCGGCCATTTCTAAACGGATTCGTGCGAATCAAGTGTCATGCGCGTTTTTAGCGTCTACAACAGACGGGGACCACGTTTTAGACGCGAAACACTCGCGGATGTCCGAGATACGAGAGTTCTTGAACGAATTGAACGAAACGCGGTGCATCGTGCGGTTCGCTTGCAAAATGTGAGAACTAGCAAGATTTCATCGTCCGGAAGTGTAACACGGCGTATCGCGGCCATTTCTCAACGGATTGGTGCGAATCAAGTGTCATCCGCGTTTTTAGCGTCTAAAACGCACGGGGACCACGTTTTCGACGCGATACACTCGCGGATGTCCGAGATACGAGAGTTCTTGAACGAATTAAACGAATTCATCGTCCGGAAGTGTAACACGGCGTATCTCGGCCATTTCTCAACGCATTCGTGCGAATCAAGTGTCATACGCGTTTTTAGCGTCTAAAACAGACGGGGAACACGTTTTCGACGCGAAACACTCGCGGATGTCCGAGATACGAGAGTTCTTGAACGAATTGAACGAAACGCGGTGCATTGGTGCGTTTTGCTTGCAAAACGTGAGAACTAGCAACATTTCATCGTCCGGAAGTGTAACACGGCGTATCTCGGCCATTTCTCAACGGATTGGTGCGAATCAAGTGTCATCCGCGTTTTTAGCGTCTAAAACAGACGGGGACCACGTTTTCGACGCGAAACACTCGCGGATGTTCGAGATACGAGAGTTCTTGAACGAATTGAATGAATTCATCGTCCGGAAGTGCAACACGGCGTATCTCGGCCATTTCTCAACGGATTCGTGCGAATCAAGTGTCATACGCGTTTTTAGAGTCTAAAACAGAAGGGGACGACGTTTTCGACGCGAAACACTCGCGGATGTCCGAGATACGAGAGTTCTCGGACGAATTGAACGAATTCATCGTCCGGAAGTGTAACACGGCGTATCTCGGCCATTTCTCAACGGATTCGTGCGAATCAAGTGTCATACGCGTTTTTAGCGTCTAAAACAGATGGGGACCACGTTTTCGACGCGAAACACTCGCGGATGTCCGAGATACGAGAGTTCTTGAACGAATTTAACGAAACGCGGTGCATTGGTGCGTTTCGCTTGCAAAACGTGAGAACTAGCAAAATTTCATCGTCCGGAAGTGTAACACGGCGTATCTCGGCCATTTCTCAACGGATTCGTGCGAATCAAGTGTCATACGCGTTTTTAGCGTCTAAAACAGACGGGGACCACGTTTTCGACGCGAAACACTCGCGGATGTCCGAGATACGAGAGTTCTTGAACGAATTGAACGAAACGCGGTGCATCGTGCGGTTCACTTGCAAAATGTGAGAACTATCAAGATTTCATCGTCCGGAAGTGTAACACGGCGTACCGCGGCCATTTCTCAACGGATTGGTGCGAATCAAGTGTCATCCGCGTTTTTAGCGTCTAAAACAGACGGGGACCACGTTTTCGACGCGAAACACTCGCGGATGTCCGAGATACGAGAGTTCTTGAACGAATTGAACGAATTCATCGTCCGGAAGTGTAACACGGCGTATCTCGGCCATTTCTCAACGGATTCGTGCGAATCAAGTGTCATACGCGTTTTTAGCGTCTAAAACAGACGGCGACCACGTTTTCGACGCGAAACACTCGCGGATGTCCGAGATACGAGAGTTCTTGAACGAATTGAACGAAACGCGGTGCATCGTGCGGTTCACTTGCAAAATGTGAGAACTATCAAGGTTTCATCGTCCGGAAGTGTAACACGGCGTACCGCGGCGATTTCTCAACGGATTGGTGCGAATCAAGTGTCATCCGCGTTTTTAGCGTCTAAAACAGACGGGGACCACGTTTTCGACGCGAAACACTCGCGGATGTCCGAGATACGAGAGTTCTTGAACGAATTGAACGAATTCATCCTCCGGAAGTGTAACACGGCGTATCTCGGCCATTTCTCCACGGATTCGTATGAATCAAGTGTTATACGCGTTTTTAGCGTCTAAAACAGACGGGGACCACGTTTTCGACGCGAAATACTCGCGGATGTCCGAGATACGAGAGTTCTTGAACGAATTGAACGAAACGCGGTGCATCGTGCGGTTCGCTTGCAAAATGTGAGAACTAGCAAGATTTCATCGTCCGGAAGTGTAACACGGTGTATCGCGGCCATTTCTCAACGGATTGGTGCGAATCAAGTGTCATCCGCGTTTTTAGCGTCTAAAACAGACGGGGACCACGTTTTCGACGCGAAACACTCGCGGATGTCCGAGATACGAGAGTTCTTGAACGAATTGAACGAAACGCGGTGCATCGTGCTTTTCACTTGCAAAACGTGAGAACTAGCAAAATTTCATCGTCCGGAAGTGTAACACGGCGTATCTCGGCCATTTCTAAACGGATTCGTGCGAATCAAGTGTCATGCGCGTTTTTAGCGTCTAAAACAGACGGGGAACACGTTTTCGACGCGAAACACTCGCGGATGTCCGAGATACGAGAGTTCTTGAACGAATTGAACGAATTCATCGTCCGGAAGTGTAACACGGCGTATCTGGGCCATTTCTCAACGCATTCGTGCGAATCAAGTGTCATACGCGTTTTTAGAGTCTAAAACCGACGGGGACGACGTTTTCGACGCGAAACACTCGCGGATGTCCGAGATACGAGAGTTCTTGAACGAATTGAACGAAACGCGGTGCATTGGTGCGTTTCGCTTGCAAAACGTGAGAACAAGCAAGATTTCATCGTCCGGAAGTGTAACACGGCGTATCTCGGCCATTTCTCAACGGATTGGTGCGAATCAAGTGTCATACGCGTTTTTAGCGTCTAAAACAGACGGGGACCAAGTTTTCGACGCGAAACACTCGCGGATGTCCGAGATACGAGAGTTCTTGAACGAATTGAACGAAACGCGGTGCATCGTGCGGTTCGCTTGCAAAATGTGAGAACTAGCAAGATTTCATCGTCCGGAAGTGTAACACGGCGTATCGCGGCCATTTCTCAACGGATTGGTGCGAATCAAGTGTCATCCGCGTTTTTAGCGTCTAAAACAGACGGGGAACACGTTTTCGACGCGAAACACTCGCGGATGTCCGAGATACGAGAGTTCTTGAACGAATTGAACGAAACGCGGTGCATCGTGCTTTTCACTTGCAAAACGTGAGAACTAGCAAAATTTCATCGTCCGGAAGTGTAACACGGCGTATCTCGGCCATTTCTAAACGGATTCGTGCGAATCAAGTGTCATGCGCGTTTTTAGCGTCTAAAACAGACGGGGAACACGTTTTCGACGCGAAACACTCGCGGATGTCCGAGATACGAGAGTTCTTGAACGAATTGAACGAAACGCGGTGCATTGGTGCGTTTCGCTTGCAAAACGTGAGAACAAGCAAGATTTCATCGTCCGGAAGTGTAACACGGCGTATCTCGGCCATTTCTCAACGGATTGGTGCGAATCAAGTGTCATCCGCGTTTTTAGCGTCTAAAACAGACGGGGACCACGTTTTCGACGCGAAACACTCGCGGATGTCCGAGATACGAGAGTTCTTGAACGAATTGAATGAATTCATCGTCCGGAAGTGCAACACGGCGTATCTCGGCCATTTCTCAACGGATTCGTGCGAATCAAGTGTCATACGCGTTTTTAGAGTCTAAAACAGACGGGGACGACGTTTTCGACGCGAAACACTCGCGGATGTCCGAGATACGAGAGTTCTCGGACGAATTGAACGAATTCATCGTCCGGAAGTGCAACACGGCGTATCTCGGCCATTTCTCAACGGATTCGTGCGAATCAAGTGTCATACGCGTTTTTAGCGTCTAAAACAGACGGGGACCACGTTTTCGACGCGAAACACTCGCGGATGTCCGAGATACGAGGGTTCTTGAACGAATTGAACGAAACGCGGTGCATCGTGCGTTTCGCTTGCAAAACGTGAGAACTAGCAAGACTTCATCGTCCGGAAGTGTACCACGGCCTATCTCGGCCATTTCTCAACGGATTCGTGCGAATCAAGTGTCATACGCGTTTTTAGCGTCTAAAACAGACGGGGACCACGTTTTCGACGCGAAACACTCGCGGATGTCCGAGATACGAGAGTTCTTGAACGGATTGAACGAAACGCGGTGCATTGGTGCCTTTCGCTTGCAAAACGTGAGAACTAGCAAGATTTCATCGTCCGGAAGTGTAACACGGCGTATCTCGGCCATTTCTCAACGGATTCGTGCGAATCAAGTGTCATACGCGTTTTTAGCGTCTAAAACAGACGGGGACCACGTTTTCGACGCGAAACACTCGCGGATGTCCGAGATAGGAGAGTTCTTGAACGAATTGAACGAAACGCGGTGCATCGTGCGTTTCGCTTGCAAAACGTGAGAACAAGCAAGATTTCATCGTCCGGAAGTGTAACACGGCGTATCTCGGCCATTTCTCAACGAATTCGTGCGAATCAAGTGTCATTCGCGTTTTTAGCGTCTAAAACAGACGGGGACCACGTTTTCCACGCGAAATACTCGCGGATGTCCGAGATACGAGAGTTCTTGTACGAATTGAACGAAACGCGGTGCATCGTGCGGTTCGCTTGCAAAATGTGAGAACTAGCAAGATTTCATCGTCCGGAAGTGTAACAGGGCGTATCGCGGCCATTTCTCAACGGATTGGTGCGAATCAAGTGTCATCCGCGTTTTTAGCGTCTAAAACAGACGGGGACCACGTTTTCGACGCGAAAAACTCGCGGATGTCCGAGATACGAGAGTTCTTGAACGAATTGAACGAAACGCGGTGCATCGTGCTTTTCACTTGCAAAACGTGAGAACTAGCAAAATTTCATCGTCCGGAAGTGTAACACGGCGTATCTCGGCCATTTCTAAACGGATTCGTGCGAATCAAGTGTCATGCGCGTTTTTAGGGTCTAAAACAGACGGGGAACACGTTTTCGACGCGAAACACTCGCGGATGTCCGAGATACGAGAGTTCTTGAACGAATTGAACGAATTCATCGTCCGGAAGTGTAACACGGCGTATCGGGCCATTTCTCAACGCATTCGTGCGAATCAAGTGTCATACGCGTTTTTAGAGTCTAAAACAGACGGGGACGACGTTTTCGACGCGAAACACTCGCGGATGTCCGAGATACGAGAGTTCTCGGACGAATTGAACGAATTCATCGTCCGGAAGTGTAACACGGCGTATCACGGCCATTTCTCAACGGATTCGTGCGAATCAAGTGTCATACGCGTTTTTAGCGTCTAAAACAGACGGGGACCAAGTTTTCGACGCGAAACACTCGCGGATGTCCGATATACGAGAGTTCTTGAACGAATTGAACGAAACGCGGTGATATCGTGCGGTTCGCTTGCAAAATGTGAGAACTAGCAAGATTTCATCGTCCGGAAGTGTAACACGGCGTATCGCGGCCATTTCTCAACGTATTGGTGCGAATCAAGTGTCATCCGCGTTTTTAGCGTCTACAACAGACGGGGACCACGTTTTCGACGCGAAACACTCGCGGATGTCCGAGATACGAGAGTTCTTGAACGAATTGAACGAAACGCGGTGCATTGGTGCGTTTCGCTTGCAAAACGTGAGAACAAGCAAGATTTCATCGTCCGGAAGTGTAACACGGCGTATCTCGGCCATTTCTCAACGGATTCGTGCGAATCAAGTGTCATACGCGTTTTTAGCGACTAAAACAGACGGGGACCACGTTTTCGACGCGGAACACTCGCGGATGTCCGAGATAGGAGAGTTCTTGAACGAATTGAACGAAACGCGGTGCATCGTGCGTTTCGCTTGCAAAACGTGAGAACAAGCAAGATTTCATCGTCCGGAAGTGTAACACGGCGTATCTCGGCCATTTCTCAACGGATTCGTGCGAATCAAGTGTCATTCGCGTTTTTAGCGTCTAAAACAGACGGGGACCACGTTTTCGACGCGAAACACTCGCGGATGTCCGAGATACGAGAGTTCTTGAACGAATTGAACGAAACGCGGTGCATCGTGCGGTTCGCTTGCAAAATGTGAGAACTAGCAAGATTTCATCGGTCGGAAGTGTAACAGGGCGTATCGCGGCCATTTCTCAACGGATTGGTGCGAATCAAGTGTCATCCGCGTTTTTAGCGTCTAAAACAGACGGGGACCACGTTTTCGACGTGAAACACTCGCGGATGTCTGAGATACGAGAGTTCTTGAACGAATTGAACGAAACGCGGTGCATCGTGCTTTTCACTTGCAAAACGTGAGAACTAGCAAAATTTCATCGTCCGGAAGTGTAACACGGCGTATCTCGGCCATTTCTAAACGGATTCGTGCGAATCAAGTGTCATGCGCGTTTTTAGCGTCTAAAACAGACGGGGAACACGTTTTCGACGCGAAACACACGCGGATGTCCGAGATACGAGAGTTCTTGAACGAATTGAACGAATTCATCGTCCGGAAGTGTAACACGGCGTATCTGGGCCATTTCTCAACGCATTCGTGCGAATCAAGTGTCATACGCATTTTTAGAGTCTAAAACAGACGGGGACGACGTTTTCGACGCGAAACACTCGCGGATGTCCGAGATACGAGAGTTCTCGGACGAATTGAACGAATTCATCGTCCGGAAGTGTAACACGGCGTATCACGGCCATTTCTCAACGGATTCGTGCGAATCAAGTGTCATACGCGTTTTTAGCGTCTAAAACAGACGGGGACCAAGTTTTCGACGCGAAACACTCGCGGATGTCCGAGATACGAGAGTTATTGAACGAATTGAACGAAACGCGGTGCATCGTGCGGTTCGCTTGCAAAATGTGAGAACTAGCAAGATTTCATCGTCCGGAAGTGTAACACGGCGTATCGCGGCCATTTCTCAACGGATTGGTGCGAATCAAGTGTCATCCGCGTTTTTAGCGTCTAAAACAGACGGGGAACACGTTTTCGACGCGAAACACTCGCGGATGTCCGAGATACGAGAGTTCTTGAACGAATTGAACGAAACGCGGTGCATCGTGCTTTTCACTTGCAAAACGTGAGAACTAGCAAAATTTCATCGTCCGGAAGTGTAACACGGCGTATCTCGGCCATTTCTAAACGGATTCGTGCGAATCAAGTGTCATGCGCGTTTTTAGCGTCTAAAACAGACGGGGAACACGTTTTCGACGCGAAACACTCGCGGATGTCCGAGATACGAGAGTTCTTGAACGAATTGAACGAAACGCGGTGCATTGGTGCGTTTCGCTTGCAAAACGTGAGAACAAGCAAGATTTCATCGTCCGGAAGTGTAACACGGCGTATCTCGGCCATTTCTCAACGGATTGGTGCGAATCAAGTGTCATCCGCGTATTTAGCGTCTAAAACAGACGGGGACCACGTTTTCGACGCGAAACACTCGCGGATGTCCGAGATACGAGAGTTCTTGAACGAATTGAATGAATTCATCGTCCGGAAGTGCAACACGGCGTATCTCGGCCATTTCTCAACGGATTCGTCCGAATCAAGTGTCATACGCGTTTTTAGAGTCTAAAACAGATGGGGACGACGTTTTCGACGCGAAACACTCGCGGATGTCCGAGATACGAGAGTTCTCGGACGAATTGAACGAATTCATCGTCCGGAAGTGTAACACGGCGTATCTCGGCCATTTCTCAACGGATTCGTGCGAATCAAGTGTCATACGCGTTTTTAGCGTCTAAAACAGATGGGGACCACGTTTTCGACGCGAAACACTCGCGGATGTCCGAGATACGAGAGTTCTTGAACGAATTGAACGAAACGCGGTGCATTGGTGCGTTTCGCTTGCAAAACGTGAGAACTAGCAAAATTTCATCGTCCGGAAGTGTAACACGGCGTATCTCGGCCAGTTCTAAACGGATTCGTGCGAATCAAGTGTCATGCGCGTTTTTAGCGTCTAAAACAGACGGGGAACACGTTTTCGACGCGAAACACTCGCGGATGTCCGAGATACGAGAGTCCTTGAACGAATTGAACGAAACGCGGTGCATTGGTGCGTTTTGCTTGCAAAACGTGAGAACTAGCAACATTTCATCGTCCGGAAGTGTAACACGGCGTATCTCGGCCATTTCTCAACGGATTGGTGCGAATCAAGTGTCATCCGCGTTTTTAGCGTCTAAAACAGACGGGGACCACGTTTTCGACGCGAAACACTCGCGGATGTCCGAGATACGAGAGTTCTTGAACGAATTGAACGAAACGCGGTGCATCGTGCGGTTCGCTTGCAAAATGTGAGAACTAGCAAGATTTCATCGCCCGGAAGTGTAACAGGGCGTATCGCGGCCATTTCTCAACGGATTGGTGCGAATCAAGTGTCATCCGCGTTATTAGCGTCTAAAACAGACGGGGACCACGTTTTCGACGCGAAACACTCGCGGATGTCTGATATACGAGAGTTCTTGAACGAATTGAACGAAACGCGGTGCATCGTGCTTTTCACTTGCAAAACGTGAGAACTAGCAAAATTTCATCGTCCGGAAGTGTAACACGGCGTATCTCGGCCATTTCTAAACGGATTCGTGCGAATCAAGTGTCATGCGCGTTTTTAGCGTCTAAAACAGACGGGGAACACGTTTTCGACGCGAAACACTCGCGGATGTCCGAGATACGAGAGTTCTTGAACGAATTGAACGAATTCATCGTCCGGAAGTGTAACACGGCGTATCTGGGCCATTTCTCAACGCATTCGTGCGAATCAAGTGTCATACGCATTTTTAGAGTCTAAAACAGACGGGGACGACGTTTTCGACGCGAAACACTCGCGGATGTCCGAGATACGAGAGTTCTCGGACGAATTGAACGAATTCATCGTCCGGAAGTGTAACACGGCGTATCACGGCCATTTCTCAACGGATTCGTGCGAATCAAGTGTCATACGCGTTTTTAGCGTCTAAAACAGACGGGGACCAAGTTTTCGACGCGAAACACTCGCGGATGTCCGAGATACGAGAGTTCTTGAACGAATTGAACGAAACGCGGTGCATCGTGCGGTTCGCTTGCAAAATGTGAGAACTAGCAAGATTTCATCGTCCGGAAGTGTAACACTGCGTATCGCGGCCATTTCTCAACGGATTGGTGCGAATCAAGTGTCATCCGCGTTTTTAGCGTCTAAAACAGACGGGGAACACGTTTTCGACGCGAAACACTCGCGGATGTCCGAGATACGAGAGTTCTTGAACGAATTGAACGAAACGCGGTGCATCGTGCTTTTCACTTGCAAAACGTGAGAACTAGCAAAATTTCATCGTCCGGAAGTGTAACACGGCGTATCTCGGCCATTTCTAAACGGATTCGTGCGAATCAAGTGTCATGCGCGTTTTTAGCGTCTAAAACAGACGGGGAACACGTTTTCGACGCGAAACACTCGCGGATGTCCGAGATACGAGAGTTCTTGAACGAATTGAACGAAACGCGGTGCATTGGTGCGTTTCGCTTGCAAAACGTGAGAACAAGCAAGATTTCATCGTCCGGAAGTGTAACACGGCGTATCTCGGCCATTTCTCAACGGATTGGTGCGAATCAAGTGTCATCCGCGTTTTTAGCGTCTAAAACAGACGGGGACCACGTTTTCGACGCGAAACACTCGCGGATGTCCGAGATACGAGAGTTCTTGAACGAATTGAATGAATTCATCGTCCGGAAGTGCAACACGGCGTATCTCGGCCATTTCTCAACGGATTCGTGCGAATCAAGTGTCATACGCGTTTTTAGAGTCTAAAACAGACGGGGACGACGTTTTCGACGCGAAACACTCGCGGATGTCCGAGATACGAGAGTTCTCGGACGAATTGAACGAATTCATCGTCCGGAAGTGTAACACGGCGTATCTCGGCCATTTCTCAACGGATTCGTGCGAATCAAGTGTCATACGCGTTTTTAGCGTCTAAAACAGATGGGGACCACGTTTTCGACGCGAAACACTCGCGGATGTCCGAGATACGAGAGTTCTTGAACGAATTGAACGAAACGCGGTGCATTGGTGCGTTTCGCTTGCAAAACGTGAGAACTAGCAAAATTTCATCGTCCGGAAGTGTAACACGGCGTATCTCGGCCAGTTCTAAACGGATTCGTGCGAATCAAGTGTCATGCGCGTTTTTAGCGTCTAAAACAGACGGGGAACACGTTTTCGACGCGAAACACTCGCGGATGTCCGAGATACGAGAGTCCTTGAACGAATTGAACGAAACGCGGTGCATTGGTGCGTTTTGCTTGCAAAACGTGAGAACTAGCAACATTTCATCGTCCGGAAGTGTAACACGGCGTATCTCGGCCATTTCTCAACGGATTGGTGCGAATCAAGTGTCATCCGCGTTTTTAGCGTCTAAAACAGACGGGGACCACGTTTTCGACGCGAAACACTCGCGGATGTCCGAGATACGAGAGTTCTTGAACGAATTGAATGAATTCATCGTCCGGAAGTGCAACACGGCGTATCTCGGCCATTTCTCAACGGATTCGTGCGAATCAAGTGTCATACGCGTTTTTAGAGTCTAAAACAGACGGGGACGACGTTTTCGACGCGAAACACTCGCGGATGTCCGAGATACGAGAGTTCTCGGACGAATTGAACGAATTCATCGTCCGGAAGTGTAACACGGCGTATCTCGGCCATTTCTCAACGGATTCGTGCGAATCAAGTGTCATACGCGTTTTTAGCGTCTAAAACAGATGGGGACCACGT
This sequence comes from Priocnemis perturbator, assembly GCA_963942575.1. Taxonomy (NCBI): domain Eukaryota; kingdom Metazoa; phylum Arthropoda; class Insecta; order Hymenoptera; family Pompilidae; genus Priocnemis; species Priocnemis perturbator. The sequence goes on from CAWWDK010000257.1 coordinate 94,882, forward strand.
TTTCGACGCGAAACACTCGCGGATGTCCGAGATACGAGAGTTCTTGAACGAATTGAACGAAAGGCGGTGCATTGGTGCGTTTCGCTTGCAAAACGTGAGAACTAGCAAGATTTCATCGTCCGGAAGTGTAACACGGCGTATCTCGGCCATTTCTCAACGGATTGGTGCGAATCAAGTGGCATACGCGTTTTTAGCGTCTAAAACAGACGGGGACCACGTTTTCGACGCGAAACACTCGCGGATGTCCGAGATACGAGAGTTCTTGAACGAATTGAATGAATTCATCGTCCGGAAGTGCAACACGGCGTATCTCGGCCATTTCTCAACGGATTCGTGCGAATCAAGTGTCATACGCGTTTTTAGAGTCTAAAACAGACGGGGACGACGTTTTCGACGCGAAACACTCGCGGATGTCCGAGATACGAGAGTTCTCGGACGAATTGAACGAATTCATCGTCCGGAAGTGTAACACGGCGTATCTCGGCCATTTCTCAACGGATTCGTGCGAATCAAGTGTCATACGCGTTTTTAGCGTCTAAAACAGATGGGGACCACGTTTTCGACGCGAAACACTCGCGGATGTCCGAGATACGAGAGTTCTTGAACGAATTGAACGAAACGCGGTGCATTGGTGCGTTTCGCTTGCAAAACGTGAGAACTAGCAAGATTTCATCGTCCGGAAGTGTAACACGGCGTATCTCGGCCATTTCTCAACGGATTGGTGCGAATCAAGTGGCATACGCGTTTTTAGCGTCTAAAACAGACGGGGACCAAGTTTTCGACGCGAAACACTCGCGGATGTCCGAAATACGAGAGTTCTTGAACGAATTGAATGAATTTATCGTCCGGTAGTGCAACACGGCGTATCTCGGCCATTTCTCAACGGATTCGTGCGAATCAAGTGTCATACGCGTTTTTAGCTTTTAAAACGCACGGGGACCACGTTTTCGACGCGATACACTCGCGGATGTCCGAGATACGAGAGTTCTTGAACGAATTGAACGAATTCATCGTCCGGAAGTGTAACACGGCGTATCTCGGCCATTTCTCAACGGATTCGTGCGAATCAAGTGTCATACGCGTTTTTAGCGTCTAAAACAGACGGGGACCACGTTTTCGACGCGAAACACTCGCGGATGTCCGAGATACGAGGATTCTTGAACGAATTGAACGAAACGCGGTGCATTGGTGCGTTTCGCTTGCAAAACGTGAGAAATAGCAACATTTCATCGTCTGGAAGTGTAACACGGCGTATCTCGGCCATTTCTCAACGGATTCATGCGAATCAAGTGTAATACGCGTTTTTAGCGTCTAAAACAGACGGGGACCACGTTTTCGACGCGAAACAATCGCGGTTGTCCGAGATACGAGAGTTCTTGAACGAATTGAACGAATTCATCCTCCGGAAGTGTAACACGGCGTATCTCGGCCATTTCTCCACGGATTCGTATGAATCAAGTGTCATACGCGTTTTTAGCGTCTAAAACGGACGGGGACCGCGTTTTCGACGCGAAATACTCGCGTATGTCTGAGATACGAGAGTTTTTGAACCAATTGAACGAAACGCGGTGCATCGTGCGTTTCGCTTGCAAAACGTGAGAACTAGCAAGATTTCATCGTCCGGAAGTGTAACACGGCGTATCTCGGCCATTTCTCAACGGATTTGTGCGAATCAAGTGTCATCCGCGTTTTTAGCGTCTAAAACAGACGGGGACCACGTTTTTGACGCGAAACACTCGCGGATGTCCGAGATACGAGAGTTCTTGAACGAATTGAATGAATTCATCGTCCGGAAGTACAACACGGCGTATCTCGGCCATTTCTCAACGGATTCGTGCGAATCAAGTGTCATACGCGTTTTTAGCGTCTAAAACAGACGGGGACCACGTTTTCGACGCGAAACACTCGCGGATGTCCGAGATAGGAGAGTTCTTGAACGAATTGAACGAAACGCGGTGCATTGGTGCGTTTCGCTTGCAAAACGTGAGAACTACCAACATTTCATCGTCCGGAAGTGTAACACGGCGTATCTCGGCCATTTCTCAACGGATTGGTGCGAATCAAGTGTCATCCGCGTTTTTAGCGTCTAAAACAGACGGGGACCACGTTTTTGAAGCGAAACACTCGCGGATGTCCGAGATACGAGAGTTCTTGAACGAATTGAATGAATTCATCGTCCGGAAGTGCAACACGGCGTATCTCGGCCATTTCTCAACGGATTCGTGCGAATCAAGTGTCATACGCGTTTTTAGCGTCTAAAACAGACGGGGACCACGTTTTCGACGCGAAACACTCGCGGATGTCCGAGATAGGAGAGTTCTTGAACGAATTGAACGAAACGCGGTGCATCGTGCGTTTCGCTTGCAAAACGTGAGAACAAGCAAGATTTCATCGTCCGGAAGTGTAACACGGCGTATCTCGGCCATTTCTCAACGGATTCGTGCGGATCAAGTGTCATTCGCGTTTTTAGCGTCTAAAACAGACGGGGACCACGTTTTCGACGCGAAATACTCGCGGATGTCCGAGATACGAGAGTTCTTGAACGAATTGAACGAAACGCGGTGCATCGTGCGGTTCGCTTGCAAAATGTGAGAACTAGCAAGATTTCATCGTCCGGAAGTGTAACAGGGCGTATCGCGGCCATTTCTCAACGGATTGGTGCGAATCAAGTGTCATCCGCGTTTTTAGCGTTTAAAACAGACGGGGACCACGTTTTCGACGCGAAACACTCGCGGATGTCCGAGATACGAGAGTTGTTGAACGAATTGAACGAAACGCGGTGCATCGTGCTTTTCACTTGCAAAACGTGAGAACTAGCAAAATTTCATCGTCCGGAAGTGTAACACGGCGTACCTCGGCCATTTCTAAACGGATTCGTGCGAATCAAGTGTCATGCGCGTTTTTATCGTCTAAAACAGACGGGGAACACGTTTTCGACGCGAAACACTCGCGGATGTCCGAGATACGAGAGTTCTTGAACGAATTGAACGAATTCATCGTCCGGAAGTGTAACACGGCGTATCTCGGCCATTTCTCAACGCATTCGTGCGAATCAAGTGTCATACGCGTTTTTAGAGTCTAAAACAGACGGGGACGACGTTTTATACGCGAAACACTCGCGGATGTCCGAGTTACGAGAGTTCTCGGACGAATTGAACGAATTCATCGTCCGGAAGTGTAACACGGCGTATCACGGCCATTTCTCAACGGATTCGTGCGAATCAAGTGTCATACGCGTTTTTAGCGTCTAAAACAGGCGGGGACCAAGTTTTCGACGCGAAACACTCGCGGATGTCCGAGATACGAGAGTTCTTGAACGAATTGAACGAAACGCGGTGCATCGTGCGGTTCGCTTGCAAAATGTGAGAACTAGCAAGATTTCATCGTCCGGATGTGTAACACGGCGTATCGCGGCCATTTCTCAACGGATTGGTGCGAATCAAGTGTCATCCGCGTTTTTAGCGTCTAAAACAGACGGGGACCACGTTTTCGACGCGAAACACTCGCGGATGTCCGAGATACGAGAGTTCTTGAACGAATTGAACGAAACGCGGTGCATCGTGCTTTTCACTTGCAAAACGTGAGAACTAGCAAAATTTCATCGTCCGGAAGTGTAACACGGTGTATCTCGGCCATTTCTCAACGCATTCGTGCGAATCAAGTGTCATACGCGTTTTTAGAGTCTAAAATAGACGGGGACGACGTTTTCGACGCGAAACACTCGCGGATGTCCGAGATACGAGAGTTCTCGGACGAATTGAACGAATTCATCGTCCGGAAGTGTAACACGGCGTATCACGGCCATTTCTCAACGGATTCGTGCGAATCAAGTGTCATACGCGTTTTTAGCGTCTAAAACAGACGGGGACCAAGTTTTCGACGCGAAACACTCGCGGATGTCCGAGATACGAGAGTTCTTGAACGAATTGAACGAAACGCGGTGCATCGTGCGGTTCGCTTGCAAAATGTGAGAACTAGCAAGATTTCATCGTCCGGAAGTGTAGCACGGCGTATCTCGGCCATGTCTAAACGGATTCGTGCGAATCAAGTGTCATGCACGTTTTTAGCGTATAAAACATACGGGGACCACGTTTTCGACGCGAAACAATCGCGGATGTCCGAGATACGAGAGTTCTTGAACGAATTGAACGAAACGCGGTGCATCGTGCTTTTCACTTGCAAAACGTGAGAACTAGCAAGATTTCATCGTCCGGAAGTGTAACACGGCGTATCTCGGCCATTTCTCAACGGATTGGTGCGAATCAAGTGTCATCCGCGTTTTTAGCGTCTAAAACAGACGGGGACCACGTTTTCGACGCGAAACACTCGCGGATGTCCGAGATACGAGAGTTCTTGAACGAATTGAATGAATTCATCGTCCGGAAGTGCAACACGGCGTATCTCGGCCATTTCTCAACGGATTCGTGCGAATCAAGTGTCATTCGCGTTTTTAGCGTCTAAAACAGACGGGGAACACGTTTTCGACGCGAAACACTCGCGGATGTCCGAGATACGAGAGTTCTTGAACGAATTGAACGAATTCATCGTCCGGAAGTGTAACACGGCGTATCTGGGCCATTTCTCAACGCATTCGTGCGAATCAAGTGTCATACGCGTTTTTAGAGTCTAAAACAGACGGGGACCAAGTTTTCGACGCGAAACACTCGCGGATGTCCGAGATACGAGAGTTCTTGAACGAATTGAACGAAACGCGGTGCATCGTGCGGTTCGCTTGCAAAATGTGAGAACTAGCAAGATTTCATCGTCCGGAAGTGTAACACGGCGTATCGCGGCCATTTCTCAACGGATTTGTGCGAATCAAGTGTCATCCGCGTTTTTAGCGTCTAAAACAGACGGGGAACACGTTTTCGACGCGAAACACTCGCGGATGTCCGAGATACGAGAGTTCTTGAACGAATTGAACGAAACGCGGTGCATCGTGCTTTTCACTTGCAAAACGTGAGAACTAGCAAAATTTCATCGTCCGGAAGTGTAACACGGCGTATCTCGGCCATTTCTAAACGGATTCGTGCGAATCAAGTGTCATGCGCGTTTTTAGCGTCTAAAACAGACGGGGAACACGTTTTCGACGCGAAACACTCGCGGATGTCCGAGATACGAGAGTTCTTGAACGAATTGAACGAAACGCGGTGCATTGGTGCGTTTCGCTTGCAAAACGTGAGAACAAGCAAGATTTCATCGTCCGGAAGTGTAACACGGCGTATCTCGGCCATTTCTCAACGGATTGGTGCGAATCAAGTGTCATCCGCGTTTTTAGCGTCTAAAACAGACGGGGACCACGTTTTCGACGCGAAACACTCGCGGATGTCCGAGATACGAGAGTTCTTGAACGAATTGAATGAATTCATCGTCCGGAAGTGCAACACGGCGTATCTCGGCCATTTCTCAACGGATTCGTCCGAATCAAGTGTCATACGCGTTTTTAGAGTCTAAAACAGACGGGGACCACGTTTTCGACGCGAAACACTCGCGGATGTCCGAGATACGAGAGTTCTTGAACGAATTGAACGAAACGCGGTGCATTGGTGCGTTTCGCTTGCAAAACGTGAGAACTAGCAAAATTTCATCGTCCGGAAGTGTAACACGGCGTATCTCGGCCAGTTCTAAACGGATTCGTGCGAATCAAGTGTCATGCGCGTTTTTAGCGTCTAAAACAGACGGGGACCACGTTTTCGACGCGAAACACTCGCGGATGTCCGAGATACGAGAGTTCTTGAACGAATTGAACAAAACGCGGTGCATCGTGCGGTTCGCTTGCAAAATGTGAGAACTAGCAAGATTTCATCGCCCGGAAGTGTAACAGGGCGTATCGCGGCCATTTCTCAACGGATTGGTGCGAATCAAGTGTCATCCGCGTTTTTAGCGTCTAAAACAGACGGGGACCACGTTTTCGACGTGAAACACTCGCGGATGTCTGAGATACGAGAGTTCTTGAACGAATTGAAAGAAACGCGGTGCATCGTGCTTTTCACTTGCAAAACGTGAGAACTAGCAAAATTTCATCGTCCGGAAGTGTAACACGGCGTATCTCGGCCATTTCTAAACGGATTCGTGCGAATCAAGTGTCATGCGCGTTTTTAGCGTCTAAAACAGACGGGGAACACGTTTTCGACGCGAAACACACGCGGATGTCCGAGATACGAGAGTTCTTGAACGAATTGAACGAATTCATCGTCCGGAAGTGTAACACGGCGTATCTGGGCCATTTCTCAACGCATTCGTGCGAATCAAGTGTCATACGCATTTTTAGAGTCTAAAACAGACGGGGACGACGTTTTCGACGCGAAACACTCGCGGATGTCCGAGATACGAGAGTTCTCGGACGAATTGAACGAATTCATCGTCCGGAAGTGTAACACGGCGTATCACGGCCATTTCTCAACGGATTCGTGCGAATCAAGTGTCATACGCGTTTTTAGCGTCTAAAACAGACGGGGACCAAGTTTTCGACGCGAAACACTCGCGGATGTCCGAGATACGAGAGTTCTTGAACGAATTGAACGAAACGCGGTGCATCGTGCGGTTCGCTTGCAAAATGTGAGAACTAGCAAGATTTCATCGTCCGGAAGTGTAACACGGCGTATCGCGGCCATTTCTCAACGGATTGGTGCGAATCAAGTGTCATCCGCGTTTTTAGCGTCTAAAACAGACGGGGAACACGTTTTCGACGCGAAACACTCGCGGATGTCCGAGATACGAGAGTTCTTGAACGAATTGAACGAAACGCGGTGCATCGTGCTTTTCACTTGCAAAACGTGAGAACTAGCAAAATTTCATCGTCCGGAAGTGTAACAGGGCGTATCGCGGCCATTTCTCAACGGATTGGTGCGAATCAAGTGTCATCCGCGTTTTTAGCGTCTAAAACAGACGGGGACCACGTTTTCGACGTGAAACACTCGCGGATGTCTGAGATACGAGAGTTCTTGAACGAATTGAACGAAACGCGGTGCATCGTGCTTTTCACTTGCAAAACGTGAGAACTAGCAAAATTTCATCGTCCGGAAGTGTAACACGGCGTATCTCGGCCATTTCTAAACGGATTCGTGCGAATCAAGTGTCATGCGCGTTTTTAGCGTCTAAAACAGACGGGGAACACGTTTTCGACGCGAAACACACGCGGATGTCCGAGATACGAGAGTTCTTGAACGAATTGAACGAATTCATCGTCCGGAAGTGTAACACGGCGTATCTCGGCCATTTCTCAACGGATTCGTGCGAATCAAGTGTCATACGCGTTTTTAGCGTCTAAAACAGACGGGGACCACGTTTTCGACGCGAAACACTCGCGGATGTCCGAGATAGGAGAGTTCTTGAACGAATTGAACGAAACGCGGTGCATCGTGCGTTTCGCTTGTAAAACGTGAGAACAAGCAAGATTTCATCGTCCGGAAGTGTAACACGGCGTATCTCGGCCATTTCTCAACGGATTCGTGCGGATCAAGTGTCATTCGCGTTTTTAGCGTCTAAATCAGACGGGGACCACGTTTTCGACGCGAAATACTCGCGGATGTCCGAGATACGAGAGTTCTTGAACGAATTGAACGAAACGCGGTGCATCGTGCGGTTCGCTTGCAAAATGTGAGAACTAGCAAGATTTCATCGTCCGGAAGTGTAACAGGGCGTATCGCGGCCATTTCTCAACGGATTGGTGCGAATCAAATGTCATCCGCGTTTTTAGCGTTTAAAACAGATGGGGACCACGTTTTCGACGCGAAACACTCGCGGATGTCCGAGATACGAGAGTTGTTGAACGAATTGAACGAAACGCGGTGCATCGTGCTTTTCACTTGCAAAACGTGAGAACTAGCAAAATTTCATCGTCCGGAAGTGTAACACGGCGTATCTCGGCCATTTCTAAACGGATTCGTGCGAATCAAGTGTCATGCGCGTTTTTATCGTCTAAAACAGACGGGGAACACGTTTTCGACGCGAAACACTCGCGGATGTCCGAGATATGAGAGTTCTTGAACGAATTGAACGAATTCATCGTCCGGAAGTGTAACACGGCGTATCTCGGCCATTTCTCAACGCATTCGTGCGAATCAAGTGTCATACGCGTTTTTAGAGTCTAAAACAGACGGGGACGACGTTTTCTACGCGAAACACTCGCGGATGTCCGAGATACGAGAGTTCTCGGACGAATTGAACGAATTCATCGTCCGGAAGTGTAACACGGCGTATCACGGCCATTTCTCAACGGATTCGTGCGAATCAAGTTTCATACGCGTTTTTAGCGTCTAAAACAGGCGGGGACCAAGTTTTCGACGCGAAACACTCGCGGATGTCCGAGATACGAGAGTTCTTGAACGAATTGAACGAAACGCGGTGCATCGTGCGGTTCGCTTGCAAAATGTGGGAACTAGCAAGATTTCATCGTCCGGATGTGTAACACGGCGTATCGCGGCCATTTCTCAACGGATTGGTGCGAATCAAGTGTCATCCGCGTTTTTAGCGTCTAAAACAGACGGGGAACACGTTTTCGACGCGAAACACTCGCGGATGTCCGAGATACGAGAGTTCTTGAACGAATTGAACGAAACGCGGTGCATCGTGCTTTTCACTTGCAAAACGTGAGAACTAGCAAAATTTCATCGTCCGGAAGTGTAACAGGGCGTATCGCGGCCATTTCTCAACGGATTGGTGCGAATCAAGTGTCATCCGCGTTTTTAGCGTCTAAAACAGACGGGGACCACGTTTTCGACGTGAAACACTCGCGGATGTCTGAGATACGAGAGTTCTTGAACGAATTGAACGAAACGCGGTGCATCGTGCTTTTCACTTGCAAAACGTGAGAACTAGCAAAATTTCATCGTCCGGAAGTGTAACACGGCGTATCTCGGCCATTTCTAAACGGATTCGTGCGAATCAAGTGTCATGCGCGTTTTTAGCGTCTAAAACAGACGGGGAACACGTTTTCGACGCGAAACACACGCGGATGTCCGAGATACGAGAGTTCTTGAACGAATTGAACGAATTCATCGTCCGGAAGTGTAACACGGCGTATCTGGGCCATTTCTCAACGCATTCGTGCGAATCAAGTGTCATACGCATTTTTAGAGTCTAAAACAGACGGGGACGACGTTTTCGACGCGAAACACTCGCGGATGTCCGAGATACGAGAGTTCTCGGACGAATTGAACGAATTCATCGTCCGGAAGTGTAACACGGCGTATCACGGCCATTTCTCAACGGATTCGTGCGAATCAAGTGTCATACGCGTTTTTATCGTCTAAAACAGACGGGGACCAAGTTTTCGACGCGAAACACTCGCGGATGTCCGAGATAGGAGAGTTCTTGAACGAATTGAACGAAACGCGGTGCATCGTGCGTTTCGCTTGCAAAACGTGAGAACAAGCAAGATTTCATCGTCCGGAAGTGTAACACGGCGTATCTCGGCCATTTCTCAACGGATTCGTGCGGATCAAGTGTCATTCGCGTTTTTAGCGTCTAAATCAGACGGGGACCACGTTTTCGACGCGAAATACTCGCGGATGTCCGAGATACGAGAGTTCTTGAACGAATTGAACGAAACGCGGTGCATCGTGCGGTTCGCTTGCAAAATGTGAGAACTAGCAAGATTTCATCGTCCGGAAGTGTAACAGGGCGTATCGCGGCCATTTCTCAACGGATTGGTGCGAATCAAATGTCATCCGCGTTTTTAGCGTTTAAAACAGATGGGGACCACGTTTTCGACGCGAAACACTCGCGGATGTCCGAGATACGAGAGTTGTTGAACGAATTGAACGAAACGCGGTGCATCGTGCTTTTCACTTGCAAAACGTGAGAACTAGCAAAATTTCATCGTCCGGAAGTGTAACACGGCGTATCTCGGCCATTTCTAAACGGATTCGTGCGAATCAAGTGTCATGCGCGTTTTTATCGTCTAAAACAGACGGGGAACACGTTTTCGACGCGAAACACTCGCGGATGTCCGAGATATGAGAGTTCTTGAACGAATTGAACGAATTCATCGTCCGGAAGTGTAACACGGCGTATCTCGGCCATTTCTCAACGCATTCGTGCGAATCAAGTGTCATACGCGTTTTTAGAGTCTAAAACAGACGGGGACGACGTTTTCTACGCGAAACACTCGCGGATGTCCGAGATACGAGAGTTCTCGGACGAATTGAACGAATTCATCGTCCGGAAGTGTAACACGGCGTATCACGGCCATTTCTCAACGGATTCGTGCGAATCAAGTTTCATACGCGTTTTTAGCGTCTAAAACAGGCGGGGACCAAGTTTTCGACGCGAAACACTCGCGGATGTCCGAGATACGAGAGTTCTTGAACGAATTGAACGAAACGCGGTGCATCGTGCGGTTCGCTTGCAAAATGTGGGAACTAGCAAGATTTCATCGTCCGGATGTGTAACACGGTGTATCTCGGCCATTTCTCAACGCATTCGTGCGAATCAAGTGTCATACGCGTTTTTAGAGTCTAAAATAGACGGGGACGACGGTTTCGACGCGAAACACTCGCGGATGTCCGAGATACGAGAGTTCTCGGACGAATTGAACGAATTCATCGTCCGGAAGTGTAACACGGCGTATCACGGCCATTTCTCAACGGATTCGTGCGAATCAAGTGTCATACGCGTTTTTAGCGTCTAAAACAGACGGGGACCAAGTTTTCGACGCGAAACACTCGCGGATGTCCGAGATACGAGAGTTCTTGAACGAATTGAACGAAACGCGGTGCATCGTGCGGTTCGCTTGCAAAATGTGAGAACTAGCAAGATTTCATCGTCCGGAAGTGTAACACGGCGTATCTCGGCCATGTCTAAACGGATTCGTGCGAATCAAGTGTCATGCGCGTTTTTAGCGTATAAAACATACGGGGACCACGTTTTCGACGCGAAACACTCGCGGATGTCCGAGATACGAGAGTTCTTGAACGAATTGAATGAATTCATCGTCCGGAAGTGCAACACGGCGTATCTCGGCCATTTCTCAACGGATTCGTGCGAATCAAGTGTCATACGCGTTTTTAGAGTCTAAAACAGACGGGGACGACGTTTTCGACGCGAAACACTCGCGGATGTCCGAGATACGAGAGTTCTCGGACGAATTGAACGAAACGCGGTGCATCGTGCGGTTCGCTTGCATAATGGGAGAACTAGCAAGATTTCATCGTCCGGAAGTGTAACAGGGCGTATCGCGGCCATTTCTCAACGGATTGGTGCGAATCAAGTGTCATCCGCGTTTTTAGCGTCTAAAACAGACGGGGACCACGTTTTCGACGCGAAAAACTCGCGGATGTCCGAGATACGAGAGTTCTTGAACGAATTGAACGAATTCATCGTCCGGAAGTGTAACACGGCGTATCTCGGCCATTTCTCAACGCATTCGTGCGAATCAAGTGTCATACGCGTTTTTAGAGTCTAAAACAGACGGGGACGACGTTTTCTACGCGAAACACTTGCGGATGTCCGAGATACGAGAGTTCTCGGACGAATTGAACGAATTCATCGTCCGGAAGTGTAACACGGCGTATCACGGCCATTTCTCAACGGATTCGTGCGAATCAAGTGTCATACGCGTTTTTAGCGTCTAAAACGCACGGGGACCACGTTTTCGACGCGATACACTCGCGGATGTCCGAGATACGAGAGTTCTTGAACGAATTGAACGAATTCATCGTCCGGAAGTGTAACACGGCGTATCTCGGCCATTTCTAAACGGATTCGTGCGAATCAAGTGTCATGCGCGTTTTTAGCGTCTAAAACAGACGGGGACCACGTTTTAGACGCGAAACACTCGCGGATGTCCGAGATACGAGAGTTCTTGAACGAATTGAACGAAACGCGGTGCATCGTGCGGTTCGCTTGCAAAATGTGAGAACTAGCAAGATTTCATCGTCCGGAAGTGTAACACGGCGTATCTCGGCCATTTCTCAACGGATTGGTGCGAATCAAGTGTCATCCGCGTTTTTAGCGTCTAAAACAGACGGGGACCACGTTTTTGACGCGAAACACTCGCGGATGTCCGAGATACGAGAGTTCTTGAACGAATTGAATGAATTCATCGTCCGGAAGTGCAACACGGCGTATCTCGGCCATTTCTCAACGGATTCGTGCGAATCAAGTGTCACATGCGTTTTTAGAGTCTAAAACAGACGGGGACGACGTTTTCGACGCGAAACACTCGCGGATGTCCGAGATACGAGAGTTCTCGGACGAATTGAACGAATTCATCGTCCGGAAGTGTAACACGGCGTATCTCGGCCATTTCTCAACGGATTCGTGCGAATCAAGTGTCATACGCGTTTTTAGCGTCTAAAACAGATGGGGACCACGTTTTCGACGCGAAACACTCGCGGATGTCCGAGATACGAGAGTTCTTGAACGAATTGTACGAAACGCGGTGCATCGTGCGGTTCGCTTGCAAAATGTGAGAACTAGCAAGATTTCATCGTCCGGTAGTGTAACAGGGCGTATCGCGGCCATTTCTCAACGGATTGGTGCGAATCAAGTGTCATCCGCATTTTTAGCGTCTAAAACAGACGGGGACCACGTTTTCGACGCGAAACACTCCCGGATGTCCGAGATACGAGAGTTCTTGAACGAATTGAACGAAACGCGGTGCATCGTGCTTTTCACTTGCAAAACGTGAGAACTAGCAAAATTTCATCGTCCGGAAGTGTAACACGGCGTATCTCGGCCATTTCTAAACGAATTCGTGCGAATCAAGTGTCATGCGCGTTTTTAGCGTCTAAAACAGACGGGGAACACGTTTTCGACGCGAAACACTCGCGGATGTCCGAGATACGAGAGTTCTTGAACGAATTGAACGAATTCATCGTCCGGAAGTGTAACACGGCGTATCTCGGCCATTTCTCAACGGATTCGTGCGAATCAAGTGTCATACGCGTTTTTAGCGTCTAAAACAGACGGGGACCACGTTTTCGACGCGAAACACTCGCGGATGTCCGAGATACGAGAGTTCTCGGACGAATTGAACGAATTCATCGTCCGGAAGTGTAACACGGCGTATCTCGGCCATTTCTCCAAGGATTCGTGCGAATCAAGTGTCATACGCGTTTTTAGCGTCTAAAACAGACGGGGACCACGTTTTCGACGCGAAACACTCGCGGATGTCCGAGATACGAGAGTTCTCGGACGAATTGAACGAATTCATCGTCCGGAAGTGTAACACGGCGTATCTCGGCCATTTCTCAACGGATTCGTGCGAATCAAGTGTCATACGCGTTTTTAGCGTCTAAAACAGATGGGGACCACGTTTTCGACGCGAAACACTCGCGGATGTCCGAGATACGAGAGTTCTTGAACGAATTGAACGAAACGCGGTGCATCGTGCGGTTCGCTTGCAAAATGTGAGAACTAGCAAAATTTCATCGTCCGGAAGTGTAACACGGCGTATCTCGGCCATTTCTAAACGGATTCGTGCGAATCAAGTGTCATGCGCGTTTTTAGCGTCTAAAACAGACGGGGAACACGTTTTCGACGCGAAACACTCGCGGATGTCCGAGATACGAGAGTTCTTGAACGAATTGAACGAATTCATCGTCCGGAAGTGTAACACGGCGTATCTCGGCCATTTCTCAACGCATTCGTGCGAATCAAGTGTCATACGCGTTTTTAGAGTCTAAAACAGACGGGGACGACGTTTTCGACGCGAAACACTCGCGGATGTCCGAGATACGAGAATTCTCGGACGAAATGAACGAATTCATCGTCCGGAAGTGTAACACGGCGTATCTCGGCCATTTCTCAACGGATTCGTGCGAATCAAGTGTCATACGCGTTTTTAGCGTCTAAAACAGATGGGGACCACGTTTTCGACGCGAAACACTCGCGGATGTCCGAGATACGAGAGTTCTTGAACGAATTGAATGAATTCATCGTCCGGAAGTGCAACACGGCGTATCTCGGCCATTTCTCAACGGATTCGTGCGAATCAAGTGTCATACGCGTTTTTAGAGTCTAAAACAGACGGGGACGACGTTTTCGACGCAAAACACTCGCGGATGTCCGAGATACGAGAGTTCTCGGACGAATTAAACGAATTCATCGTCCGGAAGTGTAACACGGCGTATCTCGGCCATTTCTCAACGGATTGGTGCGAATCAAGTGTCATACGCGTTTTTATCGTCTAAAACAGACGGGGACCAAGTTTTCGACGCGAAATACTCGCGGATGTCCGAGATACGAGAGTTCATGAACGATTTGAACGAAACGCGGTGCATCGTGCGGTTCGCTTGCAAAATGTGAGAACTAGCAAGATTTCATCGTCCGCAAGTGTAACAGGGCGTATCGCGGCCATTTCTCAACGGATTGGTGCGAATCAAGTGTCATCCGCGTTTTTAGCGTCTAAAACAGACGGGGACCACGTTTTCGACGTGAAACACTCGCGGATGTCCGAGATACGAGAGTTCTTGAACGAATTGAACGAATTCATCGTCCGGAAGTGTAACACGGCGTATCTCGGCCATTTCTAAACGGATTCGCGCGAATCAAGTGTCATGCGCGTTTTTAGCGTATAAAACAGACGGGGACCACGTTTTCGACGCGAAACACTCGCGGATGTCCGAGATACGAGAGTTCTTGAACGAATTGAACGAAACGCTGTGCATTGGTGCGTTTCGCTTGCAAAACGTGAGAACTACCAACATTTCATCGTCCGGAAGTGTAACACGGCGTATCTCGGCCATTTCTCAACGGATTGGTGCGAATCAAGTGTCATCCGCGTTTTTAGCGTCTAAAACAGACGGGGACCACGTTTTCGACGCGAAACACTCGCGGATGACCGAGATACGAGAGTTCTTGGACGAATTGAACGAATTCATCGTCCGGAAATGTAACACGGCGTATCTCGGCCATTTCTCAACGTATTCGTGCGAATCAAGTGTCATACGCGTTTTTAGCGTCTAAAACAGACGGGGACTACGTTTTCGGCGCGAAACACTCGCGGATGTCCGAGATACGAGAGTTCTTGAATGAATTGCACGAATTCATCGTCCGGAAGTGTAACACGGCGTATCTCGGCCATTTCTCCAAGGATTCGTGCGAATCAAGTGTCATACGCGTTTTTAGCGTCTAAAACAGACGGGGACCACGTTTTCGACGCGAAATACTCGCGGATGTCAGAGATCCGAGAGTTCTTGAACGAATTGAACGAATTCATCGTCCGGAAGTGTAACACGGCGTATCTCGGCCATTTCTCAACGGATTCATGCGAATCAAGTGTAATACGCGTTTTTAGCGTCTAAAACAGACGGGGACCACGTTTTCGACGCGAAACACTCGCGGATTTCCGAGATACGAGAGTTCTTGAACGAATTGAACGAAACGCGGTGCATCGTGCTTTTCGCTTGCAAAACGTGAGAACTAGCAAAATTTCATCGTCCGGAAGTGTAACACGGCGTATCTCGGCCATTTCTAAACGGATTCGTCCGAATCAAGTGTCATGCCCGTTTTTAGCGTCTAAAACAGACGGGGAACACGGTTTCGACGCGAAACACTCGCGGATGTCCGAGATACGAGAGTTCTTGAATGAATTGCACGAATTCATCGTCCGGAAGTGTAACACGGCGTATCTCGGCCATTTCTCCAAGGATTCGTGCGAATCAAGTGTCATACGCGTTTTTAGCGTCTAAAACAGACGGGCACCACGTTTTCGACGCGAAATACTCGCGGATGTCAGAGATCCGAGAGTTCTTGAACGAATTGAACGAATTCATCGTCCGGAAGTGTAACACGGCGTATCTCGGCCATTTCTCAACGGATTCATGCGAATCAAGTGTAATACGCGTTTTTAGCGTCTAAAACAGACGGGGACCACGTTTTCGACGCGAAACACTCGCGGATTTCCGAGATACGAGAGTTCTTGAACGAATTGAACGAAACGCGGTGCATCGTGCTTTTCGCTTGCAAAACGTGAGAACTAGCAAAATTTCATCGTCCGGAAGTGTAACACGGCGTATCTCGGCCATTTCTAAACGGATTCGTCCGAATCAAGTGTCATGCCCGTTTTTAGCGTCTAAAACAGACGGGGAACACGGTTTCGACGCGAAACACTCGCGGATGTCCGAGATACGAGAGTTCTTGAACGAATTGAACGAAACGAGGTGCATTGGTGCGTTTCGCTTGCAAAACGTGAGAACTAGTAACATTTGATCGTCCGGAAGTGTAACACCGCGTATCTCGGCCATTTCTCAACGGATTGGTGCGAATCAAGTGTCATCCGCGTTTTTAGCGTCTAAAACGCACGGCGACCACGTTTTCGACGCGATACACTCGCGGACGTCCGAGATACGAGAGTTCTTGAACGAATTGAACGAATTCATCGTCCGGAAGTGTAACACGGCGTATCTCGGCCATTTCTCAACGGATTCGTGCGAATCAAGTGTCATACGTGTTTTTTGAGTCTAAAACAGACGGGGACGACGTTTTCGACGCGAAACACTCGCGGATGTCCGAGATACGAGAGTTCTCGGACGAATTGAACGAATTCATCGTCCGGAAGTGTAGCACGGCGTATCACGGCCATTTCTCAACGGATTCGTGCGAATCAAGTGTCATACGCGTTTTTAGCGTCTAAAACAGACGGGGACTACGTTTTCGGCGCGAAACACTCGCGGATGTCCGAGATACGAGAGTTCTTGAATGAATTGAACGAATTCATCGTCTGGAAGTGTAACACGGCGTATCTCGGCCAATTCTCCAAGTATTTGTGCGAATCAAGTGTCATACGCGTTTTTAGCGTCTAAAACAGACGGCGACCACGTTTTCGACGCGAAATACTCCCGGATGTCAGAGATCCGAGAGTTCTTGAACGATTTGAACGAAATGCGGTGCATCGTGCCGTTCGCTTGCAAAACGTGAGAACAAGCAAGATTTCATCGTCCGGAAGTGTAACACGGCGTATCTCGGCCATTTCTCAACGGATTCGTGCGAATCAAGTGTCATACGCGTTTTTAGCGTCTAAAACGGACGGGGACCGCGTTTTCGACGCGAAATACTCGCGGATGTCCGAGATGCGAGAGTTCTTGAACGATTTGAACGAAATGCGGTGCATCGTGCGGTTCGCTTGCAAAACGTGAGAACAAGCAAGATTTCATCGTCCGGAAGTGTAACACGGCGTATCTCGGCCATTTCTAAACGGATTCGTGCGAATCAAGTGTCATGCGCGTTTTTAGCGTCTAAAACAGACGGGGAACACGGTTTCGACGCGAAACACTCGCGGATGTCCGAGATACGAGAGTTCTTGAACGAATTGAACGAAACGAGGTGCATTGGTGCGTTTCGCTTGCAAAACGTGAGAACTAGTAACATTTGATCGTCCGGAAGTGTAACACCGCGTATCTCGGCCATTTCTCAACGGATTGGTGCGAATCAAGTGTCATCCGCGTTTTTAGCGTCTAAAACGCACGGCGACCACGTTTTCGACGCGATACACTCGCGGATGTCCGAGATACTTGAGTTCTTGAACGAATTGAACGAATTCATCGTCCGGAAGTGTAACACGGCGTATCTCGGCCATTTCTCAACGGATTCGTGCGAATCAAGTGTCATACGCGTTTTTAGCGTCTAAAACAGACGGGGACCACGTTTTCGACGCGAAACAATCGCGGTTGTCCGATATACGAGAGTTCTTGAACGAATTGAACGACTTCATCGTCCGGAAGTTTAACACGGCGTATCTCGGCCATTTCTCAACGGATTCGTGCGAATCAAGTGTCATTCGCGTTTTTAGCGTTTAAAACAGACGGGGACCACGCTTTCGACGCGAAATACTCGCGGATGTCCGAGATACAAGAGTTCTTGAACGAATTGAACGGACCGCGGTGCATCGTGCTTTTCGCTTGCAAAACGTGAGAACTAGCAAAATTTCATCGTCCGGAAGTGTAACACGGCGTATCTCGGCCAGTTCTAAACGGATTCGTGCGAATCAAGTGTCATGCGCGTTTTTAGCGTCTAAAACAGACGGGGAACACGTTTTCGACGCGAAACACTCGCGGATGTCCGAGATACGAGAGTCCTTGAACGAATTGAACGAAACGCGGTGCATTGGTGCGTTTTGCTTGCAAAACGTGAGAACTAGCAACATTTCATCGTCCGGAAGTGTAACACGGCGTATCTCGGCCATTTCTCAACGGATTGGTGCGAATCAAGTGTCATCCGCGTTTTTAGCGTCTAAAACAGACGGGGACCACGTTTTCGACGCGAAACACTCGCGGATGTCCGAGATACGAGAGTTCTTGAACGAATTGAATGAATTCATCGTCCGGAAGTGCAACACGGTGTATCTCGGCCATTTCTCAACGGATTCGTGCGAATCAAGTGTCATACGCGTTTTTAGAGTCTAAAACAGACGGGGACGACGTTTTCGACGCGAAACACTCGCGGATGTCCGAGATACGAGAGTTCTCGGACGAATTGAACGAATTCATCGTCCGGAAGTGTAACACGGCGTATCTCGGCCATTTCTCAACGGATTCGTGCGAATCAAGTGTCATACGCGTTTTTAGCGTCTAAAACAGATGGGGACCACGTTTTCGACGCGAAACACTCGCGGATGTCCGAGATACGAGAGTTCTTGAACGAATTGAACGAAAGGCGGTGCATTGGTGCGTTTCGCTTGCAAAACGTGAGAACTAGCAAGATTTCATCGTCCGGAAGTGTAACACGGCGTATCTCGGCCATTTCTCAACGGATTGGTGCGAATCAAGTGGCATACGCGTTTTTAGCGTCTAAAACAGACGGGGACCACGTTTTCGACGCGAAACACTCGCGGATGTCCGAGATACGAGAGTTCTTGAACGAATTGAATGAATTCATCGTCCGGAAGTGCAACACGGCGTATCTCGGCCATTTCTCAACGGATTCGTGCGAATCAAGTGTCATACGCGTTTTTAGAGTCTAAAACAGACGGGGACGACGTTTTCGACGCGAAACACTCGCGGATGTCCGAGATACGAGAGTTCTCGGACGAATTGAACGAATTCATCGTCCGGAAGTGTAACACGGCGTATCTCGGCCATTTCTCAACGGATTCGTGCGAATCAAGTGTCATACGCGTTTTTAGCGTCTAAAACAGATGGGGACCACGTTTTCGACGCGAAACACTCGCGGATGTCCGAGATACGAGAGTTCTTGAACGAATTGAACGAAACGCGGTGCATTGGTGCGTTTCGCTTGCAAAACGTGAGAACTAGCAAGATTTCATCGTCCGGAAGTGTAACACGGCGTATCTCGGCCATTTCTCAACGGATTGGTGCGAATCAAGTGGCATACGCGTTTTTAGCGTCTAAAACAGACGGGGACCAAGTTTTCGACGCGAAACACTCGCGGATGTCCGAAATACGAGAGTTCTTGAACGAATTGAATGAATTTATCGTCCGGTAGTGCAACACGGCGTATCTCGGCCATTTCTCAACGGATTCGTGCGAATCAAGTGTCATACGCGTTTTTAGCTTTTAAAACGCACGGGGACCACGTTTTCGACGCGATACACTCGCGGATGTCCGAGATACGAGAGTTCTTGAACGAATTGAACGAATTCATCGTCCGGAAGTGTAACACGGCGTATCTCGGCCATTTCTCAACGGATTCGTGCGAATCAAGTGTCATACGCGTTTTTAGCGTCTAAAACAGACGGGGACCACGTTTTCGACGCGAAACACTCGCGGATGTCCGAGATACGAGGATTCTTGAACGAATTGAACGAAACGCGGTGCATTGGTGCGTTTCGCTTGCAAAACGTGAGAAATAGCAACATTTCATCGTCTGGAAGTGTAACACGGCGTATCTCGGCCATTTCTCAACGGATTCATGCGAATCAAGTGTAATACGCGTTTTTAGCGTCTAAAACAGACGGGGACCACGTTTTCGACGCGAAACAATCGCGGTTGTCCGAGATACGAGAGTTCTTGAACGAATTGAACGAATTCATCCTCCGGAAGTGTAACACGGCGTATCTCGGCCATTTCTCCACGGATTCGTATGAATCAAGTGTCATACGCGTTTTTAGCGTCTAAAACGGACGGGGACCGCGTTTTCGACGCGAAATACTCGCGTATGTCTGAGATACGAGAGTTTTTGAACCAATTGAACGAAACGCGGTGCATCGTGCGTTACGCTTGCAAAACGTGAGAACTAGCAAGATTTCATCGTCCGGAAGTGTAACACGGCGTATCTCGGCCATTTCTCAACGGATTGGTGCGAATCAAGTGTCATCCGCGTTTTTAGCGTCTAAAACAGACGGGGACCACGTTTTTGACGCGAAACACTCGCGGATGTCCGAGATACGAGAGTTCTTGAACGAATTGAATGAATTCATCGTCCGGAAGTACAACACGGCGTATCTCGGCAATTTCTCAACGGATTCGTGCGAATCAAGTGTCATACGCGTTTTTAGCGTCTAAAACAGACGGGGACCACGTTTTCGACGCGAAACACTCGCGGATGTCCGAGATAGGAGAGTTCTTGAACGAATTGAACGAAACGCGGTGCATTGGTGCGTTTCGCTTGCAAAACGTGAGAACTACCAACATTTCATCGTCCGGAAGTGTAACACGGCGTATCTCGGCCATTTCTCAACGGATTGGTGCGAATCAAGTGTCATCCGCGTTTTTAGCGTCTAAAACAGACGGGGACCACGTTTTTGAAGCGAAACACTCGCGGATGTCCGAGATACGAGAGTTCTTGAACGAATTGAATGAATTCATCGTCCGGAAGTGCAACACGGCGTATCTCGGCCATTTCTCAACGGATTCGTGCGAATCAAGTGTCATACGCGTTTTTAGCGTCTAAAACAGACGGGGACCACGTTTTCGACGCGAAACACTCGCGGATGTCCGAGATAGGAGAGTTCTTGAACGAATTGAACGAAACGCGGTGCATCGTGCGTTTCGCTTGCAAAACGTGAGAACAAGCAAGATTTCATCGTCCGGAAGTGTAACACGGCGTATCTCGGCCATTTCTCAACGGATTCGTGCGGATCAAGTGTCATTCGCGTTTTTAGCGTCTAAAACAGACGGGGACCACGTTTTCGACGCGAAATACTCGCGGATGTCCGAGATACGAGAGTTCTTGAACGAATTGAACGAAACGCGGTGCATCGTGCGGTTCGCTTGCAAAATGTGAGAACTAGCAAGATTTCATCGTCCGGAAGTGTAACAGGGCGTATCGCGGCCATTTCTCAACGGATTGGTGCGAATCAAGTGTCATCCGCGTTTTTAGCGTTTAAAACAGACGGGGACCACGTTTTCGACGCGAAACGCTCGCGGATGTCCGAGATACGAGAGTTGTTGAACGAATTGAACGAAACGCGGTGCATCGTGCTTTTCACTTGCAAAACGTGAGAACTAGCAAAATTTCATCGTCCGGAAGTGTAACACGGCGTATCTCGGCCATTTCTAAACGGATTCGTGCGAATCAAGTGTCATGCGCGTTTTTATCGTCTAAAACAGACGGGGAACACGTTTTCGACGCGAAACACTCGCGGATGTCCGAGATACGAGAGTTCTTGAACGAATTGAACGAATTCATCGTCCGGAAGTGTAACACGGCGTATCTCGGCCATTTCTCAACGCATTCGTGCGAATCAAGTGTCATACGCGTTTTTAGAGTCTAAAACAGACGGGGACGACGTTTTATACGCGAAACACTCGCGGATGTCCGAGTTACGAGAGTTCTCGGACGAATTGAACGAATTCATCGTCCGGAAGTGTAACACGGCGTATCACGGCCATTTCTCAACGGATTCGTGCGAATCAAGTGTCATACGCGTTTTTAGCGTCTAAAACAGGCGGGGACCAAGTTTTCGACGCGAAACACTCGCGGATGTCCGAGATACGAGAGTTCTTGAACGAATTGAACGAAACGCGGTGCATCGTGCGGTTCGCTTGCAAAATGTGAGAACTAGCAAGATTTCATCGTCCGGATGTGTAACACGGCGTATCGCGGCCATTTCTCAACGGATTGGTGCGAATCAAGTGTCATCCGCGTTTTTAGCGTCTAAAACAGACGGGGACCACGTTTTCGACGCGAAACACTCGCGGATGTCCGAGATACGAGAGTTCTTGAACGAATTGAACGAAACGCGGTGCATCGTGCTTTTCACTTGCAAAACGTGAGAACTAGCAAAATTTCATCGTCCGGAAGTGTAACACGGTGTATCTCGGCCATTTCTCAACGCATTCGTGCGAATCAAGTGTCATACGCGTTTTTAGAGTCTAAAATAGACGGGGACGACGTTTTCGACGCGAAACACTCGCGGATGTCCGAGATACGAGAGTTCTCGGACGAATTGAACGAATTCATCGTCCGGAAGTGTAACACGGCGTATCACGGCCATTTCTCAACGGATTCGTGCGAATCAAGTGTCATACGCGTTTTTAGCGTCTAAAACAGACGGGGACCAAGTTTTCGACGCGAAACACTCGCGGATGTCCGAGATACGAGAGTTCTTGAACGAATTGAACGAAACGCGGTGCATCGTGCGGTTCGCTTGCAAAATGTGAGAACTAGCAAGATTTCATCGTCCGGAAGTGTAGCACGGCGTATCTCGGCCATGTCTAAACGGATTCGTGCGAATCAAGTGTCATGCACGTTTTTAGCGTATAAAACATACGGGGACCACGTTTTCGACGCGAAACAATCGCGGATGTCCGAGATACGAGAGTTCTTGAACGAATTGAACGAAACGCGGTGCATCGTGCTTTTCACTTGCAAAACGTGAGAACTAGCAAGATTTCATCGTCCGGAAGTGTAACACGGCGTATCTCGGCCATTTCTCAACGGATTGGTGCGAATCAAGTGTCATCCGCGTTTTTAGCGTCTAAAACAGACGGGGACCACGTTTTCGACGCGAAACACTCGCGGATGTCCGAGATACGAGAGTTCTTGAACGAATTGAATGAATTCATCGTCCGGAAGTGCAACACGGCGTATCTCGGCCATTTCTCAACGGATTCGTGCGAATCAAGTGTCATTCGCGTTTTTAGCGTCTAAAACAGACGGGGAACACGTTTTCGACGCGAAACACTCGCGGATGTCCGAGATACGAGAGTTCTTGAACGAATTGAACGAATTCATCGTCCGGAAGTGTAACACGGCGTATCTGGGCCATTTCTCAACGCATTCGTGCGAATCAAGTGTCATACGCGTTTTTAGAGTCTAAAACAGACGGGGACCAAGTTTTCGACGCGAAACACTCGCGGATGTCCGAGATACGAGAGTTCTTGAACGAATTGAACGAAACGCGGTGCATCGTGCGGTTCGCTTGCAAAATGTGAGAACTAGCAAGATTTCATCGTCCGGAAGTGTAACACGGCGTATCGCGGCCATTTCTCAACGGATTGGTGCGAATCAAGTGTCATCCGCGTTTTTAGCGTCTAAAACAGACGGGGAACACGTTTTCGACGCGAAACACTCGCGGATGTCCGAGATACGAGAGTTCTTGAACGAATTGAACGAAACGCGGTGCATCGTGCTTTTCACTTGCAAAACGTGAGAACTAGCAAAATTTCATCGTCCGGAAGTGTAACACGGCGTATCTCGGCCATTTCTAAACGGATTCGTGCGAATCAAGTGTCATGCGCGTTTTTAGCGTCTAAAACAGACGGGGAACACGTTTTCGACGCGAAACACTCGCGGATGTCCGAGATACGAGAGTTCTTGAACGAATTGAACGAAACGCGGTGCATTGGTGCGTTTCGCTTGCAAAACGTGAGAACAAGCAAGATTTCATCGTCCGGAAGTGTAACACGGCGTATCTCGGCCATTTCTCAACGGATTGGTGCGAATCAAGTGTCATCCGCGTTTTTAGCGTCTAAAACAGACGGGGACCACGTTTTCGACGCGAAACACTCGCGGATGTCCGAGATACGAGAGTTCTTGAACGAATTGAATGAATTCATCGTCCGGAAGTGCAACACGGCGTATCTCGGCCATTTCTCAACGGATTCGTCCGAATCAAGTGTCATACGCGTTTTTAGAGTCTAAAACAGACGGGGACGACGTTTTCGACGCGAAACACTCGCGGATGTCCGAGATACGAGAGTTCTCGGACGAATTGAACGAATTCATCGTCCGGAAGTGTAACACGGCGTATCTCGGCCATTTCTCAACGGATTCGTGCGAATCAAGTGTCATACGCGTTTTTAGCGTCTAAAACAGATGGGGACCACGTTTTCGACGCGAAACACTCGCGGATGTCCGAGATACGAGAGTTCTTGAACGAATTGAATGAATTCATCGTCCGGAAGTGCAACACGGCGTATCTCGGCCATTTCTCAACGGATTCGTGCGAATCAAGTGTCATTCGCGTTTTTAGCGTCTAAAACAGACGGGGAACACGTTTTCGACGCGAAACACTCGCGGATGTCCGAGATACGAGAGTTCTTGAACGAATTGAACGAATTCATCGTCCGGAAGTGTAACACGGCGTATCTGGGCCATTTCTCAACGCATTCGTGCGAATCAAGTGTCATACGCGTTTTTAGAGTCTAAAACAGACGGGGACCAAGTTTTCGACGCGAAACACTCGCGGATGTCCGAGATACGAGAGTTCTTGAACGAATTGAACGAAACGCGGTGCATCGTGCGGTTCGCTTGCAAAATGTGAGAACTAGCAAGATTTCATCGTCCGGAAGTGTAACACGGCGTATCGCGGCCATTTCTCAACGGATTGGTGCGAATCAAGTGTCATCCGCGTTTTTAGCGTCTAAAACAGACGGGGAACACGTTTTCGACGCGCAACACTCGCGGATGTCCGAGATACGAGAGTTCTTGAACGAATTGAACGAAACGCGGTGCATCGTGCTTTTCACTTGCAAAACGTGAGAACTAGCAAAATTTCATCGTCCGGAAGTGTAACACGGCGTATCTCGGCCATTTCTAAACGGATTCGTGCGAATCAAGTGTCATGCGCGTTTTTAGCGTCTAAAACAGACGGGGAACACGTTTTCGACGCGAAACACTCGCGGATGTCCGAGATACGAGAGTTCTTGAACGAATTGAACGAAACGCGGTGCATCGTGCTTTTCACTTGCAAAACGTGAGAACTAGCAAAATTTCATCGTCCGGAAGTGTAACACGGCGTATCTCGGCCATTTCTAAACGGATTCGTGCGAATCAAGTGTCATGCGCGTTTTTAGCGTCTAAAACAGACGGGGAACACGTTTTCGACGCGAAACACACGCGGATGTCCGAGATACGAGAGTTCTTGAACGAATTGAACGAATTCATCGTCCGGAAGTGTAACACGGCGTATCTGGGCCATTTCTCAACGCATTCGTGCGAATCAAGTGTCATACGCATTTTTAGAGTCTAAAACAGACGGGGACGACGTTTTCGACGCGAAACACTCGCGGATGTCCGAGATACGAGAGTTCTCGGACGAATTGAACGAATTCATCGTCCGGAAGTGTAACACGGCGTATCACGGCCATTTCTCAACGGATTCGTGCGAATCAAGTGTCATACGCGTTTTTAGCGTCTAAAACAGACGGGGACCAAGTTTTCGACGCGAAACACTCGCGGATGTCCGAGATACGAGAGTTCTTGAACGAATTGAACGAAACGCGGTGCATCGTGCGGTTCGCTTGCAAAATGTGAGAACTAGCAAGATTTCATCGTCCGGAAGTGTAACACGGCGTATCGCGGCCATTTCTCAACGGATTGGTGCGAATCAAGTGTCATCCGCGTTTTTAGCGTCTAAAACAGACGGGGAACACGTTTTCGACGCGAAACACTCGCGGATGTCCGAGATACGAGAGTTCTTGAACGAATTGAACGAAACGCGGTGCATCGTGCTTTTCACTTGCAAAACGTGAGAACTAGCAAAATTTCATCGTCCAGAAGTGTAACAGGGCGTATCGCGGCCATTTCTCAACGGATTGGTGCGAATCAAGTGTCATCCGCGTTTTTAGCGTCTAAAACAGACGGGGACCACGTTTTCGACGTGAAACACTCGCGGATGTCTGAGATACGAGAGTTCTTGAACGAATTGAACGAAACGCGGTGCATCGTGCTTTTCACTTGCAAAACGTGAGAACTAGCAAAATTTCATCGTCCGGAAGTGTAACACGGCGTATCTCGGCCATTTCTAAACGGATTCGTGCGAATCAAGTGTCATGCGCGTTTTTAGCGTCTAAAACAGACGGGGAACACGTTTTCGACGCGAAACACACGCGGATGTCCGAGATACGAGAGTTCTTGAACGAATTGAACGAATTCATCGTCCGGAAGTGTAACACGGCGTATCTGGGCCATTTCTCAACGCATTCGTGCGAATCAAGTGTCATACGCATTTTTAGAGTCTAAAACAGACGGGGACGACGTTTTCGACGCGAAACACTCGCGGATGTCCGAGATACGAGAGTTCTCGGACGAATTGAACGAATTCATCGTCCGGAAGTGTAACACGGCGTATCACGGCCATTTCTCAACGGATTCGTGCGAATCAAGTGTCATACGCGTTTTTAGCGTCTAAAACAGACGGGGACCAAGTTTTCGACGCGAAACACTCGCGGATGTCCGAGATACGAGAGTTCTTGAACGAATTGGACGAAACGCGGTGCATCGTGCGGTTCGCTTGCAAAATGTGAGAACTAGCAAGATTTCATCGTCCGGAAGTGTAACACGGCGTATCGCGGCCATTTCTCAACGGATTGGTGCGAATCAAGTGTCATCCGCGTTTTTAGCGTCTAAAACAGACGGGGAACACGTTTTCGACGCGAAACACTCGCGGATGTCCGAGATACGAGAGTTCTTGAACGAATTGAACGAAACGCGGTGCATCGTGCTTTTCACTTGCAAAACGTGAGAACTAGCAAGATTTCATCGTCCGGAAGTGTATCACGGCGTATCTCGGCCATTTCTAAACGGATTCGTGCGAATCAAGTGTCATGCGCGTTTTCAGCGTCTAAAACAGACGGGGAACACGTTTTCGACGCGAAACACTCGCGGATGTCCGAGATACGAGAGTTCTTGAACGAATTGAACGAAACGCGGTGCATCGTGCTTTTCACTTGCAAAACGTGAGAACTAGCAAAATTTCATCGTCCGGAAGTGTAACAGGGCGTATCGCGGCCATTTCTCAACGGATTGGTGCGAATCAAGTGTCATCCGCGTTTTTAGCGTCTAAAACAGACGGGGAACACGTTTTCGACGCGAAACACACGCGGATGTCCGAGATACGAGAGTTCTTGAACGAATTGAACGAAACGCGGTGCATTGGTGCGTTTCGCTTGCAAAACGTGAGAACAAGCAAGATTTCATCGTCCGGAAGTGTAACACGGCGTATCTCGGCCATTTCTCAACGGATTGGTGCGAATCAAGTGTCATCCGCGTTTTTAGCGTCTAAAACAGACGGGGACCACGTTTTCGACGCGAAATACTCGCGTATGTCTGAGATACGAGAGTTTTTGAACCAATTGAACGAAACGCGGTGCATCGTGCGTTTCGCTTGCAAAACGTGAGAACTAGCAAGATTTCATCGTCCGGAAGTGTAACACGGCGTATCTCGGCCATTTCTCAACGGATTGGTGCGAATCAAGTGTCATCCGCGTTTTTAGCGTCTAAAACAGACGGGGACACGTTTTTGACGCGAAACACTCGCGGATGTCCGAGATACGAGAGTTCTTGAACGAATTGAACGAATTCATCGTCCGGAAGTCTAACACGGCGTATGTCGGCCATTTCTCAACGCATTCGTGCGAATCAAGTGTCATACGCGTTTTTAGAGTCTAAAACAGACGGGGACGACGTTTTCTACGCGAAACACTCGCGGATGTCCGAGATACGAGAGTTCTCGGACGAATTGAACGAATTCATCGTCCGGAAGTGTAACACGGCGTATCACGGCCATTTCTCAACGGATTCGTGCGAATCAAGTTTCATACGCGTTTTTAGCGTCTAAAACAGGCGGGGACCAAGTTTTCGACGCGAAACACTCGCGGATGTCCGAGATACGAGAGTTCTTGAACGAATTGAACGAAACGCGGTGCATCGTGCGGTTCGCTTGCAAAATGTGGGAACTAGCAAGATTTCATCGTCCGGATGTGTAACACGGTGTATCTCGGCCATTTCTCAACGCATTCGTGCGAATCAAGTGTCATACGCGTTTTTAGAGTCTAAAATAGACGGGGACGACGTTTTCGACGCGAAACACTCGCGGATGTCCGAGATACGAGAGTTCTCGGACGAATTGAACGAATTCATCGTCCGGAAGTGTAACACGGCGTATCACGGCCATTTCTCAACGGATTCGTGCGAATCAAGTGTCATACGCGTTTTTAGCGTCTAAAACAGACGGGGACCAAGTTTTCGACGCGAAACACTCGCGGATGTCCGAGATACGAGAGTTCTTGAACGAATTGAACGAAACGCGGTGCATCGTGCGGTTCGCTTGCAAAATGTGAGAACTAGCAAGATTTCATCGTCCGGAAGTGTAACACGGCGTATCTCCGCCATGTCTAAACGGATTCGTGCGAATCAAGTGTCATGCGCGTTTTTAGCGTATAAAACATACGGGGACCACGTTTTCGACGCGAAACACTCGCGGATGTCCGAGATACGAGAGTTCTTGAACGAATTGAATGAATTCATCGTCCGGAAGTGCAACACGGCGTATCTCGGCCATTTCTCAACGGATTCGTGCGAATCAAGTGTCATACGCGTTTTTAGAGTCTAAAACAGACGGGGACGACGTTTTCGACGCGAAACACTCGCGGATGTCCGAGATACGAGAGTTCTCGGACGAATTGAACGAAACGCGGTGCATCGTGCGGTTCGCTTTCAAAATGTGAGAACTAGCAAGATTTCATCGTCCGGAAGTGTAACACGGCGTATCTCGGCCATTTCTCAACGGATTGGTGCGAATCAAGTGTCATCCGCGTTTTTAGCGTCTAAAACAGACGGGGACCACGTTTTTGACGCGAAACACTCGCGGATGTCCGAGATACGAGAGTTCTTGAACGAATTGAATGAATTCATCGTCCGGAAGTGCAACACGGCGTATCTCGGCCATTTCTCAACGGATTCGTGCGAATCAAGTGTCATACGCGTTTTTAGAGTCTAAAACAGACGGGGACGACGTTTTCGACGCGAAACACTCGCGGATGTCCGAGATACGAGAGTTCTCGGACGAATTGAACGAATTCATCGTCCGGAAGTGTAACACGGCGTATCTCGGCCATTTCTCAACGGATTCGTGCGAATCAAGTGTCATACGCGTTTTTAGCGTCTAAAACAGATGGGGACCACGTTTTCGACGCGAAACACTCGCGGATGTCCGAGATACGAGAGTTCTTGAACGAATTGTACGAAACGCGGTGCATCGTGCGGTTCGCTTGCAAAATGTGAGAACTAGCAAGATTTCATCGTCCGGTAGTGTAACAGGGCGTATCGCGGCCATTTCTCAACGGATTGGTGCGAATCAAGTGTCATCCGCATTTTTAGCGTCTAAAACAGACGGGGACCACGTTTTCGACGCGAAACACTCGCGGATGTCCGAGATACGAGAGTTCTTGAACGAATTGAACGAAACGCGGTGCATCGTGCTTTTCACTTGCAAAACGTGAGAACTAGCAAAATTTCATCGTCCGGAAGTGTAACACGGCGTATCTCGGCCATTTCTAAACGAATTCGTGCGAATCAAGTGTCATGCGCGTTTTTAGCGTCTAAAACAGACGGGGAACACGTTTTCGACGCGAAACACTCGCGGATGTCCGAGATACGAGAGTTCTTGAACGAATTGAACGAATTCATCGTCCGGAAGTGTAACACGGCGTATCTCGGCCATTTCTCAACGGATTCGTGCGAATCAAGTGTCATACGCGTTTTTAGCGTCTAAAACGCACGGGGACCACGTTTTCGACGCGATACACTCGCGGATGTCCGAAATACGAGAGTTCTTGAACGAATTGAACGAATTCATCGTCCGGAAGTGTAACACGGCGTATCTCGGCCATTTCTCAACGGATTCGTGCGAATCAAGTGTCATTCGCGTTTTTAGCGTCTAAAACAGACGGGGACCACGTTTTCGACGCGAAACACTCGCGGATTTCCGAGATACGAGAGTTCTTGAACGAATTGAACGAAACGCGGTGCATCGTGCTTTTCGCTTGCAAAACGTGAGAACTAGCAAAATTTCATCGTCCGGAAGTGTAACACGGCCTATCTCGGCCATTTCTCAACGGATTCGTGCGAATCAAGTGTCATACGCGTTTTTAGCGTCTAAAACAGACGGGGACCACGTTTTCGACGCGAAACACTCGCGGATGTCCGAGATACGAGAGTTCTTGAACGAATTGAACGAAACGAGGTGCATTGGTGCGTTTCGCTTGCAAAACGTGAGAACTAGTAACATTTGATCGTCCGGAAGTGTAACACCGCGTATCTCGGCCATTTCTCAACGGATTGGTGCGAATCAAGTGTCATCCGCGTTTTTAGCGTCTAAAACGCACGGCGACCACGTTTTCGACGCGATACACTCGCGGACGTCCGAGATACGAGAGTTCTTGAACGAATTGAACGAATTCATCGTCCGGAAGTGTAACACGGCGTATCTCGGCCATTTCTCAACGGATTCGTGCGAATCAAGTGTCATACGTGTTTTTTGAGTCTAAAACAGACGGGGACGACGTTTTCGACGCGAAACACTCGCGGATGTCCGAGATACGAGAGTTCTCGGACGAATTGAACGAATTCATCGTCCGGAAGTGTAGCACGGCGTATCACGGCCATTTCTCAACGGATTCGTGCGAATCAAGTGTCATACGCGTTTTTAGCGTCTAAAACAGACGGGGACTACGTTTTCGGCGCGAAACACTCGCGGATGTCCGAGATACGAGAGTTCTTGAATGAATTGAACGAATTCATCGTCTGGAAGTGTAACACGGCGTATCTCGGCCAATTCTCCAAGTATTTGTGCGAATCAAGTGTCATACGCGTTTTTAGCGTCTAAAACAGACGGCGACCACGTTTTCGACGCGAAATACTCCCGGATGTCAGAGATCCGAGAGTTCTTGAACGATTTGAACGAAATGCGGTGCATCGTGCCGTTCGCTTGCAAAACGTGAGAACAAGCAAGATTTCATCGTCCGGAAGTGTAACACGGCGTATCTCGGCCATTTCTCAACGGATTCGTGCGAATCAAGTGTCATACGCGTTTTTAGCGTCTAAAACGGACGGGGACCGCGTTTTCGACGCGAAATACTCGCGGATGTCCGAGATGCGAGAGTTCTTGAACGATTTGAACGAAATGCGGTGCATCGTGCGGTTCGCTTGCAAAACGTGAGAACAAGCAAGATTTCATCGTCCGGAAGTGTAACACGGCGTATCTCGGCCATTTCTAAACGGATTCGTGCGAATCAAGTGTCATGCGCGTTTTTAGCGTCTAAAACAGACGGGGACCACGTTTTCGACGCGAAACAATCGCGGTTGTCCGAGATACGAGAGTTCTTGAACGATTTGAACGAAATGCGGTACATCGTGCGGTTCGCTTGCAAAACGTGAGAACAAGCAAGATTTCATCGTCCGGAAGTGTAACACGGCGTATCTCGGCCATTTCTCAACGGATTCGTGCGAATCAAGTGTCATTCGCGTTTTTAGCGTCTAAAAGAGACGGGGACCACGTTTTCGACGCGAAACACTCGCGGATGTCCGAGATACGAGAGTTCTCGGACGAATTGAACGATTTCATCGTCCGGAAGTGTAACACGGCGTATCTCGGCCATTTCTCAACGGATTCATGCGAATCAAGTGTAATACGCGTTTTTAGCGTCTAAAACAGACGGGGACCACGTTTTCGACGCGAAACAATCGCGGTTGTCCGATATACGAGAGTTCTTGAACGAATTGAACGACTTCATCGTCCGGAAGTTTAACACGGCGTATCTCGGCCATTTCTCAACGGATTCGTGCGAATCAAGTGTCATTCGCGTTTTTAGCGTTTAAAACAGACGGGGACCACGCTTTCGACGCGAAATACTCGCGGATGTCCGAGATACAAGAGTTCTTGAACGAATTGAACGGACCGCGGTGCATCGTGCTTTTCGCTTGCAAAACGTGAGAACTAGCAAAATTTCATCGTCCGGAAGTGTAACACGGCGTATCTCGGCCATTTCTAAACGGATTCGTGCCAATCAAGTGTCATGCGCGTTTTTAGCGTCTAAAACAGACGGGGAACACGGTTTCGACGCGAAACACTCGCGGATGTCCGAGATACGAGAGTTCTTGAACGAATTGAACGAAACGAGGTGCATTGGTGCGTTTCGCTTGCAAAACGTGAGAACTAGTAACATTTGATCGTCCGGAAGTGTAACACCGCGTATCTCGGCCATTTCTCAACGGATTGGTGCGAATCAAGTGTCATCCGCGTTTTTAGCGTCTAAAACGCACGGCGACCACGTTTTCGACGCGATACACTCGCGGATGTCCGAGATACTTGAGTTCTTGAACGAATTGAACGAATTCATCGTCCGGAAGTGTAACACGGCCTATCTCGGCCATTTCTCAACGGATTCGTGCGAATCAAGTGTCATACGTGTTTTTAGAGTCTAAAACAGACGGGGACGACGTTTTCGACGCGAAACACTCGCGGATGTCCGAGATACGAGAGTTCTCGGACGAATTGAACGAATTCATCGTCCGGAAGTGTAACACGGCGTATCACGGCCATTTCTCAACGGATTCGTGCGAATCATGTGTCACACGCGTTTTTAGCGTCTAAAACAGACGGGGACTACGTTTTCGGCGCGAAACACTCGCGGATGTCCGAGATACGAGAGTTCTTGAATGAATTGAACGAATTCATCGTCTGGAAGTGTAACACGGCGTATCTCGGCCATTTCTCCAAGGATTCGTGCGAATCAAGTGTCATACGCGTTTTTAGCGTCTAAAACAGACGGGGACCACGTTTTCGACGCGAAATACTCGCGGATGTCAGAGATCCGAGAGTTCTTGAACGAATTGAACGAATTCATCGTCCGGAAGTGTAACACGGCGTATCTCGGCCATTTCTCAACGGATTCATGCGAATCAAGTGTAATACGCGTTTTTAGCGTCTAAAACAGACGGGGACCACGTTTTCGACGCGAAACAATCGCGGTTGTCCGAGATACGAGAGTTCTTGAACGATTTGAACGAAATGCGGTACATCGTGCGGTTCGCTTGCAAAACGTGAGAACAAGCAAGATTTCATCGTCCGGAAGTGTAACACGGCGTATCTCGGCCATTTCTCAACGGATTCATGCGAATCAAGTGTAATACGCGTTTTTAGCGTCTAAAACAGACGGGGACCACGTTTTCGACGCGAAACAATCGCGGTTGTCCGATATACGAGAGTTCTTGAACGAATTGAACGACTTCATCGTCCGGAAGTTTAACACGGCGTATCTCGGCCATTTCTCAACGGATTCGTGCGAATCAAGTGTCATTCGCGTTTTTAGCGTTTAAAACAGACGGGGACCACGCTTTCGACGCGAAATACTCGCGGATGTCCGAGATACAAGAGTTCTTGAACGAATTGAACGGACCGCGGTGCATCGTGCTTTTCGCTTGCAAAACGTGAGAACTAGCAAAATTTCATCGTCCGGAAGTGTAACACGGCGTATCTCGGCCATTTCTAAACGGATTCGTGCGAATCAAGTGTCATGCGCGTTTTTAGCGTCTAAAACAGACGGGGAACACGGTTTCGACGCGAAACACTCGCGGATGTCCGAGATACGAGAGTTCTTGAACGAATTGAACAAAACGAGGTGCATTGGTGCGTTTCGCTTGCAAAACGTGAGAACTAGTAACATTTGATCGTCCGGAAGTGTAACACCGCGTATCTCGGCCATTTCTCAACGGATTGGTGCGAATCAAGTGTCATCCGCGTTTTTAGCGTCTAAAACGCACGGCGACCACGTTTTCGACGCGATACACT
Source organism: Priocnemis perturbator (assembly GCA_963942575.1). NCBI lineage: Eukaryota > Metazoa > Arthropoda > Insecta > Hymenoptera > Pompilidae > Priocnemis > Priocnemis perturbator. The sequence goes on from CAWWDK010000257.1 coordinate 128,804, forward strand.
CGCGGATGTCCGAGATACTTGAGTTCTTGAACGAATTGAACGAATTCATCGTCCGGAAGTGTAACACGGCCTATCTCGGCCATTTCTCAACGGATTCGTGCGAATCAAGTGTCATACGTGTTTTTAGAGTCTAAAACAGACGGGGACGACGTTTTCGACGCGAAACACTCGCGGATGTCCGAGATACGAGAGTTCTCGGACGAATTGAACGAATTCATCGTCCGGAAGTGTAACACGGCGTATCACGGCCATTTCTCAACGGATTCGTGCGAATCATGTGTCACACGCGTTTTTTAGCGTCTAAAACAGACGGGGAC